>JAJOZX010002826.1:75000-599297 GCA_023014485.1 Bathynomus jamesi | reverse complement strand
TTTTATAATCTTTAACTAAGCATTACTACACTCGCATCACCCCCTTGAAAATAAGTTTTTCCATTAGGAAAACTTATTAATATCGTTTAACAATGTCAATAAATTTATTCAACAAACTTATATATTTTGCAATTTTTTTTTTTTTTTTTTTTTTTTTTTTAACACTTATTCAAAGTTTAGAAATAGACAAGAAATAATAGAATGACAATTCCCATACATATATTGTATCATATTATAAAACCGAAAACTTTATAATTTTCACATTTGCATAAAATAACATTTCACTCTAATAATTAAATTACAACCTGTAACTAATCTATACATGCCAAAAAAAATAACAGAAAATTTTCTTACAGTGGCTACACAAATCCAAGTTCACAATCTATTCCCGCGATTTCTCATCAACGATCGCTTTACATTCGAAACAATTATTTGTATAGTTATACAGTTACTATCAGGGCAACATAGAAAAAAATAAGAAAAAGTTTACATAAAATACTGACCAAGAGCGCACATACTATTTCACGAAAAACACAACAATATGGGCAATAATCGGACCCTTTTCACTTATAATTTCATTAGATAATAATCAGTACATTTATTTGCTGGACGTTGTTTAGATGACTCCGCACGCTGACAACGGATTTCAATTTTCAATCGCAGCTCTCCTGCTCACTTCGCTAGAATGCAAGGGATTGCATCAATCAATATGCAACAGGGCAGCACGCTATAATGGTTCCGCTCTCTCTCCAATGGCGAAAAAAAAAACAAGAGACGTCCAATCTAAAAGGATCAGGGGGGGAGATATCTGAAAGCGGGACCACGCGCTGGAATTGGACGGAATTTGCAATTCTAGAAGTCGATGAAGAAACTCGCCTTGTCTCATCTCCACTTTTGTCGGTGAACGCTGCTCTTCCTACGTCCAGCTGAAAGACTCTTCCACTGGCAACAATCAAACGATGACTCCGCCGTAGGCCGTTTCCCAACGAACCTACTGTATGTCTGTATGGACAGTACAGTCGTAGGCGCCCGTTCAAGCTCTCGTGGCTTGTCTCCCGCGCGCTTTGTTGACACATATTTAGCGAAGCATTCGAGCAACGTGACCAGCTACTGCCCGAAAAATACCAGTAGACCATCTTCAATCGAAATTTTCGTGTGCCAAGACCCTGCAGACGTAAATTTCTCTTCTCTTCCGGAACTGTCCTGCGCCAAGTCCCTGCGCATTCGGTTCCTCTCTTCTCTCTTCTCTTCCGAAACCATCCTGCGCCAAGTCCATGCGCATTCTGGTTTCTCTTCTCTCTCTCATTGGTGATCGATCACCTATCCGGTCGACTAAACTCACTTGATGGAACTCGGATTCAACTTGGTTGACCCCAAACTGAGTCTTGCAATTTTGAAAAAAAAAGTTTATTCTAAACGTGTTTCTGTACTGCTTATCATTTCATATTTAATTTATCAAATTCTTTCGACAGTTCACTTCGAAACAATAACTACACATTTGCTCTGACCAAATTCACGGAAAAAAATAAAAAAATTCGCAAAAATTTAATCAAATCTAGTTACCAATAAGGTCACTTATGGCAGTCACAGCAGAGAAGATAAAAAAAAAGTCAAAACGCTAAACAAAATTGTACAGTATAAATATAAAAGCGCCCATACATAGTAACTGTTTGTATAATTTAAGAATTATTATTGTTCAAACTATTGTCAGAAATCACCTCAATACCTCTAAATAAAAGACAAAAATGAGCCCCAGAAACTTCATGTCATCCATTCTCTGACAATCATGAACCCTTTTGCTTTGAGGAGGAGCACACAGACGCCACAAAAACGTTACTGGCTATCTATGAGGCTCCATTTCCGAGTGTACACTTGAGTCAATGTTTCAAATGCACTAGTTAACTCCGACTGAAGGTTTAAACAATAATAATTTTCTAAACAGTTATTAAAAAGTAAAAAAAATTTAAATATTACTACCAAATATTATTTTAATACAGTAATTCCAACTTGAAACGTCAAATTTCATAAGAATTGAACTTGCAATTCGCAAATTACATCTGAGATACAACTCTCCTTCAACAGAAACCTCAGTATGGTTTTCAAATCACAGAAATCTCAGTAATTTATCGTTTCCAAGTGAAAATACAAATTTTTATCGTTATACTAAATAAGAATAGATCATATGTACTAAAAAAATACACGCACCCACTGTAAAAACTAAAACATTTCCTAATTGAGAGCGGTCGCTTTGTTTGTAAGCGAACCTCTATACAAATATCCCTCCGTAACCGAATGAAACTGCATTATATCCTAACATAATTTCGTAATATTTTTCATGCAAACGCTCAAACTAAAAAAAAAGACATTTTTCATTTCTAATTCCAAATTAAAATTTCAAATTAAAACATCCTTTTTAGAATACAATCTAAATTTGAACTAAAAATTTTACCATTGTCATTGAACTGGAAAGAAAAATAAAAATCGGCCTATCTGTACAAATAAATTTGATTATTGAATGAATTTATAAAACGTAAACAATATATGAAAAGAATTTCTACACAAATTTCTGTAATTCAAAAAAAATTATAATATCGAGATTTAGTAAAATGTGTACCGTAACTCACATTGGCCGCCAAAATAAAAATAAAATTTACTGCCGCTTTTAGGCCTATAATTAATAAATTCAATGTTATGCGTGAAAGCACAATTTAGAATGTTATGCATAACGTTTGTGCTTATTAAAGAAAAATCCTATGCTTATTTATGTTAAACCAATGAAAATTTTGTTAAATAACTAAAAATTTACTCTCAATAGACATACCGTAATAACGGTTAATTTCCGAACAATATTTTACGATAGGCCTACAAGAAATTCTTCTTACGTACGATACAATAGCCTTTTTACCAAATATGTCGGAATTGTCGTGAATAAACGAAAGAAACAGGAAAAAAAATAGATAACCAGCTTACCTACCAAATTGTATATAATTAATGAGTATAAAAAAATATCCAAAACAACTTTTATAGAAAATTTCACAACACAATTTCGCTAGTTCCATTAAACCAATGTAGCTTATTTTTGAAATTTAACACAATCCTATACGGCCCAATCTGACAATTTTTAATATCTTTAAGATTTATTTTTCGATTTGTCCCTTAACTGTAACGTAATCCTATTTTAGCGCGAAGCGAGCAAAGCAAAAAGCCCGTAAACCTATATTTACAAAATAATCCTATTATTATATACAGGCAATCGAAATATAATCAAAAATCTGCTAATGAAACCCAGAAAATTTCTCATATTCCTGAAATGTTGTACTATATATGTATATATACCCAGAAATGCGATACAAATTTTCGCTGAAACACTTTGAAAGGACATATGAATTGTGTATCATACTGTATTCAAACTATACTTACGTACAAATCATTATTCTTATTATATGATTATTACAATTTTACTAATTCCATAAACCATAAGTTTAACAAACAAGTAAACAACAGAGGTAAGCTGAAAGAAAGGCATACAGTGGGAGAGACGAAAAGAACAGAAAATTGAGTCTTCAGGCAGCACGATAATTTTCAAACTATACCCTCTCCAACCGAAATGAACAAAATTTAACGTAATAATGACTCGCAATACTGAGTCGGACAAACGAAAAGCAACGGAACTGGACGAAACAAATTGAATTCTTAGGCGCGAGTCAGGGACGCTATCAGGACGCGAAGGCAAGCGCCATTTTTAAATTTTATTTACAACGAAATTTCAAGGCACGAAAATCGAAATTTGCCTACAAACGGGGTAAAATTTTGCATTTAGATATTTTAATAATCGAAATAAAATATTCATTAACGCTATTTGTTATTATACCGGGTTTTAAGAATTTTAATGGAAATACTAACACGTGGGTAAGCCTCACAAAATATGATGTAAGAGGACCACCGCTAGCACCAGAATGTAGTGACCGGGTTTTTTTATTTCTTTTCTTCATTATTTACTTACGCTTCTTCCTACTTTACTATATCTCTATTGCTCTTTATTTCATTTAACTGTACACTCTCGTTACTCATTTTCGCCGTGCAGTATAATAGTTTCCGGTAGCGACGCCGAGTTCTGACTCTAAAAGACCGTTACAAAACGAAGGGGGGGAAAGGTATAATAATACTCTTATTTAACACTTATTACGTTTTATTAATTTCGAAAGTGGTTTAGTTAATTAGGGGATATGCGAGTATGAAATCTTACTAAATATATTTCGGTCGGAGAGGGACACACACAACTTATTTATTCTACGTTACATTTTGCCCAACTACGCGTAACGCGTTCTGCCTCAAGACTCCAAAACCGTTATAGGTATAGTCCACTCTCCGGGCCTATTCAGTATTACCAACCCTACCCATTTTAAACAATGTTTCATAATTATTAGTAAATGATTTACATTAAACATTATCTTAGCTAATTAAACAGAATTTTATAATCTTAACTAAGCATTACTATGTTTTTGCCCATATAAGAGTTGATACACCTCTATTGAATTTAATTAGCTCTGAATAATATTACAAGAAAGGTCTGTTAAAACGAAAGATAGGAAAATATCGTGTTTTTGCTCATATAAGAGTTAATACACTTCTATTGAAGAGGAAGGATTGCGTTGTGTATTGTTGAAGAGAAGGGGATAGTCGAGTGGAAGATGGTGACAAGTAGACCGATGGAGGGACTTGAGTTTTTGAGCCATTAAGAGGCACAAGGTTTTCTCTGTACCACTCAGAGATGATAGAAAGATCAGAGGTCAGGTGTACCATAGCCGTCCTACGTGAAGCATGGTGTGACTGTTGAGAGGAACTCTTTACGAAGCGGGTGGAGAAGTGAAGAGTGGAATCATCGGCATAGGAGTGGATAGGACAGGAAGTGCGATTTAATACATCATTTATAAACAAAAGGAAAACAGTGGGTGACAGGGCAGAACCGAGGAATACCACTGTTGATAGTTTTATGAGAAAAACAGTGGTCATCTACAACCGCGGCTATAAATAAGTTAGAAAGGAAATTAGAGATGAAGGCACAGATAGAAGGATAGAAACCGAAGTAGGACAGTTTGGAAATTAAAGATTTGTGCCAGACTCTATTAAAAACTTTTCATAGGTCTAGTGCAATAGCAAAAGTTTTACCGAAATCCCTAAAAGAGGATGACTAAATGTCAGAGAAATATGTAAGAAGATTGCCAGTAGAGCGTCCCTTGCTGAACCCATACTGACGATCTGAAAGAAGATTGTGAGAAAAGAGATGTTTAAGAATCTTCCTATTAAGGATAGATTCCAAGAACTTTAAAAAGGCAAGCAATTGGACGATAGTTGGAGGGTTGAGAGTGGTTACTTCTCTTTGGCAGAGGCTGAATGAAAGCGAATTTCCAACAGGAAGGAAAAGTACCAGGTGAAAGGCAAAGACGAAAGAGTTTGCCTAGGCACGGTGTCAGCACAGAAATAGTTCTTGAGAACAACAGGAGGAACACCATCAGGACTGTACACTTTCCTAGAGTTGAGCCCAGATAGGACAGAAAGAACATCTTTGGAAGAGATTCTAATTTCACACATAATTAAGTCTGAGTGAGGAGGAGATGGAGGAACAACACCGGAATCGTCTAGATTGAGTTGGAGGCGAAAGTTTGAGCGAAAGTTTAACTTTATATATATATAACAAAGCTGGGCACTTGCGGTTTTTTTTGCGGTACTGCGGTACTACCGCACTACCAAACCGGTACCGCATAACGCAGTACCGCAAAGGATCGCTGAAAGTACAGGCTGTACTTTCAGCGATCCTTTGCGGTACTGCGTTATGCGGTACCGGTTTGGTAGTGCGGTAGTACCGCAGTACCGCAGTACCGCAAAAAAAACCGCAAGTGCCCAGCTTTGAATTATATAAGAGTTCAACTTTATATATATATATATATATATATATATATATATATAAATTATATATATATATATATAATATATTATACTCGGGGGTTACCCGGTGAGTTTTAATTCACCCCCAAGTATAATAGAGGTACTCTTTAGCGGTCCTGACGGGACCTACAGAGTGCGCCGACCTTCAAGTCACTTGCCGGATCCGGGAGCTTCCTCAGCCCCTTTTTTCACTCGTCGAATTTTAGGCTTAATTATGATGGGTTAACTGAGAGTCAGCTTTAATTTTAGGCTTTTTAATGAAGTTAAAATAAGCGGATTACAGGCGAGGGTTTATAATAAATGGTTAACTTTTGAGTTCACAAGGTCTGTTTTAAGTAAGTTCACTGGGCTTTAATTATGTAAGTTATTCTTAAGTTTAGGCGTGATAATTAAGGTCACGTAGGAATAAACGAACAGTCTGCTGGCGTTTCCTTCAGTCAGATCAACGATATCGATTTTCCGATACGAAACTCGCTCCCTAAATTAGGTAGGTGAAATTTACCCTTCACCCTGAGGTAAGTTACGTTAAATCAAGTCAGACGGACCCCTTCTTGAAAACAACCCTTGTGCTTCGTTCTAGGTCCGCTGTAAAACAAGTTAATGACAAACGGGGCAACTCGCTCCTCGTCGCCCGCGATAAAATGAATAACGGTTTTTCCTCTCAAAGCAACTACCCTTGTGCCCTTTCTAAAACCCGCATAAAGCAAAACTAATGCATACGGGGCAAACTCGCACCTTCGTTACCCGCGGAGACCCAGGTGAGTTGAGCTCTACCCAAAGTCTTGCTTGGAGCTACTCAAAATCTAGAATCTGAATCTATCCTGAATCTGAATCTTCAATGGCTGAACTCCTCCTTATATAAAAGAAATCCACTCACACATACGTCAGAGCGGTGCGTCACCGTGAGACCAAGCGAATTTGAAATTCCCACAGCCAAGGGTTTCGTAACGGATGCGAAATTTTAGCTCGGAAGGTTCACTGGGCAATTAACATAAGCATTACAAGCGCCAGATGTCGCAAAAGTGCATCTGAACGTCTTTAATTGGGAAGACTAATTGTCTTAACATTATAATGATGTTTTTCGTCAATTATTAAGACATAGGCGAGCACCTGCTCTTGTATAATTAGTGTTTTTCCAAGTTCGGGCAATTACTTAAGGGCTTAGAAAAGATTACGTTGCTTCTTGCATCAATCATTAAAATATAGGTGAACACCTTCACTTGTAGAAGATTCAAGAAAAGGAGCGTACTGATTATTTCGATTTTAATTAATATTTCGTATGACGGTCGTCCCGTATAACATTTCGTCCGTTCTTTAAAAAAAAACAAAGAAAAAAAACTTAGGGCTTCGCATCTCATCGGAAAATGGTATCGCAAAAGTCGTGAAAAACACGCGAATCCGTATTACAAACACTGAGGTCACATCAAATTATATAAAGTCCTATTTGGAAGATTAACAGTTAGGGAAGTAAGGTAGTTGGAAGATCTTCCTTAAGGGAAGTAATCCAATGTCAAAATGAATTGACTGACAATTTTATTGATTGCTTTTATTAAAGGGGACTAAATTGAAATGATCTCAGCTCACAGGATGTCGTTCAAGTGAAGTCATGAAGAAGATATCTTCATTTACGAATTACAACAGCAGACGACGAAATGGAAAACAAAAAAGCTCGCTACTATCGGGCCCTTAAGGAAAGGGAATAGTGAACTAACAGACGATCCAAAAGAACTATCTGAAACATTGAGAACCCAGAATGAATCGGTCTTCAGTACCCCAAAAAGTGACAAAGCGATACCTGACATAGATGCATTCTTCGAAGAGAAATTGCAAGGAGAATGTATAACAGACTTTGATTTTACCCCAGAAGATGTAGCAAGAGCTAGAGGACAAATGAACTCGCATTCAGTTGCAGGTCTGGACAAATGGAACGCACTATTAATTAAAAACTGTAAAAATTAAATAGCTACACGCTTATACTGGATATGGAGAAGATCCCTAAACACTGGGGAAATACCGAGCATCTTGAAAAGAGCAAACATTGTCCCATTATAGAGAGGCGGGGATAGATCTCAAGCAAAGAACTATAGACTAGTGTCATTGACGTCCCACCTCACGAAAATATTTGAAAGAATAGTCCGAGAGAAAATCTATGACTTCTTGGAGACACTGGAAAGCATATGGGAATACAAACAAAATATACAAATGGTCAGAAGACAACAATATGACATATACACCGAGAAATTTCAGCTCTTGAGATATGGTAGAAATAAGGAAATTAAACAGACTGCATATTATGCTCCAGATAGACAGGAAATTCAGAAAAGCACGAAAGCGGTCGACTTGGGGGTAATAATTTCCGATGATGCCAAATTCGAGACATAAAATCAGATAGCAATAAACAAAGCAAAAAGAGTCGCGGGACAGATACTAAGAACGTTCAAAAGGAGGGACAAGACAGTAATGATTCCCCTGCTAAGAACACTGATCATACCAAAACTTGAATACTACACAGTTTTGACGTCCCCATATAAAAAGGGAGAAATTAATAAACTGGAAGAAACGCAGAGACATTTCACAACCAAGATTGACGGCTGCAAAGAACTCAACTACTGGGAAAGACAACGTAAACTAAATCTGTACTCCCTAGAAAGAAGAAGAGAGAGGTATACCATAATCTACATATGGAAAATGATCGAAAAACTGGTATCAAACCTCAAACTAAACCAATTGCCATCCAGACAACGCTAGAAAATAGGAAAGGTAGAATATGTAGTGTTCCTAAACTAAAGGCCCGATAAGGGACCTCCTCAACACTGAAGGAAAATAGCTTGGTTGTCAGGGAGCAAGACTTTTTAACCAGCTCCCTAAAGACCTCAGAAACGTTACAGAGGGAAGACTAGATGCCTGGCTCAAGACGGTACCAGATGAGCCTGGTGTACCTGGCTATGTGCGGTGGAGAGCACAAGCGAGCAACTCGCTCCTCCACCAAGCCAGGCCTAGAGGCCGGGCCACTAGCTTGACCTTCGTGTGAAGAGAAACTGACGCACGAAACCGCAACAAGGTAAACGAGGTGTGTGTGTGTGTGTATATATATATATATATCCTATACTTCTACCTCTATTCCCCACTACACATACATGCATCTTACACACTACACAACCTTTTCAAAATTTATATTAAAAAAGAAAAAAGAAAAATGGCATCGTTGATCCGTGAAGACCTTGTTTTTGGTTCTCTCCGTCTTCTGTGGAGGGGTCACTTTTGCGGGCGTTCGCCCTTGGCCCTCTTTCCTTCACAAAAAAAAAAAATTTAATTCTGGAATTTTTTTTTTTTGGTTCTGATTGCAATTACGGTATATGGGCAGAATTTTCTGTTGGGTTAAGTTATAAATGTGTCACATAGGCGTAGGAGGCGGGGGGATCAGGGGGGTCAATTGATCTCTCAAATTCAGCTCGACTGAATTTTTTCGAGCAATTACACTCGAAAATTCGGTCAAAAGCCCATTACACATATTTTCAATCACTACGATTTCACCTGACATTTTATGTTTATTGTGATTCTTTCATTTAATGTTTTTCTTTTTTAACGAACCTAAACAGCGACCAGAGCAAGTGTCGGTCAAACACCAATAGTTCTCTCTGTAGCGGAAGAGGGCGCTGTGAATGTGAAACCTGCATTTGTTGGGATAAGGAGGTAAAAAAAATGCCTTTATTTCAATTGAACTCAGTAAGAACGAAAAACTACTGTATTTACAGTTTTGTTATTTTTACGAAGACTCACATATGGTAGATGGATGTAAAGGTATTAAATGTAATCATTAAAGTTATTAAATGTGTTCAATATATTTCTACAATTCACAAACAATGGCCAAGCTCATAACAAAATGTTTACATTGTATCAGACCTTACAAATGAAACGAAATTTGAATCCGGTTACGGCTATTAAATCCATCTCTTTACTGGTCTTCTCACAACAGTTTTAAACCTGGCTCAATACTATCTTTATCAGCTATGGCCCATATCCGTTTCTTCGAATCTGACAAAACAGATATGGGGATGTAAGTAATGTTTGCTGGCTAGTGTTAACTGTTCAGAAATGAATGCTTGAAGCAAGATCAGTAGCACTACTATATTTCATGAACGTCACTCATTTGATGTTGATTTTTGCCTTACTCATAATTTTAATATGTATGGCTTTATTTACCGGTTAACAATCGGCTCAAAAACTAACCATGGAACGAATTCGCAGAGATATTACGGAAGATTCTGCCAATGCGACAAGAACAGGTGTCGTACTCATATAAAATCGAACGTCGAATGTTCTGGTAATGGAAAGTGCGACTGCGATCATTGCACTTGCAACTCTGGCTGGGAAGGCAAGTTCTGCGACTGTCAAAGCGAGCAATCATGTCTTCCCAGAGGTAGGATATTTCATGCCACCTTACTCTCGTTTATTCACTTAAGAGGCGTTTGAAAAAGTGCAAAAAAAAACTGAAGCACTTTTCTTGAAAGGGAAGATAAATTATTTCGATTATCATAATTGTTTTGATTGGGTAATCTACAAAACTGACAAAAATGTCACAGATGATTCATCATTCACAAATGAGAAACAGGATAAAATTCAAGAAACTTTTAAATAGGCTAATATAGTTTATTTAATCAAGAGAATTTATTACCTTTTTTTGTAAACTACTAACCTAATGTTTCTCCTGATAATTAACTTTTAATTTCTTAGATAAATTATTGCCTGTTTTAAAGTGTCATATTTTAATTATTAAGTAAATTTATTTGTTTGATCTATGCCCTTTACTTCTAAATCAGATAGCAGCGAGCTTTGTTCTGGAAATGGAGAATGCGTTTGTGGAAAATGCGAATGCAAAGTTTCATACACGGGAAAATATTGCGAAGAATGTCCAGTAAGACTTTATTAACATTTCTATCACTTATTATTATTAATAATAATATTTTGGTTTTTCAAATGTGGAAACCTAAATAAATTTCATTACATTACTATTATTATTATTATTATTATTATTTCTTACGAGTTGTTTCTCGACTTTCCTGAATAATATTCTATGATCATCGTTTAATCTTAGTATTATTTTTGATTACTGCCCACTCAATGGCATTCCCATTCGCATTCGTGGTTCACAAGTGAGAATGTACAAAAGTGAAAAAAATCCGTTTCTTGATTTGAGAAACAATGTTACTACATCTCACTCGCGGCAAACGGCGCTAAGTGGGAATGTTCCCCTAACCTAATTTATTGTAACCAATCAGAACCTAACCTAACATTAGCCTAATGAATCAGCAGTGTTGGGAGTAACGCCGTTACTTATTTTGTAAGGTAACGCCGTTACTTTTCATTCCATTTTCAGTCATTATTCGTTACTCGTTACTTTATTATATGCTCAACTTGGAAACGTATATGAATAAAAATGGCTTCACATTAACCGTGTGCAAACATGTTTGAACACAACACTCGTGACACTGAGTGATTTAACATGTGGACAGACTGTCCTTAAAAAGGACATTTTTGAAAAATTAGTTTTTCTGAAATGTAACAATGTCTTCCTGAAAGACATTCAGCAATAGTTTTAAGCTTTCTATTTTTTCTTATATAAATAATCCATTAATCCTTTAGGCATTTTGTAATTTTTTATTCACTATTTACTTTAGTGTATTCTCTTCAATAATTTTCGTTTTTGTAATAACAAACAAAAACAAAACATCTTTATTGCGGATCGTTCACAATCCATAGCCACTTAACCTAACATACGGGGCTCCAAAAAACCTTAGCCCCCCCCCCCCCCGCCATGGCCTAAACCATTAGAGGTACAGTAAAACTAAACATACCTTACAAAAGAGAATTTAATCCTGCATTTAATGAGAAACAATTAAAACTTGGTGTTCCCGCCATTGGCTTCCAAGACAGCCTGAATTCGCTTTGGGTAGCTTGCCAAAAGTGACGTGAATAGATCTTGATCGTTACGCAAATTTGCTAAAACAGTTTCAGTGTGTTGCGTTATTGTATCCTTCGAAAATCGATTTGCTGCAGGTTCTTGAAACAAGAGACATTCAACCTTGTCCTTTATAACTGATCCAATGTGTTCACAGACGCTCAGGTCAGGAGAACTTCATGGCCATTCTTCATTTCCAAAGAAATCGATCTCATGTTTCCGCAACAACTGTTGAGTGGCTAATGCCTTAAAGCAGGGGGCCTTATCGTGCAGAAGTGTGACCTGATCGACATCCATAACATTCTTTGGGTTTCTTAGAAAAGGAATGACATGCTGGGATAGAATAATGTCACGAAAATACTGTTCCTAACTCTGACCATTTGGCTTCAGCACCCACATGAGCTTTTTTGCGGTGAACAAAACAAACACACCAACACAGTCTGGACTTTTTAATAATTCGCGATAATGTTCATTGTCATCGATTTCATCTGGTGTTGTGGCCCACACTCGATCATTTTGGTAGTTAGGCCGACGTGTTACGTAAACAAAAAATTCATCGGGGACAGCTAAATGCATGAAATCATCCACATCCCAATCTTCAAGATAATGGGCAAACCACATTCTGTCATCGATGTTGAGTTTTTCTTGGCTTTGGAAGTTCATGCCAAGGCTTTAAACCTTGCCTATGACGGTACAGTCGAATGATCTCACCACTAACGATCTTTCCTCTCAACACTTCGATCTCTCTAGAAAGTTTAGCACAGCTGTTTTTCCGCTTACGCGTACCGCTTTCAATGATGTCCTTTGTTTCCTGAGAGAGTGGCAAATTTGGGCGGCCAGATTTGGTTGTATCCATTCATTTCACATTCATCCAAAGTTTTATTCCAATTTCTTTTGACGAAGTCCTCACTTCTTCGCAACTTTTTGGCAACCCATGAACGTGCTATAAAGGTGGCTCCAGCATCACGAGCTTCCCGAAATGTTATTGCTCGTATGCGATCTATCACACGTTGCCTCTCCGAATCACCAATTAATTGAGAAGCCATTATATTATCACTTTATCAGCTAGAGTAATTTTAATAGCTGCAATAAATAAAGAATTTTATATGTTTTTATAATCACTAAAAACTATTTCGATATAAGTAAACATGTAAGCTGCAAATTGGGGGGGGCTAAGGTTTTTTGGAACCCCTTACAAGTACAATCTTACGTATTATATACTGTACTTAATAAAAAAAATAAGGCCAACATAGCCACTTAATCTAGCATACTGGCATACTGTTTGATTAATTATCTGACAATTTTATGTATATTGTTATTACACGAGACATCATTAACTGAAAAAGGTCATTTGTATACGTAGGAGAAAATAATTGCAGCTTAGTGAAAAAATAAGAGAAAGTAACGGTAACTGTAACGCATTACTTTTCCATAGAAGTAACTGTAGCGGTAATGACGTTACTTTCTATTGCGAGTAACGGTAACGCTGCTACTTTAAAAAAGTAATGCGCCCAACACTGCCAATCATAACCTAACTTATCGTATCCTAACCAATCCTAACCCTTTCCCACTTTGGTCCGGGTTAAGTTACGACTGGTTAGTATTAGCACAGTGTAGGTATATATAGGTGCATATATCGACTATGACAGTGCTGGATTAGCTTATGAGCATAAGGATCAAATGCTATGGGCCCCGCTAAAAAAAAATTCACAAAATTCATTCGGGGAAAAGAATATGAAACATGGCCGGGTTAATGTAGGTTAATGGGTATGAACAGACAGTATGTCAGTCAGTTTTGGCATTGGTGGACCGCAGATATTTTATCTGTTTCAGTTTGACTATGATAATCTCCATAAAATGTATGTTCATTAATTGTATTTCCTCTGTGTTATTTAATCAATTGCTTTATTAATATTTTTAGATTTTATCCCCCCCTCCTCTTTCCGGGCCCCGGGAATTTAACCCGGTTTCCCCGCCCTCTCGGCGGCCCTGATCACCAGACAATAATTGTAAGATGGGGTGGGTTAATTCAGAGCCGTTCTCTCTGACCAACGGTGTCAGGCAGGGAGGGATATTATCACCCTACTTATTCAAATGTTTATATGGATAATCTATCTGTTGTGCTGAACACCTGTAAAGTAGGCTGCTATATTGGTAGAATGATTCTTCTACAGATCTACAGAAGCTAAGGCTAACAAAGACCCTAAGATCCACTCTAAGGTTAGCCCGAGAGAAAGGAAAGAGTAGGGGGTTAAGAGAAGAGAAGAGAATAAGGGGTTAAGTAAGGAGGAACACCTATCACTCGTGGGTTAACATTCATTCAGAAAAAGAGAAAAAAGACTCGCCATCATCATCCGCCGGCCACTGCCGACAAGTCAGAAAAATAGTCGGAGAGAATAGGAGAGGGGTGAAAGATGAAAAGAAGTAAAATAAGAACGCTTACAAACCATGCAAACACAGTCTTAACTCACTGTCATACCATGCAAACTACAAACATGCAAGAAAAGAGGGTTACAGACATGCAAAGTAAGGAAGGATAAGAAAAAAAAGTAGGTAAAGTTAAACAAAAAGTGGGTTAGTTTACTCTACGAGCTACATCTACGTTCGTGTTAGTCTAATTTTTATTTTTTTTATAATTTTATTGCTGGCATCACACGCTGGCATGTCACAAGCTGGCATTAATCGTCAACAGACTCATCCTCGACCACCACCCCGAGGGCTCATGTTGCTAAGTGTTTTTTTTTATTTTAAACAACGTTAATATTTTTAAAATGTCTGTCAAGACGGTTCTTAAACACATTAACGCTGATAGAGTTCACGACGGGCGCGGGAAGAATATTCCATTTATCAATTACTTTAAACGTAAAGAAGTTTTTAGCGATATTAGTAATGAAACGTCTGCCACGCAACTTAAATCCGTTATTACGAGTATTACTATTATCGAAAGTGAACAATTTTTCAAAATTTACGTTATCGATGTTATTAACGATTTTGAAAACTTCAATAAGCTCCCCCCCTTAATCTCCTAGTTTCGAGTGAATACAGGTCTAACTCTTTAATCCTATCTTCATAAGGCTTGTTGCGCAATGACGGAATTAATTTCGTGGCACGACGCTGAACCCTTTCTAACCTATCAGTATCCTCACGCAAGTACGGGCACCAAAACTGAACGGCATATTCTAAATGAGGCCTGACTCGGGACTTGTAAAGGGGCAATATAATATCCTTCGATTTAAATTCGAAATTACGCGCTATGAAGCCTAACATCCTATTAGCTTTTGCGCAAGACTCCAGGCACTGGTTCCTTAGATACGCTTACGCCTAAATCTACTTCCTCGTCAACGCTCGCCAACTCCTTATCATCCATCGTGTACGTGTAATTATTGTTACGAGAACCTATATGCAAAACTTTACATTTGTCTACGTTAAATTGCATCTGCCAATTATCCGTCCACCCCATAATCCTATTTACATCGTCTTGGAGCCTATTTCTATCGTCCTCGTTAACAACCTTACCGCCTATTTTAGTATCGTCCGCGAATTTTGACACGTTACTGGTCAATCCTACATCTATGTCGTTAATGTAAATTACGAATAGCAATGGGCCTAACACTGAACCCTGTGGGACACCGCTACCTACATCAACCACCCCGATTCACTACCATTAACAACGACCCTCTGTCTCCTAGCACGAAGCCATTCCTCTAACCACTTAGCTACCTGACCGCGTATACCGTACGCTTTAACTTTCGCAATTAATCTTCTATGCGGAACTGTATCGAACGCCTGATGTATGCAGATGATCTAGTTCTTATTTCTCCATCTGTAAAAGGGCTCACCATACTTTTGAAGGTGTATGAAAGGTATGAGAAGGATAACGTCATGAAATATAATCCTACTAAAAGTCATGTTATGATGATGAGGACCAAATCCTACAAATATATAAAATTTCCTGAATTTCAATTGAATGGTACTCTATGGTGCTGTCAGAAGTAACCCAGCCTAAGTATCTTGGCCACATACTAAATGACAGCCTTTCAGATGACTGTGATACTCTAAGACTAACCATGGCTTCTATTATCTTATTGAATGACTCACCAAGCCAAGTGATAAATCTAAATACAAAATTGCGAATGACACTCACAGTTAGGCACCTTATTGACTACAAACAGCATACTGACACTAGAAGGAGTACCATTTATAAATCTTGGAGTCCTTAATAAACTCTTAAAAATATTATTATATGCACTTAGAGTCTAAGTCAATGTAGACAATTATATGCTCAAGGAAATACTTTGGTTAGAAAATTTCATATGTGTACATTAGATGTTGAATTGATTTTGTTCAAAACTTTTTGTACTCCAATGTATACAGCTCATTTGTAGTGGAACTACAGGGATGTATAATTTGAGAAAATTATATGGTGCATATAATAATATTTTTAAGAGTTTATTAAGGACTCCAAGATTTATAAATGGTACTCCTTCTAGTGTCAGTATGCTGTTTGTAGTCAATAAGGTGCCTAACTGTGCCAGTGTCATTCGCAATTTTGTATTTAGATTTATCACTTGGCTTGGTGAGTCATTCAATAAGATAATAGAAGCCATGGTTAGTGGACTGGTCTCCGATATATTTTATAAATCTTAAATCTGGAAGCATTGGCGTAGGCAATTGTATGTTCTTAATGCAGAGTGAATCACTGGCCTACTTAGTCATTGCTCCAGACAACTATCTCTTAATCTTCTATGGACCTCTTGTATAATGTTTGTACCTGTTGAGTCTGAAATAAAGTGTTTGTTTGTTTGTTTGTTTGTTTGTGTTAGCTAGTGTCTTTTGTACTCGTAGGTGTGGTTTGTTCGCTGACTATATTTTATATTATAGAATTTTTGTTAAACTGAATTGAAGTGAAAAGCCTTTATTGATAAAATAAATACAATTTTACAGTGTTTGCTGCTCCAAGAATTGCTCGGTTTTGGATTAAAAGATGCCGTTTAAAACGTTGTTAACGAAATTTCCCCAAAGAATGGTGCAGTACGTTATATAAAGAACAACAGAGTTAATACAGAGTTAATAAAACCTGTTTAAGGACTATATATCTAAGTTTAAAGTTTCATATTGCGTTTGTACGTAAATGTTAGATACTTTTGTTCTTATAAAGTTTACTGGTTTTAATGTCGTTGAAACTTCTTGTTAATTAAATTTGGTACAATTCTATTAATTTCAGCAACCAGTAATTTTCATGTGAATTATGTTGCGTATGTTCAGTAAATTAAAGTTTTAATAGCTTGTAATTTAGAGGTAAGTATGAATCATGTTTAATGTAAGAACCTTTGTCTCTTCATTTTGTATTAATTCTTATTTTAATAAGTTGTTGTTCGGAAGTTATCAGTTCGATATCTTGAAAGGAAACTGTTTGGTTGATTTAAAAAGTGAACAGTGATAAAGAAGACCGAAAATCTGGTCGTATCTAAAGGTTCTTTTAAGACTCAATGCTTATAAGTGTTGGTATTTGTGACTTTCAGTCCTGCGAAAAAGGAAAGTGTTTGGAATTTCGTCCTTGTGTCCAGTGCGAGGTTTGGGGGAGCGGAACGCTTAGGGGAGAAGCTTGCAAAAACTGCAACTATGGAAAAATTCAAACGTTGCCCTCTCTTAGTGGTAAGAAATATTATCATTTATCAACACAGTTACATAAACACATTAACTGCCATATTTCACGGAATAACACTTACGTGTGCATTATGCACAAAACATTCGTCACGGCCCACTCTGTCTACAATATATATAAGCACATAAATAAATTCAAGTTTTCTTCAGTTGAATTCCTGCGTATGACAGATTAGTACTGTATGAAAGTGGTTGTTCATCGACCATCGTTCATCTTTGCAGCTCTGTTGAAAGAATATGCCACTCTATGCACCTTTGAGGATGAACTCACCGGATGCTTTTTCAATTTCACCTACAAATATACTGACGAGAAGTACGAAATCTTTGCTCAGAACACGCAAAAGTGTCCAGAAAAAATTGATATTTTAGGTATGTTACTGTAATTGAGTAATTCCAGTAGTCTGTACAAGAGTACAAATTTACATTCTCATATATTTTATATGTAATAATAATTAAAGTATTTAAAACACTTAAAATTATACTCTGTAGGAATGAGTGCATCATATTTACAAACTTCTCTCACCAAAGTTTTGTTAAGATTCAAAATCGTTTACTTCATTTAAATCTTTTACTTTTCATCTAATTTCAACCTCAAAGTTATAAAACTTTTACAGTAAATTTGACTTTATTTAAATGATTTCTGATGTGTTCTTTAACTTGCTGTCATTAATTATTTTCAGGTAAATTCAAATTGTTTATATACTCACATTCATTACACAAGCAAATATCAAATCCGACCTCTGTCTCGACCAGCATTTCTTAACCTGAGGGAAATTTCCCCCAGGGGGAAATTTCAGGAATCCAGGGGGGATTTACGGCAGAATTTTGTTTGGTGATCGTATAATTAGTGTGCATTATAAGTCTGCTAATGTTATTAAATTTTGCCTTCGAGGCTACTTTTTTCTGTATCCTAATGGAGGGGGAAATCGGGTAGGGCGAACTGGTCGAAGGGGGAAATGACACGAAAAAGGTTAAGAACCGCTGGTCTAGACTCTAATCACTCCACGCACCTCTGTCAGATTCATTACACAAGCAAATTCTACCTCTGTCTAGTCACTCCACGCACGCATTATACAGTAACATGCTAATTATTTCATACAAAAGATTTCCCACAGAAATTTTAAACCAGTGGGAACTTAATTTTTACTTTAAACTCACCAATCACAGTTTAAATCCAGCTTCACGGATTTTGACCCCTTGACTTCGGATGTTAAGCTAAGTTATTTTTTATGATTATGGTATTTTGTAAATTTGGTGCAGACCCACTGTCTTTTCTAGAATTCACCAAAGTGTATGAAATCTTGAAGCGTGGAGGAACCAGGTTAATATGTAGACTTCAAAAACGTTCGCATTAAAAATATTCAACTACTGTACTATAAGTATATTGTTCAGTAGATTATTAATAATTAAAAATTAGTTATTAATTCACTTGGTGTTTTTATCTGTTAATCAGCAAATAGCTATAATTTTAAAAATTCTGAGTTTCTGTTATTGCACTTCAAGCTGTCAATGTACTTCTCTGAGTTCATAAAATTTTCTGTAAGTTTGGTAATCACTAAAGAATGAAGATTCAGAATGTATGTTCCATTACTGACTGAAACTTGAATTTGGAGACAAATACCACTTTCTCTTGCTTCTTGTAGACTAGACCTCCAAACCGTGTTTGACATATTGCTGCTGACTAATTACTTGATTCAAGGCATAATACTATATTATATTAAAGGAGAGTTAGACATATATCTTTAATAATATTATTATTATTATTTATTATTTATTATTATTATATTATTAATCTTCATACAACATTACAGTGAAGTAAATATTCATGCAGTTGGTAAATTTCTCGTGAAAGATGTGTAAAGCTCCCCACCTGATTCTTTCTGTCACCTCCCACCATATTAAGTAATCCTATCGCTCCAATTCGGACTTTGGATCCTCCCAAGAGGAAACGCCTTTGACACTTTGACGCCGCTGATTGGGGACTCTTAAGCAGTACTACTCTGATTTCCCATGGAATGATTACTGCTTCCGTGGCCGGGGCCCTTCCAACTGTGCTGAGCGTATCACGAAGGTGATTCTCTTGAGCATGGAGGCGTATATTCCATATTCTATTCCTGCTACTAATGCAACAAAACCTTGGTTTAACTTTACTTGTTCTAATGCTCTCCGGAACAGAGAAGAGTCTTTCAGAAGGTACCGTCGCCATCCAACTCCTGAATCTTACTTAGAGTACATTTAGGGCCGGAATCGTGCAAAATCTGTTCTTCGACTCGCCAAAAATTCTTTCATCTGACAAAAATGTGAAAACCTATCCAATCTAATTCTTCTCGTTCTTTCTGGAATCTAGTTAAGAACTTCTCCAACAACTTTACTTCTTTCCCTCCTCTTTTTCCATTCCGACGGCTCAGATGCCGACTCTTCACTCTCTTCTCCTGATAAAATTGGACTCTTCGCTCAAACCTTCGCCTCCAAGTCAACTCTAGACGATTCCGGTGTTGTTCTTCCATCTCCTCCTCACTCAGACTTAATTATGTGTGAAATTAGAATCTCTTCAAAGATGTTCTTTCTGTCCTATCTGGGCTCAACTCTAGGAAAGCGTACAGTCCTGATGGTGTTCCTCCTGTTGCTCTCAAGAACTATTTCTGTGCTGACACCGTGCCTAGGCAAACTCTTTCGTCTTTGCCTTTCATCTGGTACTTTTCCTTCCTGTTGGAAATTCGCTTTCATTCAGCCTCTGCCAAAGAGAAGTAACCACTCTCAACCCTCCAACTATCGTCCAATTGCCTTAATTTCTTGCCTTTCTGAAGTTTTTGTAATCTATCCTTAATAGGAAGATTCTTAAACACCTCTTTTCTCACAATCTTCTTTCAGATCGTCAGTATGGGTTCGGTAAGGGACGCTCTGCTGGCGATCTTCTTGCATATCTCTCTGACATCTTGGTCATTCTCCTTTCGGGATACCAGTAAAACTTTTGTGATAGACGTATCAAACGCTATTAATGGAATCTGGCACAAATCTTTAATTTCCAAATTGCCCTACTTCGGTTTCTATCCTTCTATCTGTGCCTTCATCTCTAATTTCCTTTCTGGCTGATCTATATTTGCGGTTGTAGATGACCACTGTTATTCTCCTGAAGCTATTAACAATGGTGTTCCTCAGGGTTCTGTCCTGTCACCCACTTTTTTCTTTTTATTTATCAATGATGTATTAAGTCGCACTTCCTGTCCTATCCACTCCTATAGACTTCATTGCACAGGCTAAGAAAAAATTAGGAGTTGTTAATTGAATACAATGAGGCCATCCTAAGCTATGTAAAGGAGGGCTACGCTGAAAGGGTGCAAAGTGAGCTGGTGAGCCAGGAGGCACATTATCTACCAAACCATGCAGTGGTACGGCGAGACAAAACTACTACCAAACTGAGGGTAGTTTTTGATGGCTCAGCCAAGGACAAAGATGGTGTGTCCTTGAATGACTGTTTGGATGCTGGGCCAAATTTAAATGCAGATTTATTTTCCTTGTTACTGAGATTCAGGTTTGGTAGAGTAGCATTGACTGCAGATGTGAAGCAAGCCTTTTTGCGGATAAAGTTAAAAACAGAGGACAGAGATGCAGTAAGGTATCTGTGGGTGGATACGAAAGGCTTGTTGGAAAATGAACCTTAGGTTCAAGCATACAGAATGAAGTCAGTGTTGTTTGGCCTCAACTCTAGTCCATTTCTGTTGGCAGCTACTATGCAGTACCATTTTAAGAAATATTCTGAAGTCTATCCTAACACTATTGAACACATAAGGAAAATTTTTTATGTTGATGATTTGCTGTGTTCCGTGGATAATACAGAAATGGCTAAACATATATTCAGGGAGGCTAGAGCTATAATGAGGGAGGCTGGCATGGAGCTTAGAAAATGGCAGACCAATCATTTTCAGTTACAACAGTTTAGTCAGTCCTGTGTAGTACCTGATGCAGCAGAAAGTATTGAGGATTCTGATATTAAGGAGTTGTGGGCAATAGACACAAAGGTGCTAGGCATTGTTTGGCAGCAAGGAGAGGATTTGTTTACCTTCAATGGGAAATCTTTAGTAGAGCTGGCCGAGTATGAGACAAGGTGGACAAAACGTACAGCTCTTAGTTTGGCTTCGAAGGTCTTTGATCCTCTTGGATTCCTGGCTCCATTTGTGATAAAGTAAAAAATTTGGTTTCAGAGCCTCTGGGAAATTGGACTTGGTTGGGACCAAGAGTTATCTGATCATATGGTGGTAAGGTGGAAATATTGGTTCAAAGAATTGGCACATCTTGGAGACATTGAAATCCCAAGATGGTACTTTGGAGAGTTGAACGATAGTCCAGACAACTTGGAGCTGCACATCTTTTGTGATGCAAGTGAGGAAGCCTATGCAACTTGTATTTATATAAGAGGCACATTCAAAGAGGAAGTAAGTTGCAGGTTGGTTGCTGTAAAGAGCAGAGTAGCACCTTTGAAAAGGCTTTCTATTCCAAGGTTGGAATTGATGGGTGCAGTTATTGCTAGTCGGCTTGCAGTTACAATGTAAAAGTCTTTGGCCCTTTATGAAATTCCAAGCTATTATTGGACAGACAGACAGACTCCACTATAGTTTGCAGGGTTGGCGAAAACCCGGGTTTTTCACAAAAAAAACAACCCGACTGGGTTTTCGCTGGGTTTTGGGGTTTTGATGGGTTGAAATTTTTTTAGAAAGGTTCGATAATTATGTAGTGCCTAATATATCTATTATTTTATTAATTATTTATCTAATCTACAATATATATTAAAAAGACATCTTTATTTCACAGAAAGTTCAGATATGAGAGATAATAATGACATACTAGAATTTTCTCCATTTTAATTTTAGATCTTTCCTTTATTTCTTAACGGCAGATTTCAGCTTTATTTAGACCTAACTCAAATTTAAATTTTTAAGATGCCAACTCAAAGAGTTATAGAGGTGGAAGATCTAAAGCTAGCGAATGGGACGAGGTGACTTTATTAAGTGATCAGCCTACTAGAGTACAGGGTGTACATAAAGTCAGGATCTATTTTTGTGAAGCACTTGGAAATTATATGGAATTCAATCATAAAATGATAAGTAGTAACATTTATTAAATAATTAAGAGTAGGATTCGACGTGACGCCCATCAGTATCCCTGCACAGCTTAAATCGTTCCGCAGCATTTCTAAACACATTCTGGAGCATTTGCGGGTTGTTATCTGCAGCAGTTCGTATACGTGTACGTAAGTTTTCAAGACTTGTAATCTTCGTCTGAGAGACGTGCGATTCGATAAAGCCCCATGCAAAGAAATCTAAAGGGGTTAAATCTGGTGATCTCGCTGGCCAAGGTCTGTTTGCTTCCGCGTCCGATCCAGCGATTTGGAAAACGTCCATTTAGATAATCCTGAACAATTTTGGCATAGTGACAAGGAGCACCATCATGTTGATAGACGACGGTACTAACAATCCTATCCCCAATCAGCTGAGGTTCAAGGAATTGCTGCAACATGTCCAGATAAATAAGCCCCGTAACTGTAGCTTCAGCAAAGAAAAAAGGACCATAAACCTTAGATTTTGTTAAACCCATCCAGACATTAACTTTAGGCGAGTCTCTTTCCCAATTTTGGACGAAATCATTCGGTCTTTCATCTGCCAAAATTCGACAGTTATGGCGATTTACTTTTCCACACGTATGGAAAGTGGCTTCATCACTAAAGAGAATGTTGTCCATTAAATTATCACTCCAGATTTGTTCTACGAGATCAGCACACACAGCACTTCGTCGAGGGAAATCTTCCTCATGTAAATCATGTAAAACCTGCAAATGATAGCTTTTCTTCTACAAATTAACTCAGAATTTTGTGCACAGATGACGTCGGGAGGCCGAGTCTGTGTGATGCAGCACGAACGGACGTACGTGGCTCCTCAGTGATAATTCCGCGTACTGCATTCACGGTAAGATCTGACATACACGGTCGTCCTGACCTTGCTTCATCATTTACAGATCCCGTTCGTTTAAATTTGTTCACCAATTTTTGTATTGTCTTGTCTATTGGCCCCGGCTTATGAAATCTCCTTCTAAACTTCTCTCTGATGTCATTGTATTTTTTCCCTCGATTCGCCAAATTACTATTGCCACACGCTCTTCTGTATTCATTCTAAGGGCTTCTGAAAAGAAAAATAGAAAAAAATAATTATTTCACAAAAATAGATCCTGACTTTATGTACACCCTGTACTATGAAATTATTGCAAAGAAAGTATCACTCAAAAAATTGAGAGAGTGAAACATCATCTAGAGAAATGCAGTAAAAGAAAAGTGGAATGAAAATGAGGCAAGAGGTATGCCGAGACTCGAATTTGGAGCATCATTTGAAACTGATTCACTTCCTCCAACTTCTGATGTTTGTTTGTTTGTATACCTACATATTCCTGTTTTTGAACCAAATTCAAATTCAATTTTTTCAAAAACTGTGGGTGATGGAAACATTTCATATCCATATTCTATTCTGCGTGCAAAACTCTACCAGAATTACCCTATTTTCCTTGAGGAACAGGAAAAAAGTTCTAATTTGTTGTCCAATGTTATCAATGAAATGAAATTTTATGATAAGACTTACTAGTAGGCTTTGGTTTAATATTTTTTCTTTGCAAATTTATCATGTAAACATAATTACGAACGCAGTTAGGTAGACCAGTCTACACAATTACGAACACAGTTAGGTACACCAGCCATGAGTGGATCCTAGGGTCTTTGTTGGTCTGAAACATTATAACATTATAACAATATGATAGCTTTCTATTGTGAAAATAATAAACGATTAGTATTATTATTATTTGTTTGCTCAGCTTTTAAATTTTTTACTCCACTTTCTTTGTTTCCTTTATTTTGCTCAGTTTTCTGTCCGACTCAACCTAATACTTGCGCATCGCTTTTCAGCTCTGACCTTTGGCGTTATTTGTGGAATCGTTGCCATTGGTGTGTTGACTCTCATCATCTGGAAAATACTCACGACGATCCACGACAGAAGAGAATTTCTTAAGTTCGAAAAGGAAAGGCAAAACGCTGCGTGGCATAGGGTAAGAGTTTCTTAAACTAAATTAACATGTAAACGGCTCCAATCGGTTTTAAGTGGGACACGATTCAGCGTTAAAAATGGCAACAAACAACCGTGTGATATGGTCTTAAAAAACTAAAAAGAATGTTATTCAAATAAACTTAAATTAACTGCTAACTTTTCTATTTCAGGAAGAAAATCCTCTGTACGAAGACCCAAAGACGACCGTGTCAAATCCTGCGTTTACTGCTCAATAACTTTAAAAAGGTTTTATAAATGAAACAGATTTTACTATCAACATACTGAAAAATTCACTCTTGCGACAAAAAGTATTAGTTTGCATAAAATAATTTATAAGGAATATTTCGAAATCAGACAATATATTTCAGGAATAAGAATCTTATTTTGTTGCGAGACATCCTTTTCAAGTCTCTGGCTCAAAAATAAATTCAAAACCAAACAAGTGACTCCACTTTAAAACTTAATTGAAAGCAATTAAGAGACCTTATATAAATTCAACTGTTTGGCAATCTGACCAGATTTAGCATTTTCTTGCTAGATTTAGCATTATTTTGGTGATTTTCATTGATTTAGCATTAAATCTGTCATTTCGAAAAGTTTAGCTCTTTTTAGCATTATCGTAGGATATTTGGCATTTTTCTAGCATATTACTAATTCAAGCTTTAGAATGACTAAAAAGCCAGACTACAAAGTATGGCGGATTTTGACAAGATCTTGTTGGCGCACTTCTTCCAATTTGCGTGCATTTTGCGTACAATTTACCAAAATGGCACCCATAGTTATGTAAACTTAGCAAAGACCACTCAGTGTATATGTAATATATCCTTGGTTTTGGCGTAGGTGCTCAAATTTTGATGCATATCTGGCCTTTTTGGTGCACATTTGGCGTGCACCGTAAGTTTAGCATTTTTTCTTCAAATCTAGCATTTTTTTTTATCGTAAGTTTAACATTTTACCATCTGAAGAATTTGGTCACCCTGCTGTTTGGTCAATTACAGTAACTCATGATTCATAAATTGGGAAGACTAACTCTCTTTAATTTATCACAAAGACGCTTAATTAATTAACATTTTAGGCTTAACAATGAAATCGAGTGAGAAGAATTACAGGGCGGGAAATCTACTCGCCTATCTTCATTCTCATTGGTGCGTATAATCTTTTAAAGTGATAATAAATGACATTTGCTACCGAATTTATATAGATAGTGACTATTAAAAAAATGATTTAGCTTCGAATTTAGAAAACAGAATGTAGTGCATTAAATCTTAAAATATTACTCGTTATTTTCACCTTTTTTGTGTATCTTTTGTCAAATAGCAAAGACGTTGCCACAGAGCTCAGCTTTTCATACATTCAGATCTTCATGTTGATGTTAATTAAGGTACTAATGGTACGAAAGGTTACTATAATAGAGTGTGAACCAGTGGTGGCATTCAACCGGTTCGCACCGGTTCGTGCGAACCGGTTCCTAAAATTTCCCGAGTTCGCCGAACCGGTCCTTAAACCTTTCAGTCCATGCATGATTTTTCTTTATACCATACGCATTTCGATAAAAACATTTTTTTAGTTTTCATTTCTGACATGGAAGGGAGGAGAAGAGGAGGGGAGGGCGAACCGGTTCTTAAAATTTTTTAATCCCACCACTGGTGTGAACACTGTTTGTCGTTTGACGAGGGTTAACCAGACGGTGTCCCCAAGTTAGTTGAAACGTTACTCATTTTAAACACATATCCTGTTCCCACTTATTTCATTGATTAAGTTTTAATAACAGGAATAAATAAAGTATTAGTCTATCTTTCAGAAAAGAGTTAACTCACAGATGAATTATTAGTAATTAGAATAATATGTGAAAAACGGATTATAATTTAAGTGCAACGGATTATAATTTAAGTGCTAAAAACTTGATTACAATTCAAATTACTTTTTTCGTATTAACGACCCAGACAACACACTTGATGTTTAATGGATTGATTTGAAGCTGACATTGTTGATGCTAAGGCTGATGGTATCAACTTTTAAAAGAACATTTGATAAAATGTGTATCTGTACATGAAAAATACAGACTCTTGTATCTGAATATGCAATAAAAGTCGAAGTACGGCAGGGTGCAATGTTGTCTCTTTCATTCTATTTTCATCACTCCACTGCCATCCCTATACTATACCTGCTATGATATTATTTATATCAACGATATTAGTCATATAATTACCACTCACATTACAAAGCAACAGATTGAGAAAATAAACCAATTCTAAAATCTATGGGAAATAAGAAAATATATACCAATCTGCTAGAGAATTGATACTCCATTTACAAATGACAATCGGCTCCAACCATACGCTACGTAAGTAAAAATACTGTGCCTGAAACTTTACATAAATAGGTATACTGTCCCAGTAAAGGAAACAGTCAGGGGCGTAGCGTTGGAGGAAGCACGAGGGGGCACGTGCCCCTCAGTCCCTCAAGCCTATCGATAATAACGACGAGCTATTTCCCCAAAGATGATGAATTTTCAAAATTATTTGATAGTTTTCCTCTTCACAACTGAATTCGCAAAACGTAATTATACGTCATCATGACATGAGCCAATAAAAATCGCCCAAAGGCCAGGTAAATGTTCTGAAATCTTAAATGAAAGACCAAGCAAATAAATAAATAAATACTAGGGGCACTCAATATATTTTGCCCCACCCTTTTTTCTTAGCTAAATAATAGGCCATGGGGCTGAAATGTCTTTTGTGCCCAAGTTTGAACTTTCTGCGCTTCACATAACCAGATTTTTCCAGTGTGAACCTCCCCTCTGTATAAAACCGCTTTTAAACGCCCTTGTATAAAACCGATGGTTAACCCATTTTCGAAAATGGCGTCTGACAGTGATGTGCGTCGTAAACAGAGAGCTATTATCGAGTTCTTAACTGCAGAGAAGGAAACAGTTGGAAATATTCACAAACGTCTACAAAACGTTTACGGGAGTGCTGTTGTTGATCGAAGCACCGTTGAACGTTAGTCTACACGTGTGAGATCATCGGAGAGAGGGAGAACCAGCCTCGATGATGAGCCACGCAGCGGTCGCCCGGCATCTGGTGTGACATCTCACACTGTGCAACGTGCTAACAGTATTATTCAATCAAATCGGCGCGTCACATACAAGGAGCTATCACTGGAGTTAGGAATTAGTGAAGGAAGTGTGAATACGATAATTCAGCAACTGGGATACTCAAAAGTGTGTTCACGGTTTGCTCCTCGCGAACTGACTGAAGATCACAAAGCCCAAAGAAAAGAAATTGCTTCCGAGTCGCTGGTTCGATACAAGACAGAAGGGGATGACTTTCTTTCACGAATTGTGACTGGGGATCAGACTTGGGTACACCACTTTGAACCTGAAACAAAACGCCAATTCATGGAGTGGCATCACGCAGACTCCCCACGCAAGAAAAAGTTCAAAATGGCTCCTTCTGCAAGAAAGGTTATGACCACCATCTTCTGGGACATGAAAGGGGTGATTCTGGTGGGCAATATGAAAAAAGTACAAACAATCAACTCAGAGGTATATATTGCTACCCTACAGAGACTCTAGAGACGTATAAAGCGAGTTCGACCGGAGAGAAAACTGGAAGACGTCCTTCTTTTGCACGATGACGCAAGACCACACAACAGTTTGCAAACAAGAGAAGCCATCACAAAAATGCGCTTGACTGTATTACCCCACCCTCCATACAGCCCGGAACTGGCACCTTCAGACTTCCATTTGTTTGAACCACTGAAGGATGTTATTCGTAGAAGAAAGTTTCAGAGTGACGATAAGGTCGTTGAGGAGGTTAAGAGGTGGCTCCAGCGGAACCCAGCTGACTCTTACCAGAAAGGAATAAAGGCCCTTGTTTCGAGGTGCAGGAACGCCGTAGAAAAGGATGGAGACTATGTGAAAAAGGTATGTAACTACTTGTGTACAAAATTTCGGGAACTTACAAGGAAACTTGGAAAGAAAAAAAATGTGGGGCAAAATATATTGAGTGGCCCTCGTAGTTTTTATTACTTTAGATATATTTACAAACTTACGCGCTGTGGAAATGTTAAAAAGTATTAGTTAATTAACTTAACTTTTACTATTAACTTAATATATCAATGTGAAAGTTAAACATTTTAATTACAGATAAAAGTTGCTGTGACGTTGAATAAGGCCAACATGGAAAACTTGCACAGCCGCGTCAAAATCACCACAGGTTAGGATTTCGGAACTAAACAATGGCGGAAGGATCTTCAGATGGGCCAAGTGCTGTTATCAACAACATTTTGTGTCTCATTAATGTGAGAGTGACTTATAACCCACTGACTCGATAATTACATTATGTGAAAAACATTATAGTGGTGAAGACAGGCACGTATTTACATATGGGCCAAATGGGCCATTTCCCAGGGCAGCAAAATTTTGAGGCGCAGTAAAATTCTGGAGGAAAAGTCTTAACAAGAAGGGTAACAAGAAAACACTTTTTAGGTAGGGAAAAAATCCAAAATTTCTGGTATGTTTTTAGTTAAAAAAATAGAGAAAAGTTAGTACCACTTAAAAAAAAAAAATCTCATTACGTTTGAACGAAGTCGATTTCAAAGTTGTCCTTGCCCTTAATATATTTTATTAATTTTAATAACATCTTTATTTTAAAGCTAATTATTTTTATTTTATTTCAGATTTATTGTTTACACTTTATAGAGTATCAAACCAAAAATTGGCCAATTATTTTGTTTAAGGTTTTCTCTGTAAAATTGAATTTCTATTTTTTCTATTTTGCAACTTTGAACTTTGAAACTGGACAACATTTAAAATTTAAAGACAAGATTGTGTTTATCTCAGTTTAGTACAGTAATGGCATTTATACAAGGTAAGAAGGCGGCAGTTTTTAAGACAATTTTTAATTTTTTATGTTAACTTAACTGCCTATATGTAGTTAGCTGTTAGAGACCTACTCAGCCTGGCTGAGCTATTTTTTTAAAAAATATAATTATAATATATTTTATTAATTTTAATAATATATTTATATTTTAAAGTATATTATTTATATTTTTAATTAATTTCAGATGTATTTGTTTTTTCAGATGAGTGATGGGAGAAAAAGACTAAGCGGCTCGGAGTATAAGAAGAGAGCTCTGGAGAAAGCTGAAAAACAAGAGATAGCATTGACAAAACTGCGAAAATTGATACTTTCTTCAAGAAATCTGATATAAAGAGCAAAATTGTTGAAACAAATCCGGGTGTTCTTTTAAAAGAATTAGAATGTACCGAGATTAGGAGTTTCCAAGAAGATCAAAATGTCAGTGAAGGTCCTAGTAATTTTAGATTATCTGGTAGAGAAGTTCAAGAATCCTGCCTACCCTATACTAAGTCTTGTGATGTAGGTAGCATCACAACTACCTCCAGCAATACTTCCATTGGACAAGACCCAGCATTATGGGAAGTTAATGATGCTACACGTAGGGGCGTACCCAGAAATTTGCCAAGGGGGGGGTGTAATATTATTTTGCAGGTTTATGATGACTTTATTAGAATGTTATATCTAAGTAAAATCATTTGCGTTTATATTCAATTCGATTAAATTGGTGAATCTGATGATGTCTGAATTAAACTGATGAGATGTAAGATACTTTACTATATGAAGGTAATGATATTTTCTTTGATGTAATTAATCCTAATCTGTAGTATAAACAATTCATATAAATGCCCTATGTTTACTATAGCTATATTATTATTATAACTTGCGTCATTGAGTATATATATATTTTCTGTACCATAACTATATTATTGTTATTTATATTAACAGGAATGTTGTTCAATTAAGTTGATTAAAGCCTAAGAAAAGGAGAGCGTTTCATTTCAGGGGGGCGAACTTGGAACTAATCGTAGAAGTATAATTGAAATAGAGATAAATAACACTGCCCAACACCAATTTTGCTGATTTAATTCTAACACCTGTTTTTAGGTAACTTTGGTGTGCTGATTTAAAAAATCACCTTAGTTTTTGCCTATCACGTCAGGTTTTCGAGCAATCAAATACGGATATTTTGGAGATATCGCATTTCGGCAGGGTTATGCCCAATTTTTTTTCTTTTCAAAAAATAAGTTTTTACATACTCAGAATCAGCATAGAAAAGTAAACAATTGTGCAGGGAGTGAACTTTAATATACAATGGTAATATTGACAAAGTGATTAAAAGTGTTTAAATAAGCAAAAAATGAATCCATGTTAAAGCAAGCACGGGACCACTTTTCTTAACATTGTCTTTTTCTTGTTTTCTTACTTTTCAGTGCTGATAAAGTTTCTCTTATAGGACTTCCTAGAATGAGAGATGTCAAGACAATCTCTTTGCAGGCTCCAGCAGCAGTCAGCCATCATATGGGTATCTCATCTTCCTTGGTATCGTTCTTCCATCACTTTGATATCTTGGTGGAACCTTTCACCTTGCTCTTCACTAACATCACCAAGATTTTCTGGAAATTTATCCAGATGACTGTTGAGATAGTGAACTTTAATGCTCATGTTGCAACCCAACTGCTGAAAGTTTACAAGTAAATCCTTTACAAGATCTTTATAATTTTCAGACTTTTTGTTTCCTAGGAAGTTCTTAACTACTGCCACAAAAGCATTCCAAGCTCTTGCCTCCGTTTCGGTCATTGAGTTACTGAACTGCGGATCTTTCATCAGTTTTCTTATCTGGGGACCATCGAATATACCAGCTTTAAGCTTCTCATCACTAAGACCTGGAAAGGCTGCACATATGTAATTAAAGCAATCACCTTCTTTATTCATGACGTCACGCTCACACCTGGGGAAATCACAGATACCCAAGATTTTAATATGTTGTACATGACCTTTAGATTTAATGCACAGATTTGCGTATTCCACAGATAAAATTTTAACAGCAAAACAGCTGTTAACAGGTCTCAAAAATCATCAATTTTGATAAGCCCTTCATGGATCACCCAAAATAGGCATATTGCATTGCACGAAAACCTGATGTGATGGACAAAATCTAAGGTGATTTTTTAAATCAGCACATCAATATTATCCAGAAACAGGTCTTAGAATTAAATCAGCAGCAAAAACATTTTTTTTGTTGGGCAGTGTAATTTTTATTAGCTACTGCTAAGACACATTATGAATAAAAATATAAAAATTATGTAAACAATATAAAAATTATGATAAAAATCTGATTAGTAACATAATATTCAATGCAAACCGCAATTAGGATGCTCAGATTTGTATTAACATAAGAATAAAAAAGTGCTAATTTCGAGATCAAGCATTTCCTCGGACTGTTACCTTTATAAAAGAAAATTATTCTCAGGGCCGGATTAAGAGTTTTTGGGACCTTAAGCCATTTTAGATTTTTAGTAGTAGGGGAGGCAAGAGCTAGCGCCGAAGGCGCCAAAAATTTTTCACTTTCATTCTCATCCTGTTGTAACCTAGCAATTTTACTGGGATTAACAGTACTTTAATCATCATGCTCTGTAGAATCACTGTCAGTTTGAACATTTTTTCTTTTGAAAAATTTATAAAGGTCCATTATCTTTAGTCCTGTGACACCTGCAGATAGTACTCTACAAGGTTACAAATAGAAATAGGCATTATTACTAACCATAATATTAAAGTCCATTATAATGAAATAAAAAATCCAAACAAAATCCACACAAAATTTGGGTGTGCAATACAATGTGAAAAATTGTAAATTAAATGAGAACTTTGAAACTAAATTTTAAAATGTGTAAAACTGAATACCAAATTTTAAAAATAACATACTTAATGTTTCATTTCATTTATTAGTTACATGTATGAGACCAAGCGGCCTTCACACATGATCACACACACCCATTCATACACACAAAGTTCTAATCAATACTTAAAATTATCAAAATTTAGAAAGTTCACAAACTAAATATTTAAATGAATGTAAACAAAAATCGATAAACTGCGTTTGACAGGTGCCATGAAAAATGACGCAATACTCATGAAACACAAAATCACTAGAAAGCTAGCCAACATTTTTCGATTGGCACATGAAATTAAATATGTCAGGGGCGGATCCAGCCTTCTGGGCTGACCGTCTTCCAAAATTTGAAAAGTAAAAAATGCGTACGGAACTATTGTAAATCGTAAAATTTTCGCTAGCACCTTTTTGGCAGAAGTACATTTTTAAGTTGCTATAATATATTTTTAAATGAAATGAAAGATATAAAAATAAAACAATGGGAAATTACATCATATTTATCAAAATATTATACAATTAAATATTACATATATTATATATTATTAAAATATCATATAATAAAAAAATTCACTGAAAATTCTAAATCCGCCCCTGTATGTAAATTAAATACGTAAAAATAATCAAAATAATAATTAACAATAAAAATAATAATGAAATTAAATATGTAAAATATTTAATTGAATATGTAAATTAAATACATAAAAATAATCAAAATAATAATTTATTAGCTCAAGGGGGGCGATCGCCCCTGTCGCCCTCCTCATTAGTACGCCTCTGCTTCCTTTACACCTTAGAAGACCTTCCTCATCTCTGAACAAGTTTAGATCCACAACTACTGATGATACAGGCTCTTTTGTTTGTTTCCCATTAGTCAAGAATTCTAACTCTTTATTGTACTCTTTTTGTTGTGCATGCCCTATCCAGTACTTGGTTGCAACTTCTGTATAATTGTGAATGTTCTTATTTAACTATTTGTTAATTGTAGTTAAACAGTTGTGAGCAAACCTCAAACAGTAGGCTGTGACCCTGACAAGCTTGCTGAAGTTAGAATAATCTTCATAATTAGTGATTGGTTCAACCTTTTCATTTGAAAAGGTTAAATTTAATGTCATGTTAACTTATTTTTTATTTTATTGGGTTCAGAATCCCAGCTGAGCCCTGAACGGCCAATTTAACCTACAGCCCAAGTTAAGTTAGACTAAAAACTTACGGACTTGGAGGTCCTATTAGGTCCTGCCTCAGGGTTGCTGACTCGATGTAGGCCTACCTTAGGCCTCAGTTGTATAAAATTAAGATAAAAAAACAAAAGAGGCATTATTTATGGTCTTCTTTCTAAACCTTGCAACAACAACACAACCTGCACCATTGCACGATGCAACAATCTTGTATCTAAACAACCAAACTGAATTGCAAGAGAGCTCTCTATATGACCACGCCCTGTCAGTGCCGCATTCAACAAACGAGTAGGCAGGACGCGCAGTGCCCCCCAAAAATGATGCTACAAGAGTGCCCAAACAATGATGCTACAAGAGTCCAAAAATGCTAACTCTAAATTAAGTGAATTTTTCACTAACCTTACAATTATGAGATGGATATATATACACCTTAACTTAATATATACAAGCAATGCTGCATCAATCAGCTTAGTCATCATATCGCCTTGGACAACAATGGCTTTTCCTCTTCTAGATTTTCTAACACTTGTTCCACAGGCCATTGGTCTGTATTACAGAGTCAGTTAGGTCCCATGAACCAAGTTTTGTTTGATTTCAATTTGTAGGATAAACCTCTGGTCAGAAAGTCTGCTGGATTTTGTTTAGTTGGAACATAGTGAAAGTTGACTTGTAGGCTTTCATTAGCTTCAGCTATTTCCATGGGCGCCCGCAGGATTTTTTCCAAGGGGGGCAAAATTTAATGTATTAAAAGGTAGGGACCGGAGCAAGCAAAAAACTTTTGACCCCTTAGGAACCAGCAGGTTAATTCTAAGCAAGTTTAGTGTTGCATTTTCTGTAATGGAAAATGCAAATATATATTGTATATACATACAATGCACATGATAACAATAAAAAAACTGATCAAAAACAATGGCTGCCAGCCTGCCACGCACTGCATGCAGCCAGGTGCTTGAGTTGGCGCTGCCAACTTGGCGGGATAATTTTAACGGGGGACTTCTGAACAAATAAAAAGGTAGCAACCTTTTATCATGCACACAAATAAAAATTTTCACCCTTTAGGAGGCAGTTGGATACTTTTCAGCAAGTTTAGGATATAAATATTTTCTTGGCATTTCCAGGGGGGGGCAAGCGCCCCCCCTTGCCCCTACCTGCGGGCGCCCATGGCTATTTCTTTGAGCCTGTTTCTTACAAAGATGTTCTTACTATTAACGCTATCATTCCGTATCCAAGCAAGACAAATCTGACTGTCGAGCCAGCTGTGGATATCAGTTATGTTCAGTGGTGGATTATCACAGGCTATTGAGGCTGAAGCCTCAGGCTCCCATGCTTGAGGGGCCCCCCAATTAACTGAGTTTCGATGGTATAATTCGAGATTTCGCAAATTTCTTTGATTAAATATGAGAGAGTACACAAACTGACAAATTCCCTGTTTTATTTTAAGTTATGGAAAAACCACAACATGGTATCGTATGTGATACCTTTATTTCAGAATTAAATATAAATTATTAATTAATTGAATTAATTATCTATACAAAATTGGCTCGGGATTGTTGACATAGCCTTATGGAAAACCGATGAGTGGGTAGTTGGGAGGTAACGAAAATGGTTCACTGAGTAGGTAGGTAGTTAATCTAACAATTATTAAATTCCTTTTATGTCAATAACTGGGTGGAAGAAACCAATTGGTTGCTCACCAGAGTTATTCTCCACACTAGTATTTATATACTGTGTGGGAGGAGCGTGCTCGGTAATGGAGATACATTACCGCTCAACCAACCGGGAATAAACCAAGACAACGCTGGTACAAGAAGCCCCGCGAAGAGGAGAACAAAGGGAGAACGAAAACGAAGAACGGGGCGAGAGGACGTACCAGCAAAGTACGCTCTCGACAATGAGAACCGGAGAATGGAGAGACTCCAATAATAAAAGTAAGTGACTAATTGAGTTTTTACACCAGACAGTTAATTACATTAAATTAAGCTGGGTCAGACAAGTTAGGCCTACATTGTGGCCTAAGACCCAGCATCAACTCATAGCTTAACAAAGGTGAAGGTAGATTGCCCTAACCTAATCTTGTGAGGAATCCTACTGTGGACCTCAATTTATCTGCCCGCTCTGGACCATTTCCGGAATCTCTAGGCTGACCCCTCTAGGCTAGACTTGATCTACTCTATAGTTAGACTGGAGAAATAAGGGGTGGGTTAATTGTGGACCAATTCAAACAGAGCATTTTTCGCATTGGTGGTCCGTGTGTGGGGAATTTACAAACCTTAACCTTACTTAACAAAAATTGCAGAATTAGGCTAAATGGTCTAGCCTAAGCCTAACCTGAGCAAGCCTAATTAGGTCTACAACCTAGGGCCTAACTAGGAAACATTTACATTTAAGGAGTCTCATTCTCTTATAAGCTTAGACCTGAGTGACACACAAGTACTTGGGGGGGGATTAAACCAAATTTAAACTTGACTGTTTTGTCTGTTCTCTCTCTTCTCTGGTAATTTCTTCTTGTCCTCTATTTCATTACGATCCCCAGTTAAACAATTTTGACTTAGACATGGACAGTGAGGAATTGAAAAAGTTAAAAAAGAAAAGGGGGGCAAAGTTGGGAGCTGTTACAAAGGCTGTGAACACTTTTAACAATATTACACAACCAGGTAAGGAAAATATAGAGAGAGTAATTATTAAATTAGAATTAAAAGAAGGAAATAATAAGCCATTAATGAGAGTATTTCAGAGTTAGTTTGAATCCGAAATGGCTGAAGAACAATTGATAGACCTTTACGCTGATGATGATGATCAGGTAAGCTCAATTGAACAGCAAATAAGGGGACTACGGTCTCGGTTGACTGACTTAACACCAAAAAAACCTAATTCTGATTTTTAATCAAAGTAGGGCTAACCTTCAACAAAATTTAAGTGGCATGCAAAATCCTGAGTCACAAGAATTGAGGCTCAGTTACCCATTTTGCTGGTACCAACATTTGAAGGGGACACGGTACAATTCCCATCTTTCATTGACAAATTTGAGAATTTAATAGGTAATAACCTTATATTTCAACTGTTGAAAAGTTTTAGTTACTTAACTAGTTCCCTTAAAGGCCCAGCCTATAACCTAATAGCCTATTTACCAGCCGTAGGGGATTCATATGAAGTAGCTATTGATCTTTTAAAAACGTAATTACATTAATAAAGATATGATTGTATATGAATTATCTCAACAAATTTTTGAATTTGCACCATAAAGATAACCATAGTGATATGGAAATTTTTTTATACAAAATTAGAAGCTATTATAGGACAACTGGTTAGCAATGAGATAGATATTAAAACTTCATCTTGCTTATACAAAGCATAGTACTTAGGTGCCTTCCTTCGAGGGTTAAAGATAATTTAATTCTAAAGACGGGAGCAAAATTATCCTAATTTAGAACAAATAAAAAACACTTCCCAATTCCTAATTAATTACAACTTGAGAGATTTTCCAACACATAAGACCCAGACTATGGATAAACCAAAGACTGTTCCCAGAGACCAACTAGCTACAGCCAAACAGACAAAACTTGATACTGGAGAATCAAATGTGACCAACTATAATACACGAACACCTACATTACAGAACTTTAATGTAACTGCTGCCTCAACTTACACACCACATTGCAAATTTTGTGCAAGTAATGAACACAGTAGTACTGGGTGTGACAAATATTCAGACTTTAACCAAAGGGCTAAAAGATGGAACAGTTGAACCTGTGTAAAAAAGTGTACTGGCCAGGGACATTATAAGAAAGACTGTAAATCTAGGTTAAGATTCAAGTGTAAGTTTTGTAAAAGTTTACGACATGTCTCATCAATGTGTGATTCACCAAAGTGTCTAAACAATAGTACTCAAACTCAAAGATACCTCCCCCAAACAAAGGTAATCAAGAAAATGCCACTTTCATGGGACATTCTGCTTGTTCAAACAATGTAACAAGAAACCTGAGATTCTTTTACAACTATTACTTTGGACTTAGTGAATAGTGAGGGTAGTACCACTCCAGTGAGATGTCTTATAGACTGTTGTTCTCAACAAACATTTGTTTCAAAAAATGTAGTTAATAAATTGGGTTTGACACCAAACCCGAATGAACAAAACCTCAATATTGCGTCCTTTGTAAGGATAACTCGGACAAAAATAGCTATAAGACAATTGACCTGGAACTACATTTAGAAAGTAATTCAAGAAAATTGAAGCAGTTATTATTTCTAAAGTAGGACAAAACAAACTGGTTATACCCAAACTAGAACAAACCATAAATCATTTGGGAAAACACTACAAAATAGCTGATAGACATATCACTAACAACACAGTAGCTAACATTGAAATGCTAATTGGGGCAGATTATATTAATCTTATTCATAAGGGCATAGTAGAGATAGGTAATGGTATAGCTATTCAGACTCCCATCAGGGATAGCCCCTTTGGGTGACCTATCAGAATACAACCTAGACCTAAACCAAACAGTGCATGACCAACAAATACTATGTGCCTCAACTCAGTCCTACATAACACCTGTAAGAATAGCAACACTTTGAATAATATTATCTCAACTGAGAACATTAATTCATCATTATCAAATGAAACTTTGGATGAGGCAATTCAAACTTTATGGTTCTAGAATCTGTGGGTATACATGACACAAATCAACTTCAGAAGATCAGTTAATGGTAGAAAGATTTGAAGACACCATTCAGTGCAAAGACAATAGTTATTTTATTGAGTTATCTTGGAAAAATAAATTGTCCAACTTTAAGAGACAATCTCAAAGTAGCTAAAGGACATTTATATAAAGTAATGAAAAAACTCAAACAAGATAATAATATTAAAAAGTACAGTGATGTCTTCAAAGAACAGCTACAGAAAGGCTTCATTGAAGAGTAACAAATAACCCTTTTAAAAAAGATGGTTGTCATTATTTAACCCATAGGGGGGTTTTATCGACAAGATGCCCCAACAACAAAACTCAGAGTAGTATATAACTGTAGCCTCAAAGACAGTGATAAACACAGTTTGAATGATTGCTTGATTGAGGGTCCTAATCTCATTTCTGACCTTGTGAAGATCTTACTGAGGTTCAGGTTAGACAAATATGCTGTACAAAGTGACATTTCAAAGGCATTTTTGAGAATAAATCTTAAAAATGAATATGATAAGAACCAACTTAGGTTTCTATGGTTCAAGGATCCATTGATTTGAATAAAGGGTTCATAACCTATAGATTTAATGTTGTGTTGTTTGGAGCCAATTGCTCATCTAGCCTATTAGCATTGACAATTAGACATCATTTAAACCAGTTTAATAACTCTCTAACATTGAACTTCCTTAAGGAACATTTTTACGTAGACAATCTAATAGGCTCAACGACAACAAAATCTGAATTATCTGAAGTCTATGAACACTCCTCAAAACATTATGCAACAAGGTAACTTTGAACTTAGAGAGTGGATTTCAAATGATGAGGATTTAAACAAAAAGATTTTAAAGGATAATAATGGTCTTACTGAGCCATCAGACAGAGTTAAAAACTTTAGGTATGAACTGGTATTTGGATGCAACTTCTAACAGTCATGATTCAATCTGTACTAAAGGTTTTAAACTTGATGAGGAAGCAAATACTAAAAGACAAATATTATCAGAGGCTTCCAAAATTTTTGATCCTATGGGTCTATTCCTGCCTTCAACAATAAAATCAAAGATTCTCCTCCAAGAAATTTGGAGGACAAATGTTGGGTGGGATGATCCAATAACAAATGAAAATCAAAAATCTTGGAAGAAGTTAGCTACTGATTTAACAAAAGTGCAGAACATTAAAATTCAAAGGTGCTGTGGGTTTAGGGATAAGCCCCAGAGGCTTCATGTGTTTGCTGATGCAAGCACACAAGCTTATGGGTGCTGTGCGTATCTTGTAAGCCCTACAGAAAGTCATCTAATTTATGCAAAAGGGAAAGTTGCACCTCTCAAACCTACCCGAACCATACCTCAATTGGAACTATTGGCTGCTACATTAGCCATTAAAACCATTTCATTGCTTAAGGATGCTTACTATGATGTGTTCATAACTAATATCCACGTCTGGCTTGACAGTCAGATTTGTCTTGCCTGGATACGGAATGATAGCATTAATAGTGAGAATATCTTTGTAAGAAATAGGCTAAAAGAAATAGCTGACGCTAATGAAAGCCTACAAGTAAAACTTTCACTATGTTCCAACTAAACAGAATCCAGCGACTTTCTGACCAGAGGTTTATCCTACAAGTTGTTGAAGTCAAACAAAACTTGGTTTATGGGACCTAAGTGGCTCTGTAATACAGACCAATGGCCTGTGGAACAAGTTAACTTGACATTAAATTTAATCTTTTCAAATGAAAAGGTTGAACCAATCACTAATTATGAAAAGTATTCTGATTTCAACAAACTTGTCAGGGTGACAGCCTACTGTTTGAGGTTTGCTCACAACTGTTTAGCTACAATTAACAAACAGCTAAATAAAAATAATCATAATTATACAGAAGTTGCAACCCAATACTGGATAGGCCAAGCCCAACAAAAAGAGTACAATAAAGAGTTAGAATTCTTAACTAATGGGAAACAAACAAAAGAATCTGTACCATCAGTAGTTGTGGATCTAAACTTGTTCAGAGATGAGGAAGGCCTTCTAAGGTGTAAAGGGAGATTAGACAAATCAAAACTGTCATACAAAAGCAAAAATCCAATCCTTTTACCTAGATTTAGCTATTTGACAACATTAATAACACTGGTCAACACTCATTTTATTGCCAATCATATTAGAGTGATTTTGGGGTAACTTTGTGGTGCTGATTCCGAATATGACATCGGTTTTGCTAGATTGGCTCTAATTTATGAGATAATTGGTACCCCATTGAAACACGTAAAAATGCAAAAAATTTAATGTTCAGGCGGAGCCTACTTACTGGTTGGGTGGCCGATGACTTATATACGGAGGGGGAATATTCTAGAATGATTGCGGAGTAAACACTAAGAATATTTCGCGTGTCTCACCATCTAGAATGTTCCGGTAGTTTCCCATATGCACGCGTTATGGTTACGTTTCCTATTAATTGAGGGTATTCATATCTCAAGAACTAGAGCCAAATCGGAAAAAACTACTTTCATTTTGGAATTCAGCAACCCCAAAATACCCTAAATTCGTACGAATTTCCTTGGCAACGAAACAAAATTTTTTTTTTGTTGACCTGTGTAATCAGAAAAACACACAATGATGTATATCATATGGGGGTACCACAGACACTAACTACATTAAGAAAAACTTATTGGATACCCAAGGGAAGGATCACTGTTAAAACAGTCCTGAGTGAGTGTGTCACATGTAGGCGTATTCATGCTAGGCCCTATAGGAAACCAAATCCTCCTGCTTTGCCAGAGGAGAGAGTTACTCTCAACAGACCCTTTGAGACTGTAGGCATTGACTATACAGGAGCATTGACTGTAGGGGTGGGTGACACTGAACAAAAAATGTACATTGTACTGTTTACATGTGCTGCCTCACGAGCTGTTTATTTGGATGTTGTGGAGGACCTTACAGCAGAATCTTTTGTTGCTGTCTTTAAGAGATTCTGTGCACGACATTCAGTACCAAAGACAGTTTGGACTGACAATGCTACATATTTCAAAGCTGGTGAACAAGTCATCCACGACTTGTTAAGCAATGAAATCACACAATTATATATAAAAAATTCAAACATAAAGTGGAAGTATATTCCGGTTGCCTCTCCTTGGTATGGTTCTATCTGGGAGAGGAATATACAAACAGTAAAGAATTGCTTGAAGAAAGCAATTGGCAAAAAACAGATACACTTATTTGGGTTACTCACTCTCCTGGCTGAGATTGAGAACATCATTAACAATAGACCACTCACTTATGTGAGTGACAACATTAATGACCCAGAACCATTAACTCCAAATCATTTGATTCGGGGAGAACAAGTTAGTCTCCTGCCGGACTACAATATAGACTCTTCAGAAGACCCAAACTGGACTCAACGACATGATGAGCTCCAGACTAAGTTACAACATTTAACTAGAGTTAAAGCTCATTTCATTAAACAGTGGAAAACTGAGTACTTGATGGGTCTAAGGGAGAGACATAAACAAATGACTAAGAAGGATTGGTCTGACACAATTAAGGTAGGGGACCTTGTTCTCATACATGACAGTACTCCAAGACAATACTGGCCTCTGGCTAGAGTTTCAGAACTCAGACCAGGGGCAGACGAGGTAACAAGAGTGGTCAAATTAAGGACTTCAACGGGTGACACAACAAGAGACATTTCTCTTTTGTACCCTTTAGAGTCTGGACCCAAAACAATGGACTTTGGAGAACCTTCTCCACTGACAGTAACAACTGGAGACACTGAACTTCCAGTAACTATTCCTTTGACAGTAGGAGTGGTAACGCATCCTACTACAACATTGACAGACACAAGACCTCAGCGACAAACAGCATTAAAAGCGCGACTATTTTTACAACAAAAAATAGATGCTGGGGAATTGTAATTTTATCTTCTAACTTTCATTTTTTCTTTTCTTATGGTAAAGACCATAGACAGTTTCATCCTATGGATGTATATTTTCTCTTCTAATTAAATGCTACACCTTCTCCATGAGAAGGTGAGGATAGGCACTGTTAATCAGATTAACAGGCATTTACAGTTAAATAGTTAGCTAGTCTACACTCAAACAAAAATTGGTGACAATGACACCAAAATTTTTATCTCCCGGGGCCCCCAGTATATGGAAAACCGATGAGTGGGTAGTTGGGAGGTAACGAAAATGGTTCACTGAGTAGGTAGGTAGTTAATCTAACAATTATTAAATTCCTTTTATGTCAATAACTGGGTGGAAGAAACCAATTGGTTGCTCACCAGAGTTATTCTCCACACTAGTATTTATATATTGTGTGGGAGGAGCGTGCTCGGTAATGGAGATACATTACTGCTCAACCAACCGGGAATAAACCAAGACAACGCTGGTACAAGAAGCCCCGCGAAGAGGAGAACAAAGGGAGAACGAAAACGAAGAACGGGGCGAGAGGACGTACCAGCAAAGTACGCTCTCGACAATGAGAACCGGAGAAGGGAGAGACTCCAATAACTAAAAGTAAGTGACTAATTGAGTTTTTACACCAGACAGTTAATTACATTAAATTAAGCTGGGTCAGACAAGTTAGGCCTACATTGTGGCCTAAGACCCAGCATCAACTCATAGCTTAACAAAGGTGAAGGTAGATTGCCCTAAACCTAATCTTGTGAGGAATCCTACTGTGGACCTCAATTTATCTGCCCGCTCTGGACCATTTCCGGAATCTCTAGGCTGACCCCTCTAGGCTAGACTTGATCTACTCTATAGTTAGACTGGAGAAATAAGGGGTGGGTTAATTGTGGACCAATTCAAACAGAGCATTTTTCGCAGCCTAATGGGAATGAAATGATTGCCATACATACATGGAAACCGTATGTAGGCGTCGGTCTGCATAACCACGTGAAACCTTCATTTATTTCACGTGAAACGAAAATCTTCCATTCGCTAACCCATGCAAAAACAAGGGAGAAAGAGTCAACAACCTTTGCAAAATCAGCAATTTATACAGAAATATGAAGATATATTAAAGGAATAGTCTCAGGGCTGTTTATGTTACAGTAAACGCTTTAAACGGGAGGATGTCTAAAGTCCTCCCTAAAGTTCTGTGTGAATTCCTTATAATATAAAACCTAATGACTATAAAAGGGTAGGCCTATTCCTTCAGGGGTAAATTAGTGATTGCCTATATTAGTAACAAAGTGTTAATTCGTCGTGTAACTCCATCGTGGCGGCCCTACACCGAAAAAGATCGTAACGCCCAACATCGAAGCAAACTAAGATCCATCAAAATTAAGGTGAGGCAATTTCATTTTCATTTTCATTCTAGGGCGTCTAAAATCCCGACGCTAAAATTACCATAAACAATTAAATATAAAGAGGTCCTTTAAAGACCTACATATTCATAACTCTCTAGCGAAAATATATAGGGCTTTTGTCGTTCACTCTCCACTGAAATCTGCTGGACATTTCCAACGGATGAGGGTAACAGGCAATCAACCCAATGCCCTATATAGTTTTTCACATGGTGGCCCGTGTGGGGAGGGGTTATTTGCTGTGAAAACCTTAACCTTGAATAAATAACAAAACAGAATTAAAACAAACAAATAATAATAAAATTACGCGCCTTATCAAACATTTTGACATCTGAACAGAATTTATTCCATGTTTGGCTTTTTCATTACATATAAATAATAATAAATTACGAAGCCTACCTCACAAAGTAGACCCTACTCTTTACACTCAAGGCCTATTCTAACTAAAAACACTAAATTTATAATTCAACCTGTGGTGTAGGTTATAAAATTTATTTCAGCAATTTAACTTATAAGACTCATTAACATCACAAAAATTAAGTGCATAACTGTAACATCACAAAAATTAAGTGCATAACTGTAACATCACAAAAATTAAGTGCATAACTGTAACATCACAAAAATTAAGTGCAGAACTGTAACATCACAAAAATTAAGTGCAGAACTGTAACATCACAAAAATTAAGTGCAGAACTGTAACATCACAAAAATTAAGTGCAGAACTGTAACATCACAAAAATTAAGTGCATAACTGTAACATCACAAAAATTAAGTGCATAACTGTAACATCACAAAAATTAAGTGCATAACTGTAACATCACAAAAATTAAGTGCATAACTGTAACATCACAAAAATTAAGTGCATAACTGTAACATCACAAAAATTAAGTGCATAACTGTAACATCACAAAAATTAAGTGCAGAACTGTAACATTACAAAAATTAAGTGCAGAACTGTAACATTACAAAAATTAAGTGCAGAACTGTAACATCACAAAATTAAAATTATACATACAGTATATAAATATATACAAAACATTGTAATATTTCCTATGGAAAATAAATTAAATTGCAACACCCTTTCATTTTGGAAAGAGTGAGGACTTTATAAAATGCTACACCTTTTATATTAAAAAGTGAGGAAAAACAAAAATGAAATAACAAATAAAACGTAAATTAATTATAGGTAATCTAAGATGGGTTTTGTGGCCTTTCCTTGGCCACAGCTCAAACTATTACTATTACAAGGGTTTTGTGGCCTTCCGTTGGCCACAACCCAAACGATTACAAGGGTTTTGTGGCCTCCCCTTGGCCACAGCCCAAACTATTACAAGGGTTTTGTGGCCTCCCCTTGGCCACAACCCAAACTATTACAAGGGTTTTGTGGCCTACCTTGGCCACAACCCAAACAATTACAAGGGTTTTGTGGCCTCCCCTTGGCCACAGCCCAAACAATTACAAGGGTTTTGTGGCCTCCCCTTGGCCACAGCCCAAACAATTACAAGGGTTTTGTGGCCTACCTTGGCCACAACCCAAACAATTACAAGGGTTTTGTGGCCTACCTTGGCCACAGCCCAAACAATTACAAGGGTTTTGTGGCCTACCTTGGCCACAACCCAAACTATTACAAGGGTTTTTGGCCTACCATGGCCACAACCCAAATTATAACAAGGTTCTTGTGGCCTTCCATGGCCACAGACCAAACTATTACAAGGGTTTTGTGGCCTACCTTGGCCACAACCCAAACAATTACAAGGGTTTTGTGGCCTACCTTGGCCACAGCCCAAACAATTACAAGGGTTTTGTGGCCTACCTTGGCCACAACCCAAACTATTACAAGGGTTTTTGGCCTACCATGGCCACAACCCAAATTATAACAAGGTTCTTGTGGCCTTCCATGGCCACAGACCAAACTATTACAAGGGTTTTGTGGCCTACCTTGGCCACAACCCAAACAATTACAAGGGTTTTGTGGCCTCCCCTTGGCCACAGCCCAAACAATTACAAGGGTTTTGTGGCCTACCTTGGCCACAACCCAAACAATTACAAGGGTTTTGTGGCCTACCTTGGCCACAACCCAAACTATAACAAGGTTTTTGTGGCCTTCCATGGCCACATACCAAACTATTACAAGGGTTTTGTGGCCGCCTCCCCTTGGCCACAGCCCAAACAATTACAAGGGTTTTTGTGGCCTACCTTGGCCACAACCCAAACTATTACAAGGGTTTTTGGCCTACCATGGCCACAACCCAAATTATAACAAGGTTCTTGTGGCCTTCCATGGCCACAGACCAAACAATTACAAGGGTTTTGTGGCCTACCTTGGCCACAACCCAAACAATTACAAGGGTTTTGTGGCCTCGCCACAGCCCAAACAATTACAAGGGTTTTGTGGCCTACCTTGGCCACAACCCAAACAATTACAAGGGTTTTGTGGCCTACCTTGGCCACAACCCAAACTATTACAAGGGTTTTTGGCCTACCATGGCCACAACCCAAATTATAACAAGGTTCTTGTGGCCTTCCATGGCCACAGACCAAACTATTACAAGGGTTTTGTGGCCTACCTTGGCCACAACCCAAACAATTACAAGGGTTTTTGGCCTACCTTGGCTACAACCCAAACTATAACAAGGTTTTTGTGGCCTTCCATGGCCACAGACCAAACTATTACAAGGGTTTTGTGGCCTCCCTTGGCCACAACCCAAACTATTACAAGGGTTTTGTGGCCTACCTTGGCCACAACCCAAACAATTACAAGGGTTTTGTGGCCTCCCCTTGGCCACATCCCAAACAATTACAAGGGTTTTGTGGCCTCCCTTGGCCACAACCCAAACTATTACAAGGGTTTTTGGCCTACCATTGTTTTTTATTTATTTGTCGGGTTCGAAATCCCAGCTGAGCCGTGAACGGCCAAATTCTAAAGGGCAAGTTCTACCTAAAGCCCAAGTTAAGCTAAATTAAACTTTACGGATTTGAGATCCTATTAGGTCCTACCTCAGGGTTGCTGACTCGATGCGGGCCTACCTTAGACCTTAAATTACATGAACTTAAAAGGTAAACAAAAGGGTACTATTTGTGGTCTTCTTTATGAACCTTGCAACAACAACGCAACCTGGACTATTGCACGATGCAACAATCATGTATCTAAACAACCAAACTGAATTGCAAGAGCGCTCTCTATCAAACCACACCTTTACGTACGACCTTCCACAAACGAGTAGAAAGGACGCGCAGCATCCCAAAATGATGCCAACAATGTGACCAAACAACGATGCCACAAGAGCTCAAAAATGCTAGTTCTAAATTAATTTAATTTTTCACTAACCTTACAATTATGAGATGGATATATATACACCTTAACTTAATATATATACAAGCAATGCTGCATCAATCAGCTTAGTCATCGTATCGCCTTGGGACAACAATGGTTCTTCCTCTTCTAGATTTTCTAACAACCATGGCCACAACCCAAACTATAACAAGGTTCTTGTGGCCTTCCATGGGCACAGACCAAACTATTAAGGGTTTTGTGGCCTCCCCTTGGCCACAACCCAAACTATTACAAGGGTTTTGTGGCCTCCCCTTGGCCACAACCCAAACTATTACAAGGGTTTTGTGGCCTCCCCTTGGCCACAGCCCAAACTATTACAAGGGTTTTATGGCCACTCATGGCCAGAGACCAAACAGCATAAAAACAGTACAGGATTCAAAGCCCCAAGCCCTCCAGATCTACCTGTGGAGGAGTAACATTTACTCCACTAAAACTACGGGTATTGACTAGTCTGAAGTGGTAGGAGGTTTGAATACAGTACAAACTCTTTCAACCAAAGAACATAACATGGAAGTACAGTACATTTCAATTAACTCACCAACGTAGAAGTCATTTTAATTAAAACATAAATCATTAACAAAACAAAACATGACGAAACTCCAAAACAACATTAGTAAACCAGCATTTAAAAATTGGTGACATAAAATTTACACAGATAAATAATGAGCAAAAGTTAATAACTTTACTTTAATAACATAAATTTCCTATATCTAAGGGGAGTCGAACTGATTGAAATAACTTTAACCAAACTTGAGAAGCTAACCTCTTGAACTTTTATATTTAAATAGGTCTTGAGTAACCTTTCTCTTCCTAAATTCCTATTTCATTCTTTTCAATCCATTTCACATGGTTTAAAACACACAGTTTATCAAAAAATTTGATCTATAACAAATTTTTCTCCGGCCCCCCCCAGTATATGGAAAAACCACAACATGGTATCGTATGTGATACCTTTATTTCATAATTAAATATAAATTATTAATTAATTGAATTAATTATCTATACAAAATTGGCTCGGGATTGTTGACATAGCCTAATGGGAATGAAATGATTGCCATACATACATGGAAACCGTATGTAGGCGTCGGTCTGCATAACCACGTGAAACCTTCATTTATTTCACGTGAAACGAAATCTTCCATTCGCTAACCCATGCAAAAACAAGGGAGAAAGAGTCAACAACCTTTGCAAAATCAGCAATTTATACAGAAATATGAAGATATATTAAAGGAATAGTCTCAGGGCTGTTTATGTTACAGTAAACGCTTTAAACGGGAGGATGTCTAAAGTCCTCCCTAAAGTTCTGTGTGAATTCCTTATAATATAAAACCTAATGACTATAAAAGGGTAGGCCTATTCCTTCAGGGGTAAATTAGTGATTGCCTATATTAGTAACAAAGTGTTAATTCGTCGTGTAACTCCATCGTGGCGGCCCTACACCGAAAAAGATCGTAACGCCCAACATCGAAGCAAACTAAGATCCATCAAAATTAAGGTGAGGCAATTTCATTTTCATTTTCATTCTAGGGCGTCTAAAATCCCGACGCTAAAATTACCATAAACAATTAAATATAAAGAGGTCCTTTAAAGACCTACATATTCATAACTCTCTAACGAAAATATATAGGGCTTTTGTCGTTCACTCTCCACTGAAATCTGCTGGACATTTCCAACGGATGAGGGTAACAGGCAATCAACCCAATGCCCTATATAGTTTTTCACATAAGTTTTATAGTACGCCCTAAAGTAAAGTTTGTTAATACTGTTTGGTTTTGGCAAACGGCAAAATACACTGTGTTAAGGTTCTTTTAAGTTTGTTTCTCAACTAGCCTGAGCACCGTACATATAATTCGTGTAAATGTACTATGTACATGTATTGTTAATAAAAAGCTACAGAAAAGGGCCCCCATATTCTTCATTGCCCCGGGGCCCCGAGGTGTCTTAATCCGCCTCTGAAGACGGGCATTGATATTTACAATGAAGCAACAGATATGATACAGATGTTCAAAATGGTTTCAGGTTTGGACACTTTCGATGTACGTAACTTTTTTTCACTAGAGGCTGATGGAATAACTCGTGGGCACAATTAGAAAATTAGAAAACAGACTTGCAGATCTCATCTACAAAAATACTTTTTTCATTCATAGAGTAGTAGATTTTTGGAATGACTTGCCATATGATATGGTAAACAGTAGCTCGTTAGTTAATTCTGAGGAAAATTTAGACATTTTCATGAATGAAAGAGATAGTTTGTAGATTGTGGGCCGTCTTAGTGCCTTATTGAACGAAGGTTATTAAATAGATCAACCAACCAGTTAAAGTAGTTCAGTGACCCTTAGTTGGACGAAGGACGTAAAACGGAATACCAACCAACCAACTCGGTACTCTTAAAGCGAACGTCTTTGACTCTTAACGTTCAGGCCGGTGAACTGATTGATCTAACAGCAATTAAGCAAAAATAAGCCTCTGAAGTAAATTCAAATATGGCTTCCTTACGGTTAAGTGTTTTGGTAAGATCATCGTTGTGGAGTGATTGTGAAAAATGAGATATCAGTAAACATTTTCGATAAACTTGGTCTAGGTATCCACCTTCGGTAAATCTTAAGGAAGCGTCCCGGGAAGTTTTTTGGGTATAAAACATGTTTTCCTGATGTATTGCTGTGATTTATTCGAATTTGACATCCGTTTCAGTCGCAAATCACTCGTTTATGACTTCCCCCACCCCCTCAACAAATATAACCTGACCTAACCAACCTAACCTAACGTGTATATAAATGTTACCTACCCATTAATATCCTGGATTATACAACTTCGCCGCCTGGAGAAAGAAGTTGTGGAAGCGGTCCTTACAGTTCGGGAAGGCCTTTAAGAAGTATGCCCATGAGAGGTATCCCAGGAAGAAAATTTTCCGCCTTCCGTATTTAGGCCTAAGGTCAATACGTATCTAATTTGCACACAATGCTGTCCACTTTAAAAACGTTAATTAAAATTACTTATCCTTAATAAAAATGCAGGGGGTGCATTTTATTGAGAAAAATATAATCTTTCATAAGAACATAAGAAATTTTTATAGTGGGCACACTAGGGGCCACTTCGGCCCATCGAGGTGGCTCCACTATGTAAAAACTGCCTGTACATTGGCAATAACCAATTTTTACAAAACTAATTAAGTATCAATTTAAAACTAAAGATAGAATCTCTGGATCCAGAGGATCAAAGTCATAATAGGCTACTATCCACAAATATGTTACACACTACATCTATTTATAACTGACATGCAATATATCAGATCCAAAGAATCCAGTCAATTTCATTATGGTACCCATCAATACCATTAAATCTCTGTACTATGTATTAAGAATCAGGACCTTTCCTTAAGATTATCCATAATTTTAATTAACGTTTTTAAAGTGGATGGCATTTCTTGCGCCTGGCAGCATTGTGTGCAAATTAGATAAGTGTTGACCTTAAGCCTAAGTACGGAAGGCAGAAAATTTTCTTCCTGGGATACCTCTCATGGGTGTACTTCTTAAAGGCCTTCCTGAACTGTGAGGACCGCTTTCACAACTTCCTTCTCCAGGTGGCAAAATTGTATAATCCAGGATATTAATGGGTAGGTAACATTTATATACATGTTAGGTTGGTTAGGTTAGGTTATATTTGTTGAGGGGGTAGGGAAATTCATAAACGAGTGATTTGTGACTGAAATGGATGTTAAATTTGAATAAATCACACAGAAATATATCGGGAAAACATGCTTTATATCCAAAAAACTTCTTGGAATGCTACCTTAAGATTTACCAAAATTACTTATCTTTAATAAAAATGTGGGGGTATGTTTTATTGAGAAAAATATAATCTTTTGATAATTATTTGTTTTTTGACCCACTCTTTTTATAATAAGAGCAAACTTTTCTAGTCAATTTTGAGGTGTTCTGCATGAATTTGCTATCCGTTTCCTGTGCAAATGCGTAGTTTTCAAGATATCATCTCAAAAACTAAGCATTTGCACAGGAAATGGATGGCAGATTCATGCGAAACACCTCAAAATCAACCAGAAAAGTTTGTATTCGTGCTAAACATAACCTAAACTAACCTACCATAACTTAACTTAACCTAACTAGTCACTTTATTTACAAAAAGATTTCTAGTTAACAGTGGAGATACTGCCTAGTTTGATAACTTTCTTGGCATAATGTGTGAAAAATATTTTCATAAATATGTATGAAGCGGAGGTTTTTTTTACCAAAAAGTTGCAATGTTCCAGCCACGTGCCCTTAAAGATAGAAACAGTAAATCCACACTCGCTTATTTTTTAGATTTTTTTTATGGCACCTAAACATCTTTGAGTCTTGTCTTAAAATATAGGTAGTATTACATTTAGGCAAATCACGGATGTCGGAATTATGCCGTGATTAGAAAAAATATCTAAACTTTTATCTTCATCGAGGCCAACAAGGTGGATTAGGTCTTCAAAATCAAGTTCACAAGATTGACACGTCATGGTTCTAGAACGAAAATCACTAAACTAATGAGTAACAGAAAGAAGTAGGTAAAATCAAGAAAAAGTAGCCAAAAATAAACAAAGTAACCTATAGTTGAATGAAAATCTCCAAAAAAGATAGGCAAAATAAACAAATTAACCAAAATTTATATAATACATATTAGAAAATAGAAATATTTTTTTTTATGAAAGTATATTTTATACAAATTTGCACAAGATAATATATATACTTTCTTATTTAGTTTTGATTGGTTATTCAATATACAGTATATTGCTATTATAGCTGGGTGTGACTTGGTCAAAAAACGAATAATAACCAATCTTTCATATTATTAATGTTAAATCTCTGTACTACGTATTAAGAACCAGGACCTTTCCTTAAGATTATCCTCACCTTCATTACATTACTACATTTCATTTGGAAAACATGAAGCCACTGGGGCCTATCGAGGTTATCCAAGTCATGAGCTAATAATAGAATCTTGCAAAACATAAATTTCAAGTTGGCTAACTAATGTATAACTATTTAATACTATCAAAGTAGCTTATAAACTTAACTTAAAAATATACAGTATTTACGGTGATATCCTATTTTGGCATCTCAAATTATTCAACAATTGCAAAATAAATAAATAATGCCCCAAATACAAGCAATTGGCAAATGTGTAGGTAAAACTTTACAAGATACTGGGGATACCCTAGGCCTAGGGTTTAAGGATGAATTGATTTAGAATTTCAACTTATTCACGATGTTTAATTGTTAAATATTATTGTAATAAAATTTTTCTGGTAAATTTAGAGCGTTTGACCCCTACTCCATTATGAAGTTGAAAATGTATTTTTCCAAATGGTTTTTTGTTTTGAATGATTTTGACCTTCATTTCTATCGGAAAACAATAGTTTTTAAGATATCCCCCTCCTTATCCAACGATAATGGGGGACCCCCAGTGGGAACCCGGGGTTTTGGGTGGGGGGGGGGGGGGAAACGCAAAAAATATTGATTTCCAATAGAAATGAAGGTCCAAACCATTCAAAAACCATTGGAAAAACATATTTTTGCCAAACCTAATCTAACCTAACTAACCTATTATAAGTACCTTATCATGGAATGTCTGGGTCTTCATCTGATGACTCATCATCCAGGTTGGGGATAGGTGCTAGAGTAGCCTGTGTAGAAGCAGCTTGGTTTGACTGTGGTGGATATAGAAGAGCCACTCGTTTAAGAAAGTTGTGGAGCTCCTGCCTGCACTCGGACTGTTTGAGGAACGGGTAATGGCCAAGGTACTGGCAAAGAAATTTGGCCTGAATACCAGGCTGCTTAACCCACCCCTTAATGTCCCTCCACAACCTTTCTATGTTCTGAGTGTGCACCTCCTTGTCAACTAAGTCCCTAAATTTCTCTGAATGATTAATCACCTTATGGGTGTACACTGTACCCTTCAGCCCTCAGAGTTTTGTATGCCCCCCCAACCATCACTTGCAATCACTGAACCAGGCAAAATATGTTTCTTAATGAGGGGCACAAGAGTTTCGGCGTCACGTTTTTTGCTCAATGGTTCAACTAATGGCATCACAAAACATTTTTTTGAGAGCCATTCAATCCCGCCAAATAGTCATGTTTGGCCCAGCACTTGTCCATGCTTGTATTTCTACCATACGACCAGAGTTTCGTCTACTTCCACCACGATATCTTGTCCACCAATAGAGGACTGATTATTAAACCAAAATTCAGTTACTTCACTGCAGAAGCTGCGCCAATCAATGCTAGTTTTCCTCGAGCTTCCTAAATTTTCTAGTGCTTCTGAGTCAGCCCAATGTTTGCACACCCACAGATTAATAAAACATAGCACTTGCCACAACTCCAACTGAGTATGCTCTGTGAAGGTCCCCTTGTAATCTGCAGTGGTAAAACAGCAGAAACGGCATCTCTCGGTCTTTAGGAGTACAAATGAATGCCTGCACCACCACTGCTTTGTGTCATGCTGATAATTACATGTTTTTTTACAGTGAGGACACACTATGGACCTAAGCAAAACTCCATGGTTCCTCAATATTTGAAGGGCTGCTTCATTATCCTGGTAGGCTACTTTAACTAAATCATACTCACGGAACGAATAGCCACTACACTCTGAAGCCATGACTAGACTGATTTCAAATCGTGCGGCATCATGATGTGATATGGGGCTGTGATTGGTTAACATGAACAAAGAACTAATGTGCATGACTGTGACATCATGCGCATGCCTACTGGCGACAAGTAACCAACATACGAACACACAGGAGCTCTGAGAAAGCTCGTAACATAAACATTCCAACTTAGAAAAAATCTAGGGCCTCCCCAGAAATTATTGCAACTTTCTCGGAAACTATTCATTTGCAACAAAAGTATTATAGAAGAAAAGTGTCTTAGAATTGTCTAAACTATCGGAAAAAATCTTAATTATCAAAATGAGTAGGGTCAAACGCTCTAATAATACCATTTTTCTAATTTTGTTTGTTGTAACTATTGAAGAAATAGTTTTAATTTGAAAAAAAAATTTGGTCTTGAAAAAAACTGCAAATTTTTTTTTGATATGAATATTGTCACATTCAGAATATCAAAAGCAAATATAATTATAAAATATTAAAGCATAATTTTCTCATCATTTTGATATAAGTCACTATGTTCGCAGATGTGTCCTTACCAAATTATGTAGATTTGAATATTATGACATTTTTGCAGTATTTTTTTTTTTTGGTTAGGTTAGGTTAGGTTAATACCAAAATACATTTTTCTAGTAATATTTGATGTGTTTTGCTTAGATTTTGACCTCCATTTCCCTTGAAAATGAGCCAAACTTCAAAGTACTATAACTTTGTTAGATATCATTTCTGAGGGAAATGGAGGCCAGATTTGAACAAATCACATCAAATATATACTACTAGAAAAATGTATTTTGGTGTGTAAAATGACTGAATGTGTCTATATACATAATTACCATAATGAAACATATATCAATTGATAGAGCAGAAAAAATGGTCCAAGCAGCTATGTATCATTTTGAAAATATTAGAAAATAACAGTTATGACACTATCAAGATGTTACTAGGCCTATCATAGCTTACACCATTTGGATCTTTTCCATTTCATGTACTGTTTCCAATTTTGTTGAAAATAAGATATTTAATGTAGGTTAACTGAATGCCCAGTTAGTCAACTGTATGCCCTTGATGATTGGTTAGGTTAAGTTGTGATATTTTCGTTAGTTTTAACTAGGGATGTGCCGATAGTATTGGTATTGGCAGTAGCAGCCTTTTTTTGGAGTTGGTATTGGCAAGGTGAAAATATGGCCAATACTCTGATACTTTTCTACTTTATTTATTATGTGATTCAAGACAAAGTTATGTTTAATGACAGTAATTGACAGTGGTGGGCACTGTTAACCAAAAAGTTAACTTCGTTAACCGCTAATCCGTTAACCAAAAAGTTAACTTCGTTAACCATTAATCCGTTAATTCGTTAAACATGTAATGGAAGTTACTGATAAACCGTTAACATTAACTTTTATTATAAAAAAACTGAAAAACAATATATATATAATTTAATTTTCCCTCTTCTCGTTCTCCATTTTGTCCATGAGATGCATGTTGCCCTTCATGAAAATTAGCATATCAAAGTTTTCATCAGACAGGGATGATCTCTTGGCCCTCAGGATGTCCTTGCCCATAGAGAACAAACGCTCCACTGCAGCACTGGAGGGGATGGCTGTGTTGAACTTGATGAACAAGTCCACCAACACTTGCTCACCCAAGAAGGCAGCATCTGTCAGCAAGTCCTTGGAGTTGGTCTCCAGCCAGGTCTTGACCAAGTTCTGGGCCTTGCCCTTGAGTGACCTGTGGCTTCTGCTGCTCTCTTTTGTCTGGATGACAGCACTGAAGAAGTCATCCTCCTCCTCCTCCTCGTTGTTGCTGCCTCCACTTGTTGCTGCCCACTTCGTTGGACTGCTGCTTCATGGCCTCCTCGACTGTACCCTCCATGCTTTTCCTCACCCTGGTGACCTTGTTGTTGTCATACTTGTCCAACCAGATGAGGCGAAACCTGGGATGGAAGGCAGCAGCCAGCTGGCATTCGTCATCCTCCAGGAGGGGCCCAAACCTTTTGTCGATGCCTGCCAAAAGTGATCTTACATGATCAGTTTTATGGTTCTTGAAATGTATCAAGGAGACTACTAATAAGGTACTCACAGACATATTATAAATATACATGACTTACTTGACAACGATTATTTTTAAATATTCACTAGCACAAACATGTTGCGCAAGAGACAGACTGCAAATGAAACGAATGTAGTTATTTGTTGTAATTGTTACATATATATTATTGAAAGTGCCTTAAAATGCTCGTGATATTTCTTGAAAGAAGTTGAAACATTCAACTCAAATGGCAAATCTTTCCGCCTGATTTTACAGTCGACCATGTTTTGCTCAAACCAATGCCATAAATAACTACCATATTTGGTAAGACAAATTGTGGCGACGGAAACAAATATATCGCCTGATTTTGCACTGCGGAAATGGAAATTTGTTCATCACTATTAACAGTGGCGGATTAATTGCGCACCTGCTCAGCACTGAAAATAATAGAAACTTTTAAACGTTTATTTATGAATTTTTTGGGTTAACGGACTTGAGTTAACGGAAGTTAAATGTAACGGAAGTTAATTAGTCCGATAATGATTTTCAAAGTTAACTTAAAAGTTAAATCATTAACGAAAAAGTTAACTTCATTAATTAACGATTAACAGATTAATGGTTTGTGCCCAGCTTTGGTAATTGATTAACACAGATGATATTATTATATTATCATATTAATATTATAGTGCTCCTACATTAACAGTACTTCTACCCTACACCGGCTTTCCTAATCCACACCATAATCCTGCAAATATCGCTCTTATTTCACCTTCAACTGAAAAAGACATAAGAGTTCTATGTGGCACGCAAATTTGGACCTTATACCATAATAAATAAGGTTCATTTCTATGCTTTTATACTTGGTGAGTGAGAAATTCCGAGTCATGGCCCAGGTATTTGGGAATATTTTGGAAGCTTTGGCCACATGAGGGAAATTTGTGTGGTTAGGGTGAGATAAAACAACACAAACCAAAAATGTTCCCTAAATCATTGATGACTTAAAAATGAGGGATGACTGTGTATTTATGATGATATTCATATAATTTTTTTTTTTTTATAACTATTTCATCCTAGGAATGAGTCTATAATGAAATTTTTGGAGGCTCAATAAGAGTGAGATCATTGCTTAACCCATTAACTGTGCGAGCACCTAGTTATGAGTTGAGCTAAAAACACATGCTATGTAAAGAGAGAGCTCAGTTTAAAATTTAAACCCAGGTGTATTATACGGGGCTGCACAGAAATGGTCAGAAGCAAGAGCTCATGATATTATGGGTTGTGTAGCAAATAGGTTAAGTTGCAGAGAATGATTTTGAAGTAAATATGCCATGTGTGAGCCGAATAGGAGTGCCTCTTATTCTTGACAAAAAGAAGCTGAATCAGTTTATAAGTTTTATACTATTCTTTTGCAGGTAAGAGCATTCTCAACATCTGCTTCCACACCTCAGTTGGTGAAAGTAAGTGTGAATTTAATTTGGTTTATTGTGAAGGATAAGTCTAAGGTGGATTTGGAGGTGAATTTTTAAAGTGTTTCAGTAAAAGTTAAGGAAATTGTACCATAAGACACTGAATTTAGATGCTGTCACAATTTTTTATTCTATGTAGAACCCACAACTTAGCTACTGAAACAATGTGGAAGGAAATTCAGTATCTTCAAGCCACTAGTTATAATAAAGTGGTGGGTTTTTAACAAATTTAAAAAATGTTTAGAGCCACTACATTTTATGGAATTTGAAAGTGTATACACTAGCTAGCTACTGACAATTATCAGTTATGAGTAGGTGAAACAAAATTTGAGTCCTAAAATTTTTGGGCCTTTCTCGTGATACAAGTTTAAATTGAGTAATCTTTAAGGAAATTTTCACATTGCAGTGATATGTCAGCATGGAGATCAACAATGAATGTTTTTCTATTTTTTTTTTTTTATTATTATTATTATTATTATAATTATTATTATTATAATTATTATTATTATAATTATTATATTATAATTATTATTATTATAATTATTATTATTATTATTATTATTATTATTACTCATATTAATTATGGTAACCTAAGCCAAATTTGTTTTGAACTGCACCAATAACTAATTCTAGTTTTACATGACATCAGAACTTTTAATAATAAAAAAAATCAAAGGATAAAGGGCAAGAGGTCTGTTGTAAATTTTTCTTAATACAAAAGTTTGGCAAAATATCATTTAAAAAAACAAATTATATATTGTAAATTGAAGTAATTGCATTTCATGCAGAGTAATTGGGTACTTTCCATTTTAAACCCCTTCAATACAGTATTGAGCCTGTTTTTGTTTTTTTATGGGAGGAAGCTCCTCTCATCCAGTGTCTGGCCCTCTAGAGGGCTCATTGAATATTATATTAAAGTTTTCCTTTTTTCTCCAGTGAGTCATTATTTCAGGGATTATTGAATGACTTACAGAAAATGACAGGCATTATTATATAAGATCATATTATTCTAAGTTAGTCAAACCATAGTCAAAAGATCCAGGTAATACTTCCATCATCAAGAGAGTGTTACCCTTAGCACGATCAGGAAGCTTACTAACTGCCTGAAATCCTCAAGCATGAGCGGCTAAAACCCTTTAAAGGGGGGTGGGGTTCCTTCATCTGGACTCTGGCTAAGCCCTATCCCTTTTGCTCAGTGTTGGAGGTGGGGGGTCCCTTCATCTGGACCCTGGCTAAGCCCTATCCTTTTTGCTCAGTGTGTGCATGAGACCCCTTATCTGTGTGACTCCCAGAATGCACTTATTACCATGTTTGTCACCTGCAAGTATACTTAAAAATGTAAAATAATGGCTCTATCATTCTGCTGCAAACCCTGAATGTGTTGTAAAGACCCATATGTAGCATGCCAGTACAGTGGGCCCTCGTTGTTTGTGAGGCTCTATTCGTGATTTTGCAAATTTGTGATGACCCATTTTACTACCATGTTTCGGTAAATTCTCGACCGACTGCAAATTTGTGATTTTTTCACGTGGCATCCGCAATGCTGCCCACGCAGGTTGATGCAGGCTGAGTTGCGCTGTGCCTTTCACTAAGTGAGGTTGTCATTTCGTGCTCTTCAATGCCAGTGTACTATATTTAGTGTGTTATTTAGTTGTTTATAAAATATTATTGCTTTACATAATTGTTTGTAATAATAATTAGTGATGGGACAATTAATTGGATCAGAAGAATCGAGCATCTTTCAGGAATCTGAATCGGAATCGAGAGAATTGTACCATGATTTCCGATTCTTAAAACGATTCTTTAACTTTTAATTGAACCATTTTGCAATGTAAACTTTAAAATTTAAATGAAAGAGGATAACAAATTTTATTTTTATTGTATTGTAGCTATACATTAAAACATGTATATCCATGATGTGTATCAGAAGATTAAAATGAATTTTACAACTTAGTTGATTTTTATTTTTAAACCAATCTATTATAATTTATAATTTATATTACCATACTCATAATGTAAATAGTTAATCTTACCAGAGTAAAATATGACAATTTCTAGAAAAACAAGTATAGAATTATATTTAAAAATATTGAGAATCGGAATCGAGACTTTTTAGTGTCGAATCGTTAAAAATTTTGGTATCGTCCCATCACTAATAATAATATTTTATTTACGTAAGATATCATTCATTCTTTGTGTAATATTACAGTAACGTTATTGGTTTTTATTAGTGTTTTGATGCGAATCATTGTTTAATAATGTGTTAATAAAACTTTTTTGGTGTTTTAAGGATATTTACGCTGACATTCTTGAGCTTTTGGAACCAATTAGCCATTTTACCTTGAAAATGGATCTCATTGTTTGATTTTGTAATGTGACATTTTTCTCAGTCCCAATTAATCATGAACAATGAGGGCCCACTGTACTTCAATAAATTCATGGCCATCAATCTATCTTATTTACCTTTATAAATGCGTGCTAAAGCTCAAAGACAAGAATACCAAGGGGAAGAGAAGGATGCACTGAAGAGAGTAAAAGGGGGAGGGATTAAGGAACGGAAAATTTAGAAAGGAAAGAGATGCAGCAACACTGTGGGTTAAGGCCCCATTGTTTGGATGGGTTGAAAAAGATGAAGTTGGTGAAATATGGAGCATAGTGCGTTAGTTGCTGGTGGTTCAGATGCGGAGGAATGGTGGGAAGTAGTGTAGTTGTTTAGGATAGTAGGTTAGGTTTCTAGTTTGATTGAAGGTTAAGTTTCCAGTTAAATAAATTCTGTGTTATTAATCACTTTTCATTTCTCAGAATGCTTTACTAATGTTCAAAATTAAATTAAGTAATAAATTGTTCATACATAATAACAAATTAGTCATTATTTTCAAGGTCTTAGAATAATCGAGGGAGGGGTTCACTGAGTTGGGTAATCCAGGATAAGGGGTCAACTAGCTCCCCATTTTGTTCAGTTGAGGTTTAATCTGAATACTCATAATTGATCATCGAGTTATTAAAAAAAGATCTAGCTATATTAATAAAATTTCTTACCAATTTGAAGGATAACGAAAGTTCAATAGCTTAAAATTTATTTAACTTTTGCGAGGTCTCTTAAGCGCGACTGTTGGTGTGGCTGGGGAAGTCTCTAGTCAGAGCCCATCATTATTTTGGGACATTGTTGGAAGGAGTCTCCTTGCCAATACCAGCCAAAAGCTGATGCTTGCAGTTGGGCCCTGGAAATAAAATTTTATATATTATTTGTGTTAGTGTTTGTCCCACTATGGTGCTAACTGGACATACGTGTGTAACTGTGTATGTCGCTGTATTGAAGGGGTTAAAGTGGCATCTAATTTAATATGTCAGAATGTGTTTAGTAAATGTAGTATTAACACTTTGGACTACTACTAACGCGTTTCATGTCAAAACTCTATCCTACCCGTGGGTCACTTACGTGAAACGCATCAAGTTAATCTGGACAAGAGTAAATGCAAAATTCTGCAAGTATTGTCATCTTGACACATGTAGTGTGTCAGCTGTGATGAGGCATAGATCAACTTGATGTGTTTTGCGTAAGAAGTGACCCAAGGGTAGGATAGAGTTTTGACACAAAACAAGTAGTAGTAGTCCAGAGTGTTAAAGCAAGCAAGCAAGCAAGTATCAGTGTGTTACAATTTAAATGTTTATTAAATGTGAAAGAATTAGGTTTTTGCTCTTTAAAAGGAATTGGTTTTCTAATGTAAACATTCTATATAATTTAAAAGATATACCTATATATTAATAATTTAGATGTCAGCCTAGTCAGTACAGTTTCAAAGTTTCTGGATGACATGAAGCTGGGTGGTAGGGCAATTAATGACGAAGATAGAGGTAAAATCCAGAATGATCTGAATAAAATTGTTGATTGGTCAGTCACATGGCAGCAAATGAGATTTAACGTCAATAAGTGCAAAATTTTATATATAGGTTCGCTTAATGGTAATTTTGCGTATAGTGTGTCAGGGAAAGAGTTGATAAGTGTAGAGCAGGAAAAAGATTTAAGAGTTAGTCACTGGTGATTTAAAAGTAGCGAAACAAAGTACAGCAGTGGTCAATAAAGCGAACAAAGTGTTAGGTTTTATAGCTCGGAATTTTGAGTACAAATCGCACAATATTTTAGTTTCTCTCTATAAATCATTAGTTAGACTCCATTTGGAGTACGTGATCCAATTTTGGAATCTGCATATGCACAAAGATATAGACAAAATGGAAAGAGTTCAAAGACGAGCAACTAAGATGATTCCGTTGCTTAGGTCAAAGTCGTACGAGGATAGGCTTAGAGTTAAAATTGACTACACTCGAGACTAGGAGGCTAAGGAGTGATCTAATCCAGGTTTTCAAAATTATGAATGGGTTTGATAACATAGATAGAGAGAGCTTTTTCAAAATATCTCAATATAATAAGACTAGAAATAACGGGTGTAAGTTGACAAGTAGAAGGTTTGAGACAGCAGTTGGCAAAACTTTTTTACGCATAGAATACTGTAGTAAATAGGTGGAATAGTTTGCTGGTAGAAGTAATTTGTAGCATGTCTATAAACATGTTTAAAAATCGATTAGACGCATATGTTGATAGGTTGGTAGGTAGTAAAATTAAGGGTTGGATAAGATAGATTTTGATTCTCTCTCCATTAAAGATCACAATAACCATACTAGAGGTAATAGTATGAAATTATTTAAGCCAAGATGTAGAACAAATTTAAGAAAACATAGTTTTACAAACAGAGTAATTAAGTTTTGGAACAGTCTGACAGAAGAAGTGGTCACTTCAGATACAATTGATTCTTTCAAAAGAAGGTTGGGTTGTTTGATGTCTGCAAGGGACATCTGGTGATAGTGTTTAAGCCCATTTTTATTGCATGAATGGTACTAGTTTTTCATATATATTATGTACATTTAGGTGATAGATCCCACAGCTCAACACAAGTGTTGCGGGGATATACGGAGGCAGCATCTTAGATTAGGGGATACTCTCTGTCCTTACACACCCAATTTAAAGAGATTCCTCTGCCAAGTGGTGCCCCCCCCCATAGTACTGTGAGGTATTGAAAAACTCATTATCTTCACTTGCCCCACAAACACCTTTAAATGGGAGACCCAAAATGGGTGCACACACATTACTACATTACTGTACAGTCTTTACAGCAACACCTACACTTTTCCTCCTAAGTATATATTGTAATGTATATGGTTGTAAATCGTTACTTGGTCCGCAATTGATATGGATTGTGACTTATTTTTGGTTGGCAAGCGACTGGTATTGATGGATACTAGGGTGTGTCAATTTGGGGGTGAAATGACTAAATTGAAAATCATGTTATTTGGTAGCAATTTAATGTAATCATTTGGCATACAGAATAATATCCTTGCTTCAAAAACAATAAAAAATAACTCCTACCTACATCAATTTTAATTAAAAAATTCCATTTTTCCGTAAATTCGTAACAAAATAACAAATGTGCGCAAACATCCTATCAACATTTAAAGTGGCAATAAGATATCATTCAGAGTCTTTATTTGAAAGTAACCAATGCAGTCATGTCCTTTTTGCTGCGGTTCCTTGACATCAGCATTTGGCTTGCTACTTGCGCTTTGATGTAGCCTTCTCGCCTCTCATGACTGTAAACTTGAGTAGCTGCTTTTCACACATCTCTCCACACTCTGAGTGTGAGAAGGCCACTTTGGCACTTGCATTGGGGCCTCTCTAAGTTGTGTTAAATCTTTGGTTGTTATACATGTCAGTGGTGGCTCCAAAACTTCTGAACTCATTAACTAATTCTGACAATTTCGTGGCATTGATGTTTATTGGAGGTACCTTCCTTGTCTGAACAGAGCAGTCTCCCAGCTGGTCATCATCTAGTGATGTTCCTCTAAGCCAGAGCTTTCCAAACCTTTGACGTTGGCGACAAACTATTTAAGCATAACAATTTCACGACACATTAATTAATTTTTATTATCAAATATCAGATAATTTTTCAGTAGGTGGTTTATCTTGTAGCCAATTTTGTTGATAGAAAAATCAAAATTTTCAAAATACAAAAAACACTAATGTGTCGTGACACACCAGTTTGGAAAGCTCTGCTCTAATCTTTAGAATGATTTCCACAGCCTCAGTTCGCTCTTTGGTACATTGGCTGCAGAGTATTGCTTGCAAAACTGCCTCTGGCCTAGCATACCAAGCGGACCTTCTCACCACAGGTAACACTATGTCCACCACTACTTTCCTTTGGGTTCTCAGTAGCTGTAATTGAAACGATGTGGTTGGGCCCCTCCATCCACATTGGATTAAGTTTTACATTGAACCAGTGAGGAAGATAAAACCCAATAATAAATTCAACAATCAACATCAAATTCTGTAACATTTTGCCCTTCAGTGCATGTTTGGAAACCCAAATCCTGCAGAAACGAATCGCTGTAGTTAACCAATGACTGTGACTTACGGGTCCAATCTCCAAGAGAGCCAGATTTTGAGGCAACTCTCCTGATCTGATTGCATGACAATACGATAAGTGTAAGATTGATCCTTGATGTCTTTGATAACTTCTTCAGAAACACTGGAAGGGGAGGTCCTACTTTGACCTTTGGAAATTTTGTATTTATTTCTAATTCCATTGCTTCATCTAGCATGTTGCCAAGGGGGCCTGACCACTTCTTGTTGCTCTTTGTAGGACCATCAAGTTCCTGGATGAGATGACTAAGAGGTAGTTCCCCTGTGTGCAAATCACAATCCAAACAAGCCTTCTTCCAAGTTTTTTCTCTAAATGCGTCATAACACTGCCCTGCCATCCAGTGTTCACCGCAGTTGAGTCTCCACTAACGGCCTGCAGTGAACTGTCAAGTCTTCTTTCTTGAAGCCAACATATTATTTGATCAGCAATTGCCTCTGCATTTCTTGCCTTCTACTTCTGCTTCAGGAACAAAGTGAAACAAATAGCAGCCACCAGGTTTGGAACACAGAGTAGTGTTCTTCTTTGATGAGACTGGAAACTTTCTGTCCATTCCCTCTACCTCTAGGAGAACTTTTGTGTCATCTCTTCTTCCATCAAACAAAAGGCAAGAGAGACCTTCCTCCTTCAAATCTTTTTCATGCTGATCAGATATTTCCTTCATTATTTTTTCTTGTGCTCTTATCTTATTATGATCTATCACTATGGATTTATCCTCTCGCTGATGAGGCCTGCATCTATCCAAGTGGCAGTGGCAATCTCTGCAGTCTCTCGTAGCCCTGTATGGTGGCAAATACTGGCAAGGGCAATGTTTGAGATGTCTTTAGTGTTGTATTTCAGTCTCTTCGGCGAAGGTTCAGATGCTTTGGAGCTATCATCTGATGTTGCTTCTTTCTGTTCATCTGAAGAGCTTTCAAAGAAGTGAGAAACCTCTTGATAGAGCTCTTCATCTCTTGGGTGGCTTCTTCACTCTTCTTTTTCTTCCTTTCTTCCCTCTCTGATTTTCTCTTTTTTCTTAGCAAAACAATCTGTTTTTTTGTTTCTGAATAATCTGCTGAACCAATCTGCATACTTCCTTGGCTTCCTGCCTTTGTTCTTTGCACCTTTATGAAAGCCAGCTCCAAAACAGGGATCTCTTCTCACGAGGACAGTGACAATCAGTGAGGATGAGGTTCTCTTCTGCATGAGGGGAACAATTGGCTTTAGAACACAACTCTATGGGACACTGGCAGTTAAAAATGTCAAGAAGAGTATCAAGTGTGTGCAGAAATTTATTTTTCTTTACTAGTTTTCCTTTACCAAGTAATGTCTCAACTGCTTTGTGCCACAGCTTTGTTAATTTTAGCTCAATAGTTCTATACTGATTGAGTACAGGTTGTTTGAATAACACATTAGCTTTCTTCCACTGATGCAGAAGATGGGGAATCATGTCCCTTATGAGCTCTCTCTGTGTAGTTCCTTCTATCCTTTGTATTTTGTTCACGGAGGAGTAACCCTAGTCTCAGCATGTCTCGCACTGTTGGTAGTTCTGATACGGGAAGCTCTTTGCCTGTACTGACTAACAGGCTCAAGTGGCATGATGACTGACCTCTTGTCTTCAATTTTGGCATCTTAGGAATATCTGAAAAGAAAGAAAAAAAAACATTTAGGTATTTTATATCAATTACGATGTTTCAAAGTTTAGTCATTCGATGTTCTAAAATTCAATAAAAAAATATTTCATGGGATTACAACATAACTAGACAGGAGAATATTATGATAAATAATTGTAATAATCAATAATCCATACTTAGTTAAACTAGTATTCGTCTAGTAGAATAACTATGAAGTAGGTACAAGAGCAATAACAGCAAACCACCATCTATGACATCTAAGAGACAACTGAGGACAGAGTGAGGGACAGTTCTATTCATGTTGTGACTTGTACTTTGTACAACAACTATATGACCTTGAAAACACTCCATATGTGATCAGTGGGATAATTCTGTGACAGATGAATAGTTAATCAATTTATGTCTTATTATTTAGTAGAGTCAATTTCTGAAACTTTAAGGTAAAATTGATGTAGGTAAGGGTTATTTTATTTAATTTTGGTTGGCCAATTTCAAGTTTTGACTTGAAAAGACTATATTTTAACTACCAAAATTGATTTGAAAAAAGTTGACGAAACTGACACACCCTAATGGATACTGTAATGAAATTGACTGGATTCTTTGGATCTGATATATTTGCATGTTGGTTATAAATAGATATAGATAATGATGCGAGTCATTTTTTATTGTCATTTTTTGTCATTTTTTTGTTTAAAACTAAGATAGTCTGTTTTTTTGTTTTTTGTTTTAAAATTATTCCATATTTTTCTTCCTTTAATCTAATAATTATATTAGTATTACCTATAATTTACTATACTACCATGCTTATACAGTTATACCTACCTAGTATACATAGTCATCTTTTAGAAAAACTGAATCACGCAAAAAGTATATAATAGAAAGGAAAAACAAACCCTCATTTTTTCTATGTATATATATTTTTTAACTAGAACATAAAACATTCTTCCTTGTTTCAAACAATATACATAATTGTGATTGGCAAGAGTACCAGTATATATATTCCAGATAGAAAAAAAAATATTCACCTTTTTTTGAACCTTTGTTAACCTAATGTTGTTTAACCTTCATTTCCATGGAAGAATCATCACTAGATTGGGTAGAGCATATATGCTAGTTTCAATATCACAGATACTGGTATAATATACATAATAAAAAATACATATACTGGTATAAAACAATATATATAATTGTGATTGGCAAGAATACCAGTGTGTGTGTGTGTGTGTGTATATATATATATATATATATATATATATATATTATATATATATATTCCAAATAGAAAAATAAAAAAAATAAAAATATTCATCTTTCTTTAACCTTTGTGTTAACCTAATGCTGTTTAACTTTCATTATCTGATTCTATTTCCATTGAAGAATCATTATCACTAGATTGATTAGAGCATATAGTTTCAATATCACAGGTACTGGTACTTATTGCAGATTTGGATGTTGACGAAGCCAATGTAGCACCATGTTTTACTTCACTTTCTTGGAATTTTGCATTTTGGGATATAAATACTAGCTTTTCTGCTCTGTCTGTGCTTAATTGGTTTCTTTTGGCTGTATGGATATTACTGTGTGCTAAATGATTTCGGAGGTAATGAAAGGGCGAAATAGAGGTGTATGAGTTTGTGTAGGTATATATGTGAGTATGCGTGCATATGTATCTGGAATTCTGGATGTGTGTGTGTGTATGGGGTATATAATAGAGATAAATGTGTGTATATGGGGTATATAATAGAGATAAATGTGTGTATAAGTGTTTATGTATATATTGGTATATATGTATATGGGTGTATGTGTATGTATATATATATGGATGGTCTCGGGGGGTAAAATATGTCATTGCGGGTCTAAAGGATAGTTAAGTGGGAGATTCAAAATCCGAGGCATGGATGGGAGAGTCCTGGAAAGGTTGGACAATGGGCAGTCAGCTCCCAGCCAGCGTTCTCGCAAGTTTAACGGATCTAAGATACAAGACTTTCAGTGCAAGAAAGAGGCCAGTTTTTTCTGTAAATAGGCTGAAAAGGACATTCTATACTGGTATCAATATGGCCTATTTTATTATTTATTTATTTTTATAATATATATCATTGCAAAAGTATACCTTATAATTAAATTGGCAATATCTATATTAATTATTAAAAAAAAACAAAAAAAATAATAAAAAACAAATAAAACGACATAAAAAACCCCCGTTTTTTAACATCACTAGATATAGAGTGTAACATATTTGTGTATAGTAGTCTATTATGACTTGATCCTCTGGATCCAGAGATTCTATCTTTAGTTTTAAATTGATAATTAGTTTTAAATTGATAATTATTTAGTTGTGTAAATTGGTTGTTGCCAATGTACAGGCAGTTTTTACATAGAGGAGCCACCTCAATGGACCAGTGTCCCCTAGTGTGCCCACTGTAAAAATTTGTTCTTATGTTCTTTGTGGTTTGGAACCCACGTAAAATTGTAGGTCCCCTCCACCACCATGGAGGACATGCACAATGCACAATACACAATTATGAACACAGTTAGGTAGACCAGCCATGAGTGGATCCTAGGGTCTTTGTTGGTCTGAAACATTATAACATTATTGTATGTATATATGTATATGTATGTATATTAGGGGGTGACCATTGCTCTCCAAAAATCAAAAAATGGTCCTACAATGCTGTTCAAAGTTTGTGTTGTGTATTTATCTAGGAAACACCCCTGTAAATTTTCTTGGAGATCGGTGCATGTTTGAGCTAGTACCGTTCTACCAGCAACTATTGCTATTTCAGCTTATGAACTTCATAAATAAGTGTGAAAATAGCATATTTTATCAGATTTCATTTCCGGGTCTGGAACGCTGACCACAAATTTCCACGTATTATTTTATTGCATTTAATTTTAATGATGCTCTTTTCTTTTCCCTTGACAGTGATTTGATGTTGTGAATAGAGAATTTAATCATGGATACACGGCAAGATGATGAGTATGTCAGAATGTTATTGGGCACCGTACCCCGAGAAAAGAAGAAAAGGAAATAAAGGGCTGCAAACTGCCAACTAATAGGCAGGTCTTACTATGTCCGGTAGCAAACCTTCGGGATATGCATTGGGACCAGGCTTTATCTGCCACCATTGACAATGTGCTTTTGCATTACCAGAAGGCGAATGTCCCGACCATTACAGGCAGGAACAATATTGGCCGAGTGATTAAAACTTACTATGACAAAGACTACATGATGCTTATGAAAAAGAATGAGGATAGAAGACGGGCTGATGATCCTGGAATTATGAAGTTTAAATCAGAATTGAGCCTGATGATGAAATTTTATAAGAACACTGTTGAAAGACATGGTGGCTGCGAAAAAGGGGAAAACTCAGGCCGAACAAGATGCCATCGATACTGACATTGATGAGGCCAGCATTGCTGAACCAAAGAGAAAACATCGGAGAACAGTGAAAGAGGGAGTTTCAATTTTTGTGCCCCATGATATTCTGAAGTCGGCAGAACTTGTTTCATGCAGCGTTCGAAACAACATCTCACCGACCCAGCTGAGTGCAATTGTGTACTCCCTTGTATCTGCATGTGGTGGAGATACATCAAAGCTGAGTCTAAATGCAAGGATGGCCCACTGATACCGAGCTTCCATCGTGTCAGAAATAAGTTTAAAAATCATGGATGAATGGCAACCATCAGACAAAGTACTGGTGCACTGGGATGGTAAACTTATGGACACACTGGATTCCAAAGGCACTGATGACCGCCTGCCCATTCTTGTGTCTGGTGTCAATGGCACAAAGCTTCTTGGAGTCCCACCTCTTCCGCATTTGACTCAAAAAGCTGGCCTGGTTCAAGGAGACTTGATATGAATAGCAACCAAACAACTTCTGGTCAATTGGGAGTGTGAACAGAATGTCGTTGGTATGGTTTTCGACACAACTTCATCCAATACAGGTAAACCTATTTCAAACATCAGCGTGAATTTATCACGACATTAATACCAAAATACAGTGAATGATTTAACAGAAATCTGCAAAAAGCACGTGCCTGAAATGGTGGCCTTAAACTACAATTACATTTTTTTTCAGGACAAAAACAGCTGCTTGCGTCTCCCTCCGAAAGGAATTAGAGTGTGCCATATTCTGGTGTGCCTGTCACAGGCATGTGGGCGGAAGTCATCCTAGGTGTTTGCTGGATTGCTTGAAAGTGGAGGGCTCTTCAAGTCCAAACATAATGGTTTTCCAGAGGTGAGTCATAAGCTTTACAAAATAACAAGGAATATTATTATCTAATGAACAAATTTAGTGGAATTTCTTTTATTAGACTTAAGATATACTAACACCAAGCAAATGGTCGATCATATCAATCTTAATACCCCTAAAACAATATTATAGATTAGTACGAAATACAATAATCCCAATAATTGCATTTCTAGGTTCAAGAACCATATCTCAACTGGCGTACAATGAAAAAAAGAAATACTACTACCCCGCAATGCCTGGAGTGTTTGAGGAGCGCCAGCAGGAGATGGCTGACTTCTTCCGTGAATCTCTAGCCCAACCATTTACACGTGGCAACTACAAGGAGCTGGTAGAGCTTTGTCTGCTGCTTGTAACTAAAGGATCCGAGCCAGTGAACTTCACAATGGTCTACCCCGGCGCACTTCACAAAGCAAGGTGGATGGCTAAACTGCTCTATACTCTCAAGATTGTTCTTTTGTCAGGCCAGATCAAAGAGTAGTTTCCCAAAGCCGAGGTTGTGACTAAAAGTCAAATCAGCAAGTTAGAACAGTTTGCTGTGTTCACAGTTGCTGTTTATGTCCCATGGTGGATTGTTTGCCCCGTTCCAGCAAGTGCGCCACTGAATGACTTGAATTTGGTCGAAACCTTGGCTGAATTTGCCCCATATGACACCACAATAGTTGACAAAGCATGTGTGGCACTCGGTAGACACACTTGGTACCTAACTGAGGAGTTGGCCCCACTGGCTTTGTTCTCGTCCCAAGTACAAGAAAGGACAAAAGAGGAGATGAGGAAGGTCCTTCTTTGCCATGAAGGCACTGAAGTTACTAAGAGAGTGGGACTCAATCATGGGGGCTATGGAAAGCCATATCTTCCCCCTGTCCCAGAAAGTGGCACTGCCCTGGTGGACCAAATTGGACCTGACTCAAGCTGGTTCTTCACCATTTTAGGCATGTCCTATCAGTTTCTCCACAGTCCAGCCAGTGAATGGGTGGATCATGACGACTACCTGAACATGAAACGGGTTGTGGACAAGCTTCAGGTCATCAATGAGGCTCCAGAGCGTAGTGTAAAACTTTGCCATGACTTTCTTAATGTTGCCAGGGATGAGGAGCGCTTTCAAGAAGTCCTTCAAGTAGTTGAAAATGACAGACTCCGCGTTCCTAATCAGCACAAACGATCATCTGTTTCTGAACAGAAATCATGGTTTCTTGCTCTAGAGAAATACCTTGTGAATATATGATAAAACCCCTTAATGTACCATGAGAGAATAAGAATGATTAACTTTTTGTGTTAGTGATAACAGCTTTTAATTAAGACAGGCAAATGATTTGTGTTAATATCCCTTATGATGGTTGTGTAATCTCATATATAGGTGCGTATGCCGTATAAGCAAAATTGCTATTTTTCAAATTGCTGGTGCTCACTCGAATATGCATGAATCTTCAAAAAATTGCACGTGGGTATTTTTTGTCAATATGCAACACCAAAATTTTGAACAGCATTGTAGGACAAAGTTGGGGCAACTGTCACACCCTAATGTATATATGTATGTATATGATGAATAAAACCATGAAGGGGAAAGAAACAAAGTGGTGCTCAAGCGCTTTTGTCCAATGACATCCTCAGTGTTCCTGAGGATGTTTTAGATGAAAGTGCTTGAGCTCCACTTTGTTTCTTTCCCTTTGTGGTTTTATTCATCATAAATATTTTTCAAGTCACTTTTGTGAAATAATTTTTGTACACACACACACACACACACACACACACACACACACACACACACACACTACATTCCAAATTATTAAGCAGAAAGCATTTTCTCCAATGTTTTCGTTTTTCACCGATTTCAATGAAATTTATAGCAAATAATTACTATATATAGAAGCACTGATGGTATTCATTTCGATAAAATAGTGATAATTAAAAAAATTCTTTTTATTGAAAAATATGTAAAATATGATGGTCCGAATTATTAAGGAAGTATTCTATTTACAGATCTAAATGGTGAAAATGGGTAAGAAGAAGGATTTAACACCAACTGAGAAAAGAAAAATAGTCAAGTTACTCGCTGAAAATATAAAATCTTTTGAAATTGCGAAGCAGTTTGGCAGGGCTTATCGAACTGTAAACAGTTTGTAGCAGAGGGTACCAAACTGAGGCAGCGAAGTGGTAAAGGAGCTATAAGAAAAGTGACAAGGCTGCAGATATCTGTAATCAAGCGCAAAGTTGCAAAGTATCCATTGTCCTCAAGTAAAGAGGTTTTAGAGCAGGCTGGCATACATAATTTACCAAGAACATCTTGATGTGGAATCCTCCAAATAATTGGCAAGACATGTAAACCTACGATTCAGTCACCATTAACACCCAGGTACAAGAAGCAGCATGTTGAATGGGTGTGTCAGTACATGAAAATGGATTTTAATACTGTATTGTTAACGATGAATGAAGAGCAACCCTTCAGAGATCTGATGGTTGGTCAAGAAGATGGATTGCTAAGGGTCACTCTCTACCATGGAATGAGGTTTTCTTTTAGAAAGTTTGTGTAAGACTGGGCATTCGTTTTTACATCATCAGGCACTCTGTATGGGACAGCTACTTCATTGCCTATCATTCCTGCCCAAAACATGACACCACCTCCACCTTGTTGGCGTCTTAATCTTGATGGTAGAAATTGGCTCTTGGCAAACCACCATCTTGACCAAATATCAAATCTCTCAAGGGTTGCTTTTTGTTCACTGGTGAACAATACAATATTAAAATCTGTTTTCACACACTGATGCGCCCATTCAACACGTTGTTTCTTGTACCTGGGTGTTAATGGTGACTGAATCATAGGTTTACACATCTTGCCAATTGTTTGGAGGATTCCACATAGAGATGTTCTTGGTACATTATGTATGCCAGCCTGCTCTAAAACCTCTTTACTTGAGGACAATGGATGCTTTGCGCTTAATTACAGATATTGCCACCTTGTCACTTTTCTTATAGCTCCTTTATCACTTTGCTGCCTCAGTTTGGTACCCTCCACTACAAACTTGTTTACAGTTCAATAAGCCCTGCCAAACTGCTTCACAATTTCAATAGATTTTATATTTTCAGCGAGTAACTTGACTATTTTTCTTTTCTTAGTTGGTGTTAAATCATCCTCCTTACCCACTTTCACCATTTAGATCCATTAATAGAATACTTCCTTAATAATTTGGAACATCATATCTTATATATTTTTCAATAAAAAGAAATTTTTTAATTATCAAAATATTTTATCAAAATGAATACCATCAGTGCTTCTATATACAGTAGAGTAATTATTTGGTGAACACAGTATAGTGATAGTTAATAAACTAAACACGAACTCTCCACATTATAACTCTTAAAGTAATAATTAAAGGTGTAAATGCGCATTTCAACCTGTATAATATGAGTCAATGGCCAGACAGTATTATTGTTAAGGAGTTTATTCACTTTTCCAGGAGATTTGATAATAGGCAAAATAATAGTAATAATAAAATAGGTGCCCTAGCAGTAATGCCTGAAAGTTGTACTATGTATAATAATACTAATCTTACTAATAATAAATTCTCTATCAGTCATGGCGGATAGCTTGTTGAAAATAGTCTCATATAATGTAAGGTCAGTGAGGAATTCAACTGTAGATATTCATAAAATCTGCGACAGTGCAGATCTGATACTCCTGCAGGAGCACTGGCTACCTAAGCAAGAGCTAAAGTTCCTCTCTACCATCCATGATGACTTTATGTACCATGCGTCATCAGCAGTAGACTTGTCAGATGAATTAATGTATGGTAGGCCTTTTGGTGGTGGTGCTTTCTTAATAAGGAAAAATTTGTCAAAACATATAAAATTTTTAACAAGCAATAATGTAAGGTTGTTAGGCATTGAATTACAAGTGAACAATGATTGCATATTACCATATTTTTGGTGTATAAGACACCCCTATTTCAAGGACTTTTTTCAGGAAAAAAAATTATGACCAACTGCCTAGTTGTCAGAAAATGTCCGTAATTTTCTACCAGTCAGGCTGACTTGTTAAAGCCCTCCATCAAAAGTATGGTGATACATTTTCTTTCACCCATACTCATTATAAGAAAATAGTATTAAGTATATGGGAGACTATACTATATGTTATGAAACATTAAAGTAAATCATTATGCAATACGTACTGTTTTTCTTGTTATCAGTGGGTTGGGAAGAGTAGAAACTTAGTGTAAAATTGGCCAAACCAATACACAGTCAGGAGGGACTAAGAGATGATGAATTTTTATAAAAATCCATCAGTTCTTCTAGCCCATATAAAGGTAATATTATGACCTTCAGTGTATAGGACGCAGGGTGATTTTGAGACCACTTTTTTTGGAAAAAAAAAGTGCATCTTATACACCAAAAAATACGGTAATTGTAAACTACTATTTACCATATAACAACGGCAGTAATCTAGATGAATACATTGATTTGCTGTACAAAATTAAGTCATTATCAGATAACCCCAAATATTCTCACTGTATAATAATGGGGGACTTTAACGCACATGTGAACTCGGAATTCTTTGTAGAATTGGGTAACATGTGCAAGTCAGCCAGTATAAGTGATGTAGATGTATTAGGGGTAGCCAGTGGTAATTTTACATACGTTAGTGATATGAGTGGTACCACCAGGTGGATTGATCATTGTCTTGATAGTAATAATCTAAAGGATCAAATTGTTAGAGTTCATATTCTGCATGATTTCCTTCTTTCTGATCATAGACCATTAGAAATATTAATTAATGTTACCAATTTATGCACAAGACGATGACAACAAGAACTCAATAGGTAAGAATAATCGTGTTGATTGGTCCAATGTTAATATGCAGCAGAGAATAGAATACAAAGACGGAACAAGTCCTCTTTAATAATTTAGAAATTTGCACCTTGCCTGTAATAATCCTTGCTCAAATGATTCTCACTGTAAACTCATAGATAGGTATTATAGTAAAATAATATCCCTGTTAAGAGAAGCAGGAAGCCCCCTGATTAAATCTTACAACTATCATACTAAGATTATTCCTGGATGGAATGATTTTATTGCCCCCCTGAAGAGGGAATTGAAAGATGCCTATGATTTGTGGTGCTTTCATGGTAGACCCAGATTAGGACCAGTATACATGAATATGTGTAGAAGTTGGGGTCAGTATAGGGCAGCCATAAGGCGATGTAAACAGGAAGAAGAGTATTCGAGTATCAAAAGCCTGTGAAGCTTGCATAAATAATGATGATAAATTTTGGAAATTTATTAAGAATCAAATGGTTGTCAAAAATGTCCTCCCTCTGACAATTTATGGGGTGTCGGGGGAGGATGAAATTGCAAAGCTGTGGAAAAACCACTACTCTAACATTCTTAACTGTGTGAGTAGGGATAATCTTAAGATAGATTGCAGTGAAATGATTGTGGGAGGGACAAGGGAAAATACTTTGATATCATTTTCTGAAGTAAAGAGGTTAATTAAAGAGTTAAAGACTGGTTCTGCATCAGGAGTAGATGACTTATCGAATGATCACTTAAAATATGCAAATGACGTAGTATGTCTGCATATATCATTGCTCCTATCAGCCATGCTTGCTCGTAGCTATATCCTTGCAGAGTTCATGAGTGTATATATCTTGCCCCTGGTCAAAAATAAGTACAGAAACATTCTGTCCAGCAATAATTACAGGCCTATTGCTGTTGCTTCCTGCTTCTCGAAACTACTAGAAAAACTCTTGTTACACCGATTAAGTTATTTCCTATGGACATTAGGGTGGTCCTTAAAATTCAAAGTTGGGAAGTTTCAGCTCCCACCCCCGGAAATCATTCGAATGGTTGAGAAAACTCTAGTTGAATTTTTTATTAAATTGGACAACGTTTACCCCTCCCTCATCGACCTTGAACTTTTACCCCCGGAGTTGTTGCCCGGTTAGCGATCCTGGGTCTGTAGGGTTCGCTTCCAAGAGTCCGGAAACTGGCAGCGGTAGCGAGCGACGACTTGCAGGAGGAACTGGAGTTGCTCCTCGTCGTGGGTCAGTGTCCGGTTGTACTCTTGGACGAGGGCAACTCCTCGCTCGGCATGGTTTGATTACGGCGAGCCCTCCCACACGTGCTGCCGCTGTCTTGAAGTCTTCCGCTTCGGCCAGGTCTCCGGGTCGACCTCGAGGAAGCCGTCCTCCAGTCAAAGTTTCTCAAAGAAACCTCGTGTGTTGGACGACGCCAGGTCTTCCAACTGAAGCCCGGCGAGTACTGGTTTGGCAGCGTGGGCCGCTTCGCCGGGGACTCCTCACCGACCCAGTCGTGGAGAGAGGCGATGATCTTCCTCTTCTGATCGACGGCGATCCCCGGATCGAACAGCGCCAGCGCCACCAGCTCCTCCGACAGGTACCAGAGGTGGTTCTGGAACTTGGTCAGCGCCGCCTTGGCCACCGCAGGGTTGATGTCAGAGTAGGCCAGCAGGTCCTTGAGGAGGGCGAAGTCATTTCGGGGGGCAGTTGCGGCGATCGGAGCCTCCGTCCATGCCTTGGCGTAGACCCGACAGACGAAGATGCAGATGCTCCGGAGGCCACTCTCCTCCCTCGCCGTGAGTTTGAACTGCTGTCGGAACATCCAGACCTTCAAGGCATAGATTGCCTTCTCCATCCAGTGGGCATGGTGAATCAGCCCGGGAGCTCGGAAACGCACTCCTCGCGGGGGGATGTGACTGACGAAGAGGAGGGTGAGCTCGAGCAGCTCACGGTAATCGTCGCGCAGGTCCTTGCGCTCGACTATCGCCTTCTCAAACCACTCCGTGTTGACAGTGGTGAGCAGAGGAGCGACATCGGGGTGTGCAGTGCCGACTCGTACTGGCTTCTGTCCAGGAAATCCCAGCGCTCCTGAAAACGCTTGAAGAGGGTCACGTCAGGACCGGATGTGGGGCCCATCACAGCCGTGAACGCCGCACCGGGGAGGAGCTCCAGCACATGATGGCGGCACGCGAAGTAGAGCAAGTCTTTCGCGAGGTGTTGCTCGATGAGGACGCACGCTCCGTTGTTCCGGCCAGTGTTCGAGGCGGTGGTATCGAATGACAAGCCACTCACTTGCTCAGTGAGCTCCCACTCCTCCAACGCGTTGAGGACGGCCTTGGCCATCTCAGAGCCCGTTCCACTCGGCAGCTTCGGGACGCCCAGGAGCTGCACTGCGCCGTTACCGGAGACCAAGATGGGAAGCCGATCGACTTGCTCCTTGCTCATCAAGTCCTGCATGAGCTTGCCGGCCCTCAGCTCTTCCTTGAGTGCCACGTTGAGCCTGGAGCGGTGCCTGTGCCGGTGTCGGCGGATGGAGCTGCGGTTGATATTGAGCTCTGCGACGTCGTGCCCAAGCGACCGGGCAACCTCTGTCAGGACGTAGACAGCTCCTCAGTCGGTCACCTTCGTGCGATCCAGCGACGACGCCACAGCCGCCGAAACGATGTTCGTCGTGCCCCGCCTGGAGCGCTTCGGAGCCCGAGGGCTCCCTTCTCCATGGTCGTCGCTCTCCGCTGCGCTTGCGGCACCACTGGAAGAGGACGAAGACCACTCGAGCTCCACTCGGGCCATAGATGTCGCTTCTTCCTCGGCTCGCTGCCTCCGTCGGTCTTCTTCCCCTTGGCGTTGAGATGCGCGGGCATCGACAGCGGCTAGCGTCGAGTCGACGGACCCCAGCTTGCCGCACCGACGGGGTTCGCGCTGAGCGAGGAGGAACGCCTTGTCCTCCTCGTTCTTGAGCAGCTCCATGGCGTTAGCGGCAGCGACGTCGAACAGGTTCATCATCCACTCACTGAACTCGTCCTCCCGCTTCGCTTGAGCGCCAGCTCGCCCCTTGTTCCTCTTCACATCGTTGAACTCCTTGTGGAGCTTCTCAATCTTGGTGACGATGTGGTCCTTCCGGCGGAGGGGGATTCGCGCCTTGGACCACACCTCGGTGACGAGCTCGACGACCTGGTTGGCGGCCTCTCGAAGTGACTTCTTCTGGACGTCGATCCTATAGACTGTCAGGGCCAAGACCTCTTTTTGTGAAGGAAGTTGCGACCCGGCGATTGATTCCTGCGGGGCAATCAGGTAGCGCAGCTTCACTGCCATGATCCAGGTTATCTACTTAAAGGTGTTATTCACTATTCAGTTTAAATTATAATCATTAGAATTTACAGTTTTACACACATTAGTTATCCAACCACTGAAAATCTGGAAAGAATGAAAAAAACAAACATTACAAATTATGTAACATTTACTTGAAAGTCAAAAAATTAGCTTAATGGTAATGCTCAATGAGGGAGGGGTAAACATTGTCCGATTAAAAAAAATAAATCACCTAGAGTTTTCTCGACCATTCGAACGATTTCCGCGGGTGGGAGCTGAAAAATGTTCAACTTGAAATTTCACCCCCTAAGCAAGGACCACCCTAAATTGGACATTAGGGTGTCCCAGCCTCACATGTGAAAATAAAAATTTGCAAGAGTCAAATTGCACACCCCTTTAATTAATTACACTTGCAGAAAGGAAAAAATGGGCGAAATTTCATTGGCCTATTAGGAGGGGAAGGGTCCCCTCATTGACCTTGTTTATTCGACCCTATATGAACAAACGTAAATGCTCAGCATTAATCATTCTAGAATGGAAGAATGAAATGTAAATTCTTTCTAATGACTAAATTAAAGGAAATGGAAATTCTTCCTAATGGCACATTTCATTTCGGGGAACAGAGGATCTTTTTGTCTGCTGAGGGGAACTGGCGGTGGTATTCGATGACTTCGTACACGAGCTGCCATTCCTCCTCGTTTTTGTCAGGCCCTCGTTGAAATCTTCCGCCAGTTTCACCGCCTGTTCTGCCACGTCATTCACAGACTTCAACGATGGTGCACATCCTTTGAGATCTTTGGGGTTTTGGAACCGGCAGCTTCAGGCAATGAAAAAGGTTTTGAGTCCTTTTCGTGACCCAAGGTGCTCAAATCCGACCGTCTCACGGTCAAGACACTCTTTCCCTCCAGCCGACGCAGATCTTTTGGGTTTTCGGTCTTGTGCAGGTTTTGGAGCATGGCCATCTTCTCTACATCGGTGGTTTTGGAGGAGAACATAGCGAGTCCGGCTAAATCTTCGCTTAGGTACCAGAGGTGGCCCTGGAATTTCGTCAATGCGGCAGTACCTACATCATGATCCACCGCCTTGTACCGCTCTAGGTCCTCCAACAGCTCCAGGTCATTGACGGGTGCGTCCGCTGTCAATGGAGCCTCGAACCACCTCTGGAGGTAGATGGTGATGGCAAAGACGTTTATCCTGCGTAGTGACTGGACCTCGTGAGCGGTCAGGTGGAATTGGCTTCGGAAGATGAACATCTTAAGACAGTAAATGCCTTTGGCCATCCACCTGGCCCGGTGGTATGCTCCAGGACGATTGTACCGGAGATCTCGTTTGCCATGACCATCGAGGAAGACCAGAGCAAGGATCAGGAACTCCTGGTAATCGTCTCTTGGGTGGCCAACTTCAAGCTGGTCTTCAATGAAGTGGACAATCTGCTCTTTTTTCAATGCCACCCATTCCGAAAGGATGTCACTTGGGCCATCGCCATTGAACGGAGAAGCCTGCTTCTGGTCGATGAACTCCCATTGGGATTTGAAGCGAGCGAACAGCGCAATTTTGGGGCCAGAAGACCTGAAGAACAGGTCAAAGACTGAGGTGATTACCAATTCCATCATGTGGTGTCTGCAAGCCAGGAAAAGAACGCGGTGGTCCATTTGGTCCTGGATAATCGTACAAGCGCCGCTGTTGTGTCGAAGCAGAGACCGGCAATCCATGGTTGAACTTGCGGCCAATCATCCAGCACCTTCAGAACAGCTCCAGCCATCCGCTATCCCGTGCTGTCAAGGATTTTTGGGATTGCCAACAACTTCTCAAGATTCTTCCCGCTGACCATCACTGGTATGCGATCCGATTTCCCTCCATCCGAATCAGGGAGGAGTTTGCCATCAAAGTGGACGACAAGTGGCGTATCAGGATTGAACTCGGTCTTGATTCCGGCTACCAAGTTCTTCCTGGACTTCTGCCATGAACGGTGAAGACTTGATTTGGACAAGGTGACCGAGGATAACTCAACTCCCGCGGCAGCGAGTGCTGGAGCCACAATGTGCATCGCTTGGCGTACTGAGGTTCCAGTTCGATCCAGGGCTGCAGCAAAATTGGGATATTGGATGATCCTCCTTGCCGACACTTGGCCGTCCTTGGGAGCGGATCGAGGAGCTGAAGGACCAAGAGAGGAATATTGGACATCATCATTGGATGCTTCGGCCATGGACTCCGAAGAAGAAGAAGACCACTTTTCACCGTTCCTTTTGCTTGCAGTGAGTCCATCTCTTCGCGGCTTTTCTTCTTCTCTTCAGCTGCTCGGGGTTTCTCCCACTCCGCTGCCCTGCGAGCAAACTCCAGGTCCTCTCCTCCGATGTACATCTTCCGCACGGTTCGCTGGTCATTCAGAAAGTCTCGATCTTCGGGGACTTTGATGAGTTTAATGGCGTTGGCATGAGCTGTTTCGAACAGTGTATTCAGGTTGGCTTGGAATCCCTTTTCCCGCTCCAGTTGCTTCTCCCCCATGGTTTTGGTTTCTGGCAACCTTCTCATAGTCCGTGGAGACGGCCTTGATCCTCTCGACGCACTTGGGCTTGTGGGAGGTTGGAATAGATACCCGAGCCCACACCGCCATAACCTCATCAGCTACCACATTGGCAGCTTCCACCATGGACGTTTTTTTCTTCCGAGTGAAGAACAACAGACGTCGAAGAACATCTCCCACTGTTGGGAGTTGACACAGCGTTTCCAGGGGTTCATTTCGCAACACCCCCACCAACCACACAGTCTCCTGCTTTCTTGTATCCATAACCTGAAAAGAAATATGCTACAATTAGTATAAGGTAGAGAGTAGCCATTCAGCAATAGTAACACATGGTTTGAGGGGACCCTTAAAATTAAAGAACACGAATGAAATTCATCTTGCTGGCATGTTTTCACGAGTGGAAGAAATTAGGGGGGTGTGCATGACAAACTTCAGGAATAAAAAAAATTGGGACACTCTATTGGACAGGATATCTAATCAGTTTGGCTTTAAAAGGTCTCACTGAACTGACTGTGTCTATGTACTTAAGGAAACTATCTAAATACATTGACTGTAATTCAACTATTTATAGCTGTTTCCTTGATATAAGTAAGGCATATGATAGGGTGAACCACAATATTTTATTTGCAAAACTAGAAAACAGGAACGTTCCGGAACAATGTACATATTAAATTTATTGAAATTTTGGTATTCCTACCAATCTTTCACTGTTAGGTGGGGCAATGTACTATCAGTGTGTTTTGGCTCCTCTTGTCGGGTGAGACAAGGCTCCTTGCTCTCCCCTATACTGTTTAATGTGGATATTGATGGATTAATTGCTTCACTTAATGAGGTAACAGTTGGATGTTGTAGAGATAACACAAGGATAAATAACTTAGTTTATGCCGATGATATGGTGTTAATAAGTCCCTCTGTTAAAGATCTGGATCGGCTACTAAATGTCTGCTAAGTGTATTCACAGAAACATATTTGTTTTAATGTTACAAAAACTAAGGTTATGCAGTTTCATCCTAAAAGCTGTAATCAGCCAGCTGATATAAGGTTTAAAATGAATGGTGAAGTAATTGAGGATGTACAAGAATTTAAGTATTTAGGTCAAACTATTACCAGCTCCTTGAGTGATGACTCGGATATAAGAAAACAATCTCGAAGCCTGTGTGCTAAAGTGAATATGACCATAAGGAACTTTCAATTCTGTACAAGTGAAGCTAAAGACACACTTTCATACTTTCTGCAGTAATATATACGGACAGCAACTGTGGGTGAATTATAAAAAAGGTTCTGGCAGAACCCTAAATTTGCTGTACAACAGGTCTTTTAGACTCTTACATAAATTACCCCCAAGATGCTCAGCTTCACAAATGTTTGCTACTCGCAATGTCCAGAGGTAACAAGATGTGCTCAACACAGTCTAATATAAAGAATTAAAAAATCAACCAACCTGATCATCCAAGCTATCCATGAGTCCTGCCATTTATCCTCTAAGCTATGGACTTCTTGGTACAAAAACGTCTGTCTGTCTAGTTCGACTTAACTTCGACAGTGCAGTATTATTTCTAATAAATTGTATATATTTCTATCCTTAGTATATGAACTGTCATTGTATTAATGATATTTGTCATATGGACTATAGTCTGCCAATAAACTTTCATTTGCTATAAATTTCATTGAAATCGGTGAAAAACTCTTGAAAACATTGGAGAAAATGCAATCTGCTTAATAATTTGGAATGTAGTATGTGTGTATATATATATATATATATATATGTGTGTGTGTGTGTATATACTTACTTACTTACTTCGTAGCCCCGGGTTCTCTTATGCGAACCTGGCAGCGCTCAGGTATCCCGCGACCACCGTGGGACGGGTCCATAGGTCTTGTAGAGAGGTAATGTTGGAGTTGTCTTTGTTGAGAGAGAGTGTGGCAGTGTAAGAGTAGGTGTTCTGTGTCCTCAGGGTGGAGGTGTCAGCTAGGTGGAGTCTGTGTCTATATTGTTGGAGGGAGGGGTGGTGGCCTGAATGGAGCCTGGCCAGAGTAACTCTTGTTTTCCTTGGGAGGGTTTGTTCGCTCTGATGGACTACAGGGGGAGTATCGTGAAGGACAGTGTTGTGTGGTTGGCCGAGTAGGTATTTCCGGGTGAATTCTGTGTGGAGATGTTTAATGGGGTTGATGTTTAGGGGAGGGGGGGGGATATTGTTCAGTAGCTGTGAATAGTGAGTAGCAGGAGTACATTTTTTGTTGCGGGGTGGGGGATTGTGTAATGTGAGATGGTGACGGGGGTGGTCTTGGGCCAGTGCTCTGGAGAAGAATTGAGTCCCTGTCATGTTCATGTGGTGTTCAATGGGGAGTATTTTCGTATCTGCATGTAGATGTGGGATGGGTGTGGTTCGGAGGCAGCCAGTAATGCTTCTGAGACCTCTGTTTTGTGTGGTCTGTATCTTTTTCTGGTTTGTGTGGGAGATGGATGGGGACCAGGCGGGGGTAGCGTAAGTTAGGGTAGTACGTACAAACTGTTTGTATAGGATACTGAGGGATTCCTTCTGTTGACTGAATGTTATGGAGGTGAGTGTTCTGAGAGTGTTGAGTTTTTTTGTTGCTTTGGAGCAAATGTTTGATATGTGGGGGGAAAAGGACATGTGTGTGTCTAGGGTGAGGCCAAGGATTGTTGGGGTTTTGTTTAGAGGTAGGGGATGTCCCATGAGGGTGACACTCGGGTGTGCTTGGGATTCGTGGCAGTCTGAGGTTAGGAGGGTGATGGAGGATTTTTGAGGGGATAATGACATCCTATTGTTAGTCAGCCAGAGTTCCAGATTGGTAATGTACTGCTGGATCAGGCGTGTGGCGGTGTTACGGTTATGGTGTTGTGCTGTTATGGTCAGGTCATCTGCATAGGCGGAGACGTGGACATGGGGGGAGAGAGGTTGTGGGAGGTCGTGCATGAAAAGGTTGAAGAGGATTGGAGAGAGTATGGAGCCCTGTGGGATGCCATTGTATAGTCTGTAGGTTTTGGATGAGTGTTGTTTGTGTATGACTTTGCCAAGTCGGCCTGCAATGAGATTAGTAAGCCATTTCTTGTCATTGGTGGGGATGTCGAGATCAATAATCTTTTGTGCAAGAATGTGGTGTGGGACAGTGTCGAAAGCTGCTTTGATGTCGATGGCAACAAGGACTGTGTGGGCAGGGGGGGATAGTTGGTTGAAGCCATCTAAGATGTGTTGGGTTAGGTTTGTAAGAAGCATTGTGGTGGAGTGGGCAGACCTGAAGCCGTGTTGGGTTTGTGAAAATGTAATGTGTGGTTGTATGCGTCTTAATATCAGTTTCTCAAGGACTTTGGAAATGGTTGAGAGAAGGGAGATTGGCCAGTATGAAGCAGGTAGGTTGGCGGGTTTATTGGGTTTCAGTATTGGGATGATGTGTGCCAGCTTCCAGGTAGAGGGTATGATATTGTGAAGTCAGGAGTAATTGAATATGTTTGAGGGCTGCAATAGCAATTGGACCAAGGTGTTTGAGGTGAATGTTTGAAATGTGGTCTGGGCCTTCAGCATGAGAATTTTTGAGGGATTTTATGGCTGCAGCTGTGCCTTGGGGTGTAAATGGATGTGGTTGTTGTGGGTCGGCTGAGAGTTTCCGTATGTTTTTGAGGATTTTTCTATTGGTAACAGTGATTTTATGGCTAATTTTTGAGTAGTGGTGCATGAGTAGGTTGCAGTGTTTTTGTGGGGATGGAATTTGGTTACAGTTGGGGGGTGGGTTAGTATATATATATATATATATATATATATATATATATATATATATATGGATGACTGGTATAAATTGGTAGCATTTCAAATACACATGCACATAACTTGCAAAAATATTCCAGTGTAAAAGTGTTAATATAGTTATATATAAAAGTGTTCTAGTATAAGCTGTACCGTATATGAATTATTTTTATCATGATTTTGTTATAGTATTATGGAAGTTTTCATTTCACTTGGCTATTAGCTATTATGGGAAAATATATCTAGCTGAGTATATTAAGGCAAAGATTTGCTTAAATTAATTTCCTGATTATTATGAATTTGGTATATAGTTTTGCATGTAGGCATAAAGAAGGGTTTTCCTCTGTATGACCCATTGAAAGTTTAGAGAATTTTGCATGATTTTCTGTTTGCTTTTTATTACAGCCAAAAATTCAAGTATTTGGGACAGATGGAAGGTATGCAATGGCACTGTATTCTGCAGCATCAAAGAAGTCGGCTTTGAATAATGTTGAAAATGACCTCAATGAATTTTCTGTAAGCATAAACAAACCCTTTTCACATTGGCTAGCTTGTTTCAGGACTAACATTTCTTTTGCTATTATTATTACTAGAGATATACATGCACATTTATTTCCATTATCCCTTTCATACAGCAAATTTGAGTTCTTCATAAGCTCATGAAATAGGGGGTTATGCTTTCTGTGAAGTTTTCAATTTTTTATAAAAATCTTTAGAAAGCTTTCTAAATCATTATGAAATGCTATCAAAGAAAACATTTTTCACTAAGTACAGACCTGCTGTTGAACTTGTAATGCTTTTTCTATGATTCATTGAACCAGGTGAGCAAATCTTATTCACAACCAGGGTATTAGAAATACTACTAACCAGTGTGTCAGCTTATTCATGATAATTTTGCAGCAATTTATTATTGTATGAATTACTTCAAGTGGTAGGGGTGGGGGTGTTAGGCAGTGTTTTAATCACTTGAATATTTTAGATTTTACTTTTTTCAGTTTTGCAAAGGTTCGTAAGTTGCCAGAATTTGAAAGTTTTGAAAACAAAAATGTTATGTATTATAAACAGAGAACTACCAAGATAATACTGTACAACAGTTCTAACCTAAAAGGAATAATGATAACCTCTCAAGTTTAAACTGCAGAAAGATAAAAAATGTGTTTAATGAAGTTTCTATGAGAATAAGTATTTTTGTTTACAAGTTTTATTTCACTTTGTATCTTTATCATGATCTCTTGGGTTTGAATCTTTTAAATATATCTCAGATTGTGTTAATTTAAAACATGTAACTTGCAAAAAATAGAAAATAAAAACAAAAAATGCCAGTGTCGCTGGTAATAGAAGTTGTAAACGTCAGTAAAAGGATGGACTTAACTGTACAGCAGCCCTCTTTATATGTGAACTCAATTTATGTGCATTTGCTTATACACGATCAACAAAACAGAATGTTATTCAGTATATGTGACCATGATCCATATTTATGGAATTTAACAAACTACCGTACCAATCAGCTGAAGGAATTATTTGTACTTGCATATATGTAGAGGTGTTCTTTGGTGCTTCACTAGCACCATGTCAGTGTGCTGCGCATTGGTGAGTTTCTGCATAATGTATTTTATATTCTATTATTAATGTACATGTATATTAAATATTAGGTTGAATATAATTCTTATATTCAGCTATATCAGTATTTTAATTTTTGTTGTCAAAAATTCTTGAGCTGCACATGCTTTACCCCCTATAATACACTATCTCTATGGGAAAATGTGATTTAATTTATACAATTTTGATATAAATAATGGTTTCCACGAACACATCTATCATGTAAATAGAGGACTTACTGTATTTAATGAGAGTAACATTGTTCTGTCGCGAGTTTTAAGGGGCAGGCAAGTTATAAAAGGATCAAAGCATTGCATTATGTAGATAGGTTCATAAAGGATCCCTAATCCCTTAAATTCATTCCATTTTGGGTAGCTAAATTTTAAATGATCTTTGGATAATTATATCCATTAATACCTACTTCAGCAACTTAGTCAAATTTAGTACAGGTAAAAACTAAGTCAGTTGTAGGTTATCAAAATAAAATCTGAACCATTTGGTGGATTTAACTAATAATTGATTTAAATTATTAATGATACTTTACCCCAGTTGAAAATGGCATCTGACATTTCTTAAACAGGGTTGTTACAGTGAATTAGGGTTGTTTTGTTAATAATACAATGATAGGGCCTACTTGAATTTGCTCCTTTTTACTGTTCACTTAGCCCATTAATCCCCAAAACTATTCCCCCCCCCCCTGATATTTCTTGATATATTCAACTTCAGAGAGACTTTAAATAAACATGAAATAGTTATGATACACAAAAATTTAAAATAAAAATTAATATTAGTGTTAAAATGTGGCCTCAAAAAAGGACGCTGGGCATTAATGGATTAAATCATTTTTCATCAGAGATTGCTGAAAACTGACCCCACATTGCGAGAATTCCTCTTCAATCCACTTTTGAGCAAAGAACTCAAGAAATCTGCCATTGATTCTGTTCTTAAAAAGAAGAAAGGAAGCCCTCTTACAGCTAATCTCCTTGGTAAGAAATAATCACTTTTATGCTGCCAAAGTAAAAATATTGTCATTATGCAAATATGATGCAATTAGTTAATGTTCTAAATGAAAATCTTTTATATAACACACACACACACACACACACACACACACACACACACACACACACACACACACACACACCTTTTTTTCCCTCCACTAGTACCAGAGCACATTTTGAACCTTAGTAATAGAATTGAAGTTTTTAATTTGGCCTTAATAGAAAAATGTATGAACATGAGACATCTTCATTTTATCTATCTTTAAGAAAGGTATTCAGCTTGAAAATGGTCACACCTGCGTTCAAAATGTTGTGAACATTCAGAAATGTTATTGTCAGGGAGATTTAACTGGTTCATCTTGTTCTGAATGTTATGACCAGGGCTGCTGAGAGGGTGGGGAAGCCAGGTTAAATCTCAGGGGCCTGGAAAGAGGGGGGATAAAATCTAAAAATATTAATAAAGCAATTGATTAAATAAGAGAGGAAATATAATTAATGAACATACATTTTATAGAGATTATCATAGTTAAACTGAAACAGATAAAATCTTATCTGTGGTCCACCAATGCCCAAGACTGATTGACAGATCTGGGAACCATTGTAATTGAAAGCCAGTTAGCCCATACTTTAAATTTCATCAGAATCATTTACCACTTTGCTAGAGAGAAGGCAAAGAAAGTACACTTCTAATTATGAAAATCTTGCAGTAAACAATTGTCTTTCCTGCATGGACTGGTACTGCATTTGTAAATTGTATGGTGATAGAATTAATGTAATTGATTTGAAAAATAAAATGGTCATTTTCTTCCAAGTTGTTTATTTGTACTGTATGTTTTGAATAGTGACTTAGACATATAATCAGTTTGCTTGTTACATACTCCAAAAACATTCATAATAAAATACTGAGTAAACAGGGGGGCCCATTAGCCCTGTTCAAAAATCAACTTTTTCTTATTTTCATAGGTTTCTGTACTTTTTCCCATGCTTTTTGACCTGAAAAGGCCGAAAATCACAACCATTTTGACCTAGGTTGTTGGGAAGCATTGCCGCATGGAGCTTTAAGTTTTCTGCCTTGAAATCGGCCAAAAGCACCAGTTCCAGGGTCCCTTGAATCATGTTTTGCACTATAACTTTTTATCTAAACAAGATAGAGCAACAAAATAGGCACCAAATTAGTGTTTTTAATCCTCTTTCTAACTTATACAATTATGATAGTCTTGGAACAAGAAATGGCACATTGGTACATACAAAGATTTCAGAAATATCACAAAATTCGTTTTCTCACACTCAAGGCAGACAAGGCGCCTTATTCATGACACAAATTTGAGATTAACATTTTGTCACAAGTCTAATCGATCAAGAAGTGAAAGCATTACATGATGATTAATTTCATAATGACATTTACACAGTCAGTTGTTGAGAGTTTGTTTCTTGAAGCTGTCAAAGCGGCGTCTGTTGAACTCCACAGCTTGAAGGAGATAGTCCCTTTGCTTGGCATCTGTTGTTATGACATTTGCAAAGTCGCTCATCATCTTGACACCACGTTCAGCAATGTCATTCACCGCTTTCAGATTCTTAACATAGTCCAACGCTTTTCTGTAGTCCTCATTCTGTGGCCAAGACGTGACAGGTTCCAGAAGCCACTCGGATCCAATGTTCAGTGTGTCCAGCAGGAAATGTGATTCTGGGCCAATGAGATCAACCAGGGTGGTCTTAGCTGTGACACACTGGAATAGAGGCTTTCCTGTTCTGAAGCTGTCTGGCTTCTCAGTGGCATGTAACTGGGCAGCAATGTCGTGCTTCAATGTGTCACTCAATCTACTGCTGAACAGGGCAAATGGCACGACTTCCTGCGTCAGGTACCATTTGTGGTTTTCCATCTTAAGTACTGCATCAGCAAGCTCTGGGTCAGTTTTCTTGTACTTCAACATGTCCTGGATTAGACTTAGATCATTCACGGGAGCATCTGCAGCAGACATTGACATCATCCATACAGGAGTGTAGAACAGCGCAAGGAAGGTGTTGAGTCTTTCCAGCTTTGATACAGTGTCTTCGTCGTACTCAAGTTGATCTGCAAACATCAGCATTTTCATGGAGTACAGGTTTCTGGCCATCCATCTGGCCTGATGAATGGCACCTGGTCGACTCCAGTGAATACCTCGAGGAGGCGTTCCTCCAAGAACAATGACTGTCAGTTCAGCCATTTCCCTGTAGTCGGCTCTTGGAAGCCTTTCTGCTGTTAGAATGTCTTGGAGTATTTCTTCACTGTTCTTCTTTTCCTTCAGCCATTTGCTGTTGATAGCCAGCATCTTTGGGTTTTCCTTGGACAAGTCCGTCCAAACATCCTTCAGATGCTCAAACCAGGGATTATCTGGCCCCTTCACCTTCCCAAACAGCTTCTCCCAAACTGCTGCTCCTAGGATTTCCAGGATGTGATGTTGACAGGCCAGATAAAACACCTTTTTGTTCAGCATTTTCTCTAGCAGTTTGGCAGCTGCTCTGTGAACTCCACTGTTACTGGATGTAGTGTCAAAAACAAGGGCAGTAACATTATCCGTAAGTTCCCATGTCTCCAGTAAATCCATTGAAGCCTCAGCCTGAGCTGTGCCAGAAGAATTGTCGATGACAGGTACTCCCAATAACTTTCCTTCAGTGTATGAAGGTGGACCAGACACTAGCACAGCTAAAGTCTCTGAGGTACTTCCAGGTTCACTGCCCAAGACATCTTTGAGCAACTTTCCATCCCAGTGTAAGGCAGCGTACTGTGGGGGTTTTTCACAAAACTTGGACATGTGACTCTGGCTGATATTATACCTGGACAGCATTCTGTTGCGACATGTTGAGATGACGAAGTTATCCAGATCAGCCCCTCCAGCTTTCAAGGTGGCAGAAACCATGGCAGTAACTTGATTGTCTGATAAACCAAGACGATCAGCTGTATTGCAGATGACATCACATTCCATGACCTTCCTTGGAAACGTCAAAGTCACACTAGTCAGTGTCTTGATGGTGAGAACATCCAGGACGAGGCTGATGGTAATCCATGTCCTCTGTGTTAGCGTCGTTGTCAGTTGAGTCACCCCAGGTAATGTCATCCACATGAACAACTGCCTCTTGTTCTGCTGCAGCTGTAAAATAGTACATGTTAAGACAGTAATTGTTAAGTACATGCTAAATATCGCAATGGAGTAAAACTTAAAACTTTTTGTAGCGTTCAAAGTAATTAGTTTTACCTTGTTCTTGTCTATGCTGCAGTCTTTCATTCCTCGCTGCTTGCTGCAGTGATCTTGTCTCAAAAATCTTGTCATGACCAGACATATGACCTTTCCTCTCAGTCTTTTGGTCTTCGTAGAACCTGATATCCTCATCTTTCTTCTCTCTGGATAACAGTCTGTTCTGTATTTCCTGGATTGCATCTGGAGCTCCTATATCGAACAGGCTGTCTAATTCCAGCACAAATGCTCCTCTTTTTCCTCCAGGGTTACTTGCTCTTCCTTTGCTTTTCACCAGAGCACGATGTTTCTCATGTAGTTTCATGAAGAGCTTCATTGCATTGTACTTGGTCATTGTCTTGATCCTAGCCATCTGCCAGAATGGGATGATAGATTCAACTGTTTCATATGCAAGGTCTTGAACCATGGGCCTCCCTGCATTTTCCGGTAAATTCTGAAGATTAAGGAAATACTGGAACGCCTGTCTGTTGGTGGGAAGCTGGGAACCACTGATAAAAGCTGAAGGGTATCCAACCAGGAAAGTTTCAGTGAGAGATCTGGTAGATGGCCCAGTTGACACCTGCCTGTGGACAGTACGTGGAGGTTCTGAGATATCAACTGTGCGCCCACGGAGCTCCCTCAGCTCCTTGCTTAATGCCATTGTGAAGTTGTAACTTGTAGATGGTTTTCTAGATTCTGATTGAGTTTCTGTTGTTTCCTGAAAAATGATATAATTATTATTATTATTATTAATTATTATTTTTTATTAATTTTATGCTCTTTCATTTGATACCTAATTTGTTGCTCTATCTTGTTTAGATCAAAAGTTAAAGTGCAAAACATAATTCAAGGGACCCCGGAATTGGCGCTTTGGCCGATTTCAAGGCAGAAAGTTTTAAGCTCCATGCGGCAATGCTTCCCAACATCCTAGGTCAAAATAGTTGTGATTTTCGGCTTTTTCAGGTCAAAAAGCATGGGAAAATGTACAGAAACCTATGAAAATAAGAAAAAGTTGATTTTTGAACAGGCCTAGGAGCCCATATACCAATCCTTCGGAGCTATTGAAGAATAGGGACCCCAGCCTTCTTTAGTTAGGCTTATAAGGCTAACTAACGAAAATATCGCAACCTAACTTAACCAATCGTTAGGTTAACTGTACACCCTTGATGATTGGTTAGGTTACGTCATGATATTTTCATTAGTTAGCCTTATAAAGCTAACTAAAGAAGGCTGGGGTCCCTAGTCTTCAATAGCTCCATTCCTTCCCTGGGGCCCGTGGCAGCTCTCAATGGCCCTTGTTATGAAAAGAAACTTGGGTTTTTTAATTTTTTTATTTTGAGAATGAAATAGGTTGGAAGATGGTTAACATTCCAATTATGAGGTTTCTGTTATGAACAGCATAATAACGTTAGCAACAATAAGTAAGTTGCTCCTAACTGCTATATTGAGGCATTTTGGCTTTAAATAATAGACTGTGAAGACGTTTCTCTTATTTTAGTTGAGGGAGAGGGAGACCTTGGGAATTTTATCACAGTGCCTTGCAGTCCAAATCCCATCCATGTATCTAACATTTCAAGGAACAAAATTCCTTCCTTCCATAGGTGTTATGACAGATAATGGAAGAATACGAAATATCGAGGGAGTTGCCAGTGCATTTTCCACAATTATGGCAGCTGAGAGAGGAGAAGTCATCTGTGAAGTCACCACTGCAAAGGTGACTATATTCATTTTTTGCAGTGTTGGGCACTAAAGCGTTAATCCGATAACAGTTAATTAACGAAGTTAACTTTTTTAACGGACTATTAACGGAAGTTAATTTCCATTTATCGTTATCGGACCAGTTAACTTCCGATAACTCGATATTTAGTCTGTTAAAGCCGTTAACACGTTAACTGCGAGGAGTCATTCACGGAAGATCACCGCTCCGCGAATAAATTCAAACCGCCATAACTTCAGTTTGCTTCCAGATCTCGCAAGGGGAGGTTGGGGAGGCCCAAGAGGTCAAGACTGGCAGTTGGGCCTAACTTTGAGAAGTTGGTCTTTCTGAAGGGCAACCAGCACATTGTGTCAGTCTTTAATAAATGTGCCTAAAATTTAATTTTACCTTTCAGTTCCCGCCATAATAATCTCTGGTAAATTAAAATTTAGTTAATGGTTAGTGGTTACAAGGGTTTCAAAACATGTAATCAGTACATTTTTTATTAAAAATATAAAAAAAAGTTGCAAAATTTGATAAAAATAGTTAAATACCTATTTATTGTTGGATTTTGCATAAATAAATATTTTCTATGGGTTTTAAAGCTTTTTTCCTTGATTTTTTTTAAATGTTAGTAAAGAAATAGTTATCGTTAACGGATTATCGTTAACTTCCGTTAACTTTGTAGTAAAATTATCGGATTATCGTTATCGGAGTTAACTTTTTGGTTAACGGTGCCCACCACTGATTTTTTGGCAAATTGGTATAATCACCAGACAGTGATTGTAAGATGGGGTGATGGCTATTCAGAGCCTTTTCCTGTTACGAGTGGTGTCTGGCAAGAAGGGATATCTCCCAATTTCACTGTACATATAAATGATCCATCTGATACTACTTGTAAAGTAGGTGACAATACATGTGCAAAAATTGTTAATCCTCTTATGTATGAAAATCTAGTTATCATTCCTCCATCTGTGAAATGGTTGAGCAAACTTTGACAACTTGTGAAAAGTACAGGCATGAATGACTTAATATAACTAATAAATGTCATGTTATGATTGTGGGGGCCACTAACACTAATTCTGCCTTTCCTATTTTCCAGTGTTGTTTGTATGGTAATTGGGTTTAGTTTTAGGTTTGGTACCAGTTTTTCGATCATTTTCCATATGTAGATTATGATGTACCTATCTTCTTCTTTCCAGTGAGTACAGATTTAGTTTGCGTAGTCTTTCCCAGTAGTTGAGTTCTTTGCAGCCATCAATCTTGGCTGTGAAATGCCTTTGCGTTTCTTCTAGTTTATTAATTTTTCTTTTTTATATGGGGACGTCAAAACTGAGCAGTATTCAAGTTTTGGTATAATCAGTGTTTTTAGCAGGGGAATCATTACTGTCCTGTCCCTTCTCTTGAATGTTCTTAGTACCTGTACGGCGACTCTCACTGCTTTATTTATCGCTACCTGATTTTGTTTCGAATTTCGCATCATCTGTCATTATTATCCTGAGATTGATCGCTTTCGTGCTTCTCTGAATTTCTTGTCTATCTGGAGCATAACATGCAGTCTAAGTTCTTCTTTTCTACCATATCTCAAGAGCTGAAATTTTGGTGTTAAATGACATGATGTTGTCTTCTGACCATTTGTATATTTTGTTCGTGTCCCCTCTGCAAGGCCTCCACATCATGTACATCGCTGATTTTTCTGCTGATCTTTGTATCATCTGCAAAGGACGTTACTTCCGATTCTGATGATATACCTTGAATTTTGACGACCTGCAGACATTCTCTGAGGAAGTTGTAGATTCATTTTCCCACTTTGCCTGTTATTCCCATATATTTCATTTTATGTGCTGTTATACCATGGTCACATTTGTCGAAAGCTTTAGCAAAATCTGTGTATATGACATCGTAGTTGTCATTGCCTTCCAATGCATCTAAGATATTGTTGTAGTGTTCTATTAGTTGTGATAGGCATGATCTACCTGATTGGAATCCATGCTGATTTTTGTTGAATCTTTCCCGTGTCTTCAGGAAATTATAAATTTTTTCTCTAACTATTCTTTCAAATACTTTGGTGAGGTGGTACGTCAATGACAGTGGTCTATAGTTCTTTGCTTGAGATCTGTCCCATCCTTTATATATAGGGACAATGTTTGCTCTTTTCAAGATGCTAGATATTTCCCCAGTGTCTAGGGATCTTCTCCATATCCAGTATAAAGGTGTAGCTATTTCATTTTTACAGTTTTTAATCAATAATGCGTTCCAATTGTCCGGACCTGCAGCTGAATGTGGTTTCATTTGTCCTATAGCTCTGGCTACATCTTATGGGGTAAAATCAAAGCGTGTTATATACTCTCCTTGCAATTCCTCTTCAAAGAATGCATTTATGTCAGGTATAGCTTTGTCACTTTTTGGGGTACTGAAAACTGATTCATATTGAGCTCTCAATGTATCAATATTTTTTTTGGATCATCGGTTAGTTCATTATTTTTCGTCCTTAAGGGCCCAATAGCTGCATGCGTTTTTGTTTTCCTTTTTGCATAGCTATAGAAGTATTTTGGATTTTTCTTTGCTTCTACTGCCTTTTCCTCTTCCCTCTCTGTATGGTCCTTAATCAGGGCTTGTATTTCCCTATTGATACCCTCCAGTTTTTCTTTTATTGCTTTCCTGTCATTATCTCTGCAGTTGCCTAACTTTGCCTCCACTCTTTCTTTTGCGGAAGTCTTCTCATATATATATACCGGGTGTACATAAAGTCAGGATCTATTTTTGTGAAGCACTTGGAAATTATATGGAATTCAATCATAAAATGATAGTGGTAACATTTATTAAATAATTAAGAGTAGGATTCGACGTGACGCCCATCAGTATCCCTGCACAGCTCAAATCGTTCCGCAGCATTTCTGAACACATTCTGGAGCATTTGCGGGGTTATGTTATCTGCAGCAGTTCGTGTACGTAAGTTTTCAAGACTCGTAATCTTCGTCTGATAGACGTGCGATTTGATAAAGCCCCATGCAAGGTTAATCTAAAGGGGTTAAATCTGGTGATCTCGCTGGCCAAGGTCTGTTGCTTCCGCGTCCGATCCAGCGATTTGGAAAACGTCCATTTAGATAATCCTGAACAATTTTGGCATAGTGACAAGGAGCACCATCATGTTGATAGACGACGGGGATAGGATTGTTAGTACCGTCGTATATTAACATGATGGTGCTCCTTGTCACTATGCCAAAATTGTTCAGGATTATCTAAATGGACGTTTTGCAAATCGCTGGATCGGACGCGGAAGCAACAGACCTTGGCCAGCGAGATCACCAGATTTAACCCCTTTAGATTTCCTTGCATGGGGCTTTATCAAATCGCACGTCTATCAGACGAAGATTACGAGTCTTGAAAACTTACGTATACGAACTGCTGCACATAACATAACCCCGCAAATGCTCCAGAATGTGTTTAGAAATGCTGCGGAACGATTTGAGCTGTGCAGGGATACTGATGGGCGTCACGTCGAATCCTACTCTTAATTATTTAATAAATGTTACCACTTTATCATTTTATGATTGAATTCCATATAATTTCCAAGTGCTTCACAAAAATAGATCCTGACTTTATGTACACCCAGTGTGTATATATATATATATATATATATATATAATCATGCGGGTTGCTTCTACAGAGCTTCAATTTAATATTTAGGAGAAATCCAATGACAAGGAGAAATGTAAATGCCATGAAAAGTCTTCTTTAATGCGCAACGTTTCGAGCAATACGCTCATCTTCAGGCTGTTTAATAACAATGTGAAATTAAAATCAATATTGAATGAAAAACAAAACAGAAAATTTCTATAACCTATTCGTAAAGACAAATTTTAAAAGACTGAGAAAAGAGGGTTAAATTCTAAGTTATACAGATTTACATATAAAAATTAAGAAGTTATTTTTAAATACATATAGTAAATGTGAAATTAATACACTGGAAAAATTAACAATAGTACACTGGAATAATGGAACTAGCTACCTTACACAGCAGTATCCGAGGCTGACTAATTTGAGCAGAGACAGGAACGGGAAACACGAGAGATGGCGAGGGCGATTGGGGAAGGAGGGATTATAAGGAATTGGGGAAGGAGGAGGGATCATAGCAAATTGAGAGGGACGGCGGATGAGTCAACATTCAGACTAGGGGACTGCTTTAATGAAAAGCGATATATATATATATATATATCCCCGCGATATATATATATATATATATATATATATATATATATATATATATATATATATATATCCCCGCAAGGTGGTTCTAAGCTCGTGCTCTTGAGTGTTCTTTGTGCTCGTTTGTACGTGCTTGTTCCTGGAGGTTTCTCGTGCGCCCTCCCGGCCCTAGCACCCAAGGATGATGGGGCTCGACCCTGCAGTCCTTGTCATCCTTGGTCTTTTTCCACTTCGACTGTCCCCTCCACCCTTTCTTTTTCCTCTGTCTTTCCTCTCACTTTTTCTTTGTTTTTCCGCCGAGATATGCCCTTTTAAATAGAGGCGAATCGGTTCTTCCCGAACTTTAAAAAAAAAAATATATATATACAGTATGTATATATGTTCGCAGAGATATGTACCACTCTGGTACGAATCGGCGGTTAAGCAACTAAATTTAAAAAAGTGTGTATATATATATACACACACACACACACTATATGATCAAAAGTATTCGGACACCCCGGAAAATCCGCATTTCTGCAAATATCACCTTCGCCGAAAGGTATGCTGGGAAAAAGCGTGGCGAAACTATAATGCTGAGGTGTTCTGTTAAGTTATCAGTAACTGTTGTGAAGCCATGCCGCGCGGACGTGGACTCGTCATCGGATGTTATTTAAGTAACGTTTCTATACGAAACATTGCAGCCAAACAGGATATACCAAAGTCGACTGTAGCGGATGTTATCATGAGATGGAAGCACGACGGTGCAACTAACGCGAAAAAACGTTCCGGACGACCAAGCAAACTGACGGAACGTGATAGAAGTAGTCTGGTACATGTCAAGAAGTCCCGCACGTCCTCTGCCGCTTCCATCGCTGAGGAGGTAGGATGAGCATCCGGTACCTCCGTTAGTACTGTAACTATCCGCAGAGAGATGCACAGACTCGGTTATTATGGTAGAGCAGCTGTACACAAGCCACTGATTACAAAAGTTAATGCCACGCGTCGTTTGGCCTGGTGTGTCTCCCGTCGTTCCTGGACCGTGGAGGACTGGAAAACTGTTCTTTGGAGCGACGAGTCGCGGTATTCACTCTTCCAGTCTGATGGGCGTGTTTGGGTGTGGCGACAGCCCGGAGAACGGCTTCTTCCTGACTGTGTACGTCCAACGGTGAAGTTCGGTGGAGGGTCCATCATGGTATGGGGTTTTTTTCCTGGCTAGGGCTCGGCCCGTTGGTTGTTATACCCACTACCATGAACGCTGACGTTTATCTCGACGTTCTGGACAATTCGGCCCTCCCTACACTGTGGCAATACTACGGAGATGGCCATTGTTTCAACAGGATCGAGCTCCCTGCCATACTGCAAGGCGTGTGCAGGACTGGTTTCGTGAAAATAAGGTGGATTTGTTAGACTGGCCTGCTCAGAGCCCCGATCTCAACCCAATCGAGCACATGTGGGACGAACTGGAGCGACGGATACGAAACCGCACACCACGCCTGGCTTCACTTGCATCTCTTGCATCAGCTCTGCAAGAGGAATGGCGAGCCATTCCTGCACAGACTTACCGAAAACTGGTGGAAAGTATGCCTCGACGTGTTGACGCTGTAATAAAAGCAAAGGGTGGACCTACTGGTTACTAAATGCCATAATAAAACCATTTTTCCCAAAACCATGCGGTGTCCGAATACTTTTGATCATATAGTGTATGTGTATATATATGTATATGTTATGTATATGTACATGTACATGTACATGTACATTGTACACTACCAGTCAAAAGTTTAAGTACACCCTGAAATATTCATAAATTTCAAATTTTGTTTAAAGTTTTTTATTTATTAACTAAGTTATGACACAAATTCACAAGTTACAAACATGGGAACTTAAATAACAACAAATCAGGACAATTTACCAAAAGCAAAGTCTAAATTTTAGATTCATCAAAATAGCCTCCTCTAGCAGCAATTACAGCAGAATAAATTCGAGGCATGCGCTCAACAAGAGAAAGAAGATAGTCTAGTGAAAGCTGCTGCCAGCACTCTTGTAAGAGTTCCCAGAGCTTCTGAGCACTGGATGGCTGCTTGGCTTTCACTCGTCGATCCAGTTCATCCCACACTAGCTCGATGGGGTTCAGATCCGGGGACTATGTTGGCTATTCCATAACTGAGCTGACGTTGCTGCTTTTTCTGCTTCAGGCAATTTTGACACAGCTTGGAAGTGTGTTTAGGATCATTGTCTTGCTGCATTATGAACTGTTGGCCAACTAGTCGCAGTCCAGATGGGATGGCATGGCGCTGTAGAATTCTGTGATAGCCACGTTGGTTCAATATTCCAGTGACTTTGTGGAGATCTCCAACTTGCTTCCCTGCAAAACATCCCCAGACCATCACACTTTCTCCACCGTGCTTCACTGTTGGCACAACACACTGCTGTGTCATTCTTACACCCGCTCTGCGCTGTACAAATACTCTCCATTTGGATCCAAAAATTTTGAACTTTGATTCGTCAGTCCAAAGGACAAATTTCCACTGCTCAACAGTCCATGTTTGGTGTTTTTTAGCCCAGCCCAGGCTAGGCTTTTCTTTTTGTTCTGGAGTCTCGGCATTCGTTTCTTTGCTGCAGTTCGTCCTTTTAATCCTGCCTCTCTCTCTTCTCTGAACAGTTGATGTTGAAACTGTTGTACTTCTGGAGTTGTTCAGCTGGGCTTTGATTTAAAGAGCTGTGAGGCGTCTGTTGCACAGATTGGTGACTCGGATATACTTGTCTTTTGAGTCTGTTGTTGTTCTTGGTCACCCTGACCTCTTTCTGTCCATATTTTGACCAGTTTCTTCATGCTGTTTAATGGCACAAGCAACCGCATTCACAGAAACATTTAATTTTTTTGCAATTTGCCTCAGTGATTGGCCCTCATTTTTCAAAGTCACAATAGACTCTCTTCTGTTGTTAACTGAGCTGTGGCACCCATTTTTGCTTTTTTAAACACACAAATATACCTTAAACTACACAGTTAGCTCCTCTGCAAGGATTTTATATGTAAAGACCTGCAGTGCATGTTAATAACTGAACACATGTATTTAACATACTCCTGAAGAAACACACTACCCCAGTAAAGACTTTTAAACTGTTTTTGGACCTTTGTGCAGAGTTAATGGCATTAATTATAGGTTGCATGCTAGACGTAAATTAACACATTTTGAAGAAGCTTCTGTGTTACAACACACTGCATAAGGTAGATGCACTGAAGCATACAATATGAAAGCCAGGCAAGCAAATTCATCTCCTGTACCTGTTGAGTTTACATTTAAAGTTTGTTACGAGGTAAGCAGCAAAACATTGGAAATTAGTAGGTCTACTTAAAGTTTTGACTGATTGTGTGTGTGTGTACCTATATGCTTTCGTCATGTCGCCTTCTCCCTTCATTCCCTGACGAGGTGTACTTCTGAATTACATTAAAGGCCTTGGAATCATTTTTCTTTTTCCTTGTGGGTTTGCATCATTCATTCATATCGAGTTTAATTGTGAAATTTATGATATAGATAAGTAGATTTTGCTGATATCGAAGTAAATATATACTTGTGATAACACCACCTTCCAATAGCATTCATTTCTTTTTAAGTTTTTTTTTTTTTCCCCCCAAACATTGCCCTATTTTCATTTTTCATACGAAGTAGATCTAATTTATGACTATTTTACCTTTGATATCTTTGGCAGGAATTAGATTCAGTGATGAAGAAGGAATTGGAATCGGTTTTGAAGGGGTTTGTGAAGAAGGGAGAGAGCATTCAGCTTACCGTGAAGGTTAACCCCTCCATCATAGGCGGAATGATCGTGTCCGTGGGTGACAAATACGTCGATATGTCCATAGCGTCCAAGATCAAGAAGTACACAGACCTAATCCAGGAATCAGTTTAGAGCCGAACTTCCAAAGGATTGTCATGGCAATTGTTCTGAAGAACTAACTGTAACGTTTAAACCTGTTCTAAGACGAAGTTCTATCTTTATTTTTTTTTATGATGTGTGGATGGTCAAAATATAATTATTTAATAAGTAATGTATAAAATATGTATATATAAATAATTTTTTATTGAATAGCGTTGAAAAGATTTTATCCTACAAAATTCTACTCTCATTGGGTTATCTTTGGTTTTTGCTTCCACCTCAATTGTTCATTCTGACGAACATCAAGCTTATCACTCCACCTTAGACCTACTGTTTAACGTGAAATCCAAACTATGCCCCACCAGCAGCCCATCGTCTTAACTACTAGGCTAACCAGGGTACCCATTTATCTACAACCAATTTTTTTTGTGTGGAAGGATAAACAGCTGGGTTTTGCTGGGCGCCGCCTGCCGTCACCGGGTTTCGATTCTAGGGCTGATGGATTCGTAGTCAGCGACGTTAATTACTACACCACCGAGGCGCAGCTCTGTCGGGGGGGATGTAATTTTGTAGTTCTGTAAAAACACGGCTATGTCGTAGCCAGTGTCTTAACCGCTTCCTGTCGATTATTTCTGCTTTAAATATTTTAATACCTTTCCAGCATTTGATGATCCTGGTGATTGAGAGTCGAGAGACAGACACCTAACTGGAACGTGTCTTAAAAGGTTAGAAAACTCTTCTTCAGCGAATTCAAAGCCACTTTTGAGTTCATTGAGTTTCTTTGCTGATAAGAACTCGTTGAAGTTTTAAGAACAAACTTCTACATCAAAAGGCAACGTTTTGCTGCATTATGGAACACTTGATAATTGAAGTTGACCTTGATCAACGCGGCATGCTAAACTTGTCAATGGATAAAGCCTGAATGGTGCTTTCCCCTCATTCACAAATACATTCTCTCCATTTCGCCAAGTTTCACAACTTAAGCCGCTTACTTTGGAGACATTTGACAATTTTTTGAGGGAATCCATTCAAAGTTTCATGTCTGTATAAAAAATGTATTCATAAAAGTAAGTCTGTCCGTTACTCCCGTCTTGTAGAAAAGAAACGCTTTCTGAATGAAGTACCAAGTACATTTTCTAGAAAATTTGCTACAGTACTGAAATTTATTTATAATTTTTTTAATCCTTGTAAACTTCGACAATTGACTTAGTACTGCAGTCTCGCAATAAATAACTGCAGATGCTGACCACCTTGATCCTGTTGGGGCGAAATTGCATTAACAAAAAAAATTAGTCAAAGTATCCGAGAGTTTCTACCCTTTTATGTTTCAGGAATCTGAATGTTTTTTAATGCCGACATCCCTGTCTATTTTAATTGTTAACAAGCAGTTACACACTGCATCGTACAGAGGAACGATCTTGCCTGTCGATTAATCTAACTTTTGAATTCTTGGCATTAGAACCATTCCTCTTCATAACATAAATTCGCTCTTTCTCCTCGGCATCCTTTAAACCTTTCAAATATTCCGTGCGATGATTCCTCATTCCACGAAGGTCAAGCTTGTCGCCCCTCCTCTCGAGTTGGCCTGGTCAAGTAGTGAGTTGGTTTCTTGTACTCTCCGCCTCACATAGCCAGGTACGCCCGGCTTATCGGGGATTGTTCTGAGCCAGACGTCAATCTTCTTTTGAAGATGTCCACCGCAACACCACTCGTGTTCCTTAGGTCTTTGGGCAGCTGATTAAACGGTTTTGGTCCTCTCGCAACAAAACTCTCTTCCTTCAGGGTTAAGGATGTTCCCTGTCTCGCCTTTAATTTGGGAACATGACACGGTCTTCCTTTTCTACTTTCCACTGTTGTTTGGGGAGTTACAGGGTTCAGAGTAAGATTAAGGACTAGTTTCTCCATTATTTTTCAAGTGTAAATAATGGTGCATCTATCTATCTATCTATCCAGTGAATATAGGTTTAATTCGCATAACCTTTCCCAGTAATTTAGTTCTTTGCACCCATTGATCTTAGCCGTGAAGCTTCTCTGAATCCCTTCTGGCCGTCTAATGTCTTCTTTTTTATATGTGCATGTTAGGACCGAGCAGTATTCCAATTTGGGTATGACCAGTGTTTTCAGTAGAGAAATCATTATATTCCCATCCCTTCGTTTAAAGGTTCTCAGTATCTGCCCAGTTATTCTCTCTGCTCTGTTTACTGCTATCTTATTTTGTTTTTCAAATTTTGCATCAGTCATTACACCTAAATCTTTTGCTTTAGAATTTCTCCGAATTTCCTGTCCATTTGGGGTATAATATTCCATGAATTTTAGGTCCTCTCTTTTTCTGTACCATAACAGCTGAAATTTGTGTGTTAAACTTCGTATTGTTGTCTTCCGTCCACTTGTAGATTCTGTTCATGTCGGTTTGTAGAGATCCTATATCTTCTGAGTTTCTTATTTTTCTACTGATCTTTGTGTCATCGGCAAAGGATGTTACTGTGCTGTCTCTGGTAACGTCATCATCTATGTCAGTCAACATGATTATGAAGAGTAGTGGAGCTAATACTGTTCCTTGTGGTACCGAGCTGAGGACCTCTGATTCTGATGGATATTCCTTGTACTGTAACGACTTGCCGCCGCTCACTAAGGAAATTATATATCCATTTCCCTACTTTTCCTGTTATTCCCATATATTTCAGTTTGTGTATTATGATTCCATGGTCACACTTGTCGAACGCTTTGGCAAAGTCTGTGTATATTACATCATAGTTTTCATTACTTAACAGTGCATCAATAATGTTGTAGTGTTCCATTAGTTGTGATAGGCATGATCTGCCTGACCGAAATCCGTGTTGGTTATCATTTAATTTTTTCTGAGTGTCCAAAAAGTCATAAATTTTCTATTCTTTCAAATATTTTAGTGAGATGAGATGTAAGCGAACTGGCCTATAGTTTTTGGCCTTGGATCGATCTCCTTTGTATATTGGGACTATGTTCGCGCTCTTCAGGATGCCTGTATTTCTCCCGTGTCTAGTGATCGTTTTCATATCCGATATAGGTGCTCAGCGATTGCGTTCTTGGTTTTTGATCAGTGTGGCATTCCATTTTTCTGGTCCTGCCGCTGAGTGTGCTTTGTTTCCCTATAGCTTGTGTAATATCATCTGTCGTAGTCTTAAGTCCGTTATACAGGGTGTCTCAAAAGTCACTATCTATTTTGAAAAATAATGGGAATTACGAAAAACTGGTTTAAGACATGAAAAATATATTTATTTCAAAGTAAGTGCCACAAAGAATTAGTGCTATTTATTTATCTGTCTCCACATGGCGACCATCAGTGTCTCTACAGAGCTCAAAGCGATAAGTTGTTTCCCGGAACACACTTTCCAGCATTTGAGGTGTTATTTTCTGAACCTCATCGGTAATACGATTTCGAAGTTCGGCTACATCACTAATTCTTCTACCAGTGTACACCTTAGACTTAATGAAACCCCAGGCGAAAAAATCTAATGGTGTTAAATCGGGTGAACGTGCTGCCCATGGTTGTGTTCCTCCACGACCAATCCAGCGACCGGGGAAGCGTCTGTCAAGATAATCACGTACAATTATTCCATAATGGCACGGTGCTCCATCCTGCTGAAAAACTAGTGTGTCAAGAATGCCATCTGTAAGAAGCTGAGGTTCGAGGAATTGTTCAAGCATGTCAAGATAATAAACCAATTAACTTTTTTTAAATACACAAATTTGCACCAGAAGTACATATCTTTATGCCAGCATAGCATTTTTTAAAAAAACATCTAATGTCACCGAAATAGATAGTGACTTTTGTAGTGAACGCTTTTTATTATTTATTTTCTTCATTATTTACGCTTCTTTCTACTTTATTATTTCTCTATTTATTCTCGATCGGCTCTTTCTTTCATTTATCGCTTTGTTTCTCTACACTCTTTTCCGTATCGTATATATATATCATGGTAGCGCGCCTAGACCTGACTCTAAAAGACCGTTATAAAGCCAATGGGGAAGGGGGGGATATTAATACTCTTATTTAACACTCATTACGTTTTATTAATTTCGAAAATGGTTTAGTTAATTAGGGGATATGCGAGTATGAAATATTACTAAATATATTTCGGTCGGAGAGGGGGACACACAACTTATTTATTCTACGTTACATTTTGCCCAACTGCGCGTAACGCGTTCTGCCTCAAGACTGAAAAACCGTTATAGGTATAGTCCACTCAAAGCCTATTCAGTATTACCAACCCTACCCATTTTAAACAATTAGTTTCATAATTATTAGTAAATGATTTACATTAAACATTATCTTATTTAATTAAACAAAATTTAATATTCTTAACTAAGCATTACTACACTCGCATCACCCCCTTGAAAATAAGTTTTTCCATTAGGAAAACTTATTAATATCGTTTAACAATGTCAATAAATTTATTCAACAAACTTATATATTTTGCAATTTTTTTTTTTTTTTTTTTTTTTCTTTAACACTTATTCAAAGTTTAGAAATAGACAAGAAATAATAGAATGACAATTCCCATACATATATTGTATCATATTATAAAACCGAAAACTTTATAATTTTCACATTTGCATAAAATAACATTTCACTCTAATAATTAAATTACAACCTGTAACTAATCTATACATGCCAAAAAAAATAACAGAAAATTTTCTTACAGTGGCTACACAAATCCCAAGTTCACAATCTATTCCCGCGATTTCTCATCAACGATCGCTTTACATTCGAAACAATTATTTGTATAGTTATACAGTTACTATCAGGGCAACATAGAAAAAAAATAAGAAAAAGTTTACATAAAATACTGACCAAGAGCGCACATACTATTTCACGAAAAACACAACAATATGGGCAATAATCGGACCCTTTTCACTTATAATTTCATTAGATAATAATCAGTACATTTGTTTGCTGGACGTTGTTTAGATGACACTCCGCACGCTGACAACGGATTTCAATTTTCAATCGCAGCTCTCCTGCTCACTTCGCTAGAATGCAAGGGATTGCATCAATCAATATGCAACAGGGCAGCACGCTATAATGGTTCCGCTCTCTCTCCAATGGCGAAAAAAAAAACAAGAGACGTCCAATTCTAAAAGGATCAGGGGGGGAGATATCTGAAAGCGGGACCACGCGCTGGAATTGGACGGAATTTTGCAATTCTAGAAGTCGATGAAGAAACTCGCCTTGTCTCATCTCCACTTTTGTCGGTGAACGCTGCTCTTCCTACGTCCAGCTGAAAGACTTCTACTGGCAACAATCAAACGATGACTCCGCCGTAGGCCGTTTCCCAACGAACCTACTGTATGTCTGTATGGACAGTACAGTCGTAGGCGCCCGTTCAGGCTCCGTGGCTTGTTTACCGCGCGCTTTGTTGACACATATTTAGCGAAGCATTCGAGCAACGTGACCAGCTACTGCCGAAAAATACCAGTAGACATCTTCAATCGAAATTTTCGTGTGCCAAGACCCTGCAGACGTAAATTTCTCTTCTCTTCCGGAAACTGTCCTGCGCCAAGTCCCTGCGCATTCGGTTCCTCTCTTCTCTTCCGAAACCATCCTGCGCCAAGTCCATGCGCATTCTGGTTTCTCTTCTCTCTCCTTGGTGATCGATCACCTATCCGGTCGACTAAACTCACTTGATGGAACTCGGATTCAACTTGGTTGACCCCAAACTGAGTCTTGCAATTTTGAAAAAAAAGTTTATTCTAAACGTGTTTCTGTACTGCTTATCATTTCATATTTAATTTATCAAATTCCTTTCGACAATTCACTTCGAAATACTAACTACACATTTGCTCTGCCAATTCACGGAAAAAAATATAAAATTTTCGCAAAAATTTAATCAAATCTAGTTACCAATAAGGTCACTTATGGCAGTCACAGCAGAGAAGATAAAAAAAGTCATAAAACGTAAACAAAATTGTACAGTATAAATATAAAAGCGCCCATACATAGTAACTGTTAGTATAATTTAAGAAATATTATTGCTCAAACTATCGTCAGAAATCACCTCAATACCTCCAAATACAAAAGACAAAAATGAACCCCAGAAACTTCATGTCATCCATTCTCTGACAATCATGAACCCTCTTGCTTTGAGGAGGAGCACACAGACGCCACAAAAACGTTACTGGCTATCTAGGAGGCTCCATTTCCGAGTGTACACCTGAGTCAATGTTTCAAATGCACTAGTTAACTCCGACTGAAGGTTTAAACAATAATAATTTTCTAAACAGTTATTAAAAAGTAAAAAAAAATTAAATATTACTACCAAAAATTATTTTACTACAGTAATTCCAACTTGAAACGTCAAATTTCATAAGAATTGAACTTGCAATTCGCAAACCACATCTGAGATACAACTCTCTCCTTCAACAGAAACCTCAGTATGGTTTTCAAATCACAGAAATCTCAGTAATTTACCGCTTCCAAGTGAAATTACAAATTTGCATAATTATACTAAATAAGAATAGATCATATGCACTAAAAAATTACACGCAATCCACTGTAAACAAAACTAAAACATTGCGTAATTAAGAGCGGTCGCTTTGTTTGTAAGCGAACCTCTATACAAATATCCCTAACCGAATGAAACTGCATTATATCCTAACATAATTTCGTAATATTTTCCATGCAAACGCTCAAACTAAAAAAAAAAAAGGACATTTTTCATTTCTAATTCCAAATTAAAACATCCTTTTTAGAATACAATCCAAATTTGAACTAAAATTTTTACCATTGTCATTGAACTGGAAAGAAAAATAAAAATGAGCCTATCTGTACAAATAAATTTGATTATTGAATGAATTTCTAAAACGTAAACAATATATGAAAAGAATTTCTACACAAATTTCTGTAATTCAAAAAAAAAAATTATAATATCGAGATTTAGTAAAATGTACCGTAACTCACATTGGCCGCCAAAATAAAAATAAAATTTTCTGCCGCTTTTAGGCCTATAATTAATAAATTCAATGTTATGCGTGAAAAGCACAATTTAGAATGTTATGCATAACGTTTGTGCTTATTAAAGAAAAAATCCTATGCTTATTTATGTTAAACCAATGAAAATTTTGTTAAACAACTAAAAATTTACACAATAGACATACCGTAATAACGGTTAATCTCCGAACAATATTTTACGATAGGCCTACAAGAAATTCTTCTTAAGTACGATACAATAGCCTTTTTTCCAAATATGTCGGAATTGTCGTGAAATGAATCGAAAGAAACAGAGAGGAGAAAAATAATCAGCTTACCTACCAAATTGTATATAATAATGAGTATTTAAAAAAATATCCAAAACAACTTTTATAGAAAATTTCACAACACAATTTAACACAATTCTATACGGCCCAATCTGACAATTTTAATATCTTTAAGATTTATTTTTCGATTTGTCCCTTAAACTGTAACGAATCCTATTTAGCGCGAAGCGAGCAAAGCAAAAAGCCCGTAAACCTATTTACAAAATAATCCTATTATTATATACAGGCAATCGAAATATAATCAAAAATCTGCTAATGAAACCCAGAAAATTTCTCATGTTCATGAAATGTTGTACTATATATGTATTATACCCAGAAATGCGATACAAATTTTCGCTGAAACACTTTGAAAAGACCATATAAATTGTGTATCATACTGTATTTAAACTAACAATTCACTTACGTACAAATCATTATTCTTATTATTATGATTATTACAATTTTCACTAATTCCAAAAGTTTTAAACAAAAAGTTAAAAAGGTAAGCTGAAAGAGTAGAGATGAAAAAAGAAAATGTGAGTCTTCAGGCAGCACGATAATTTTCAAACTATACCCTCTCCAACCGAAATGAACAAAATTTAACGTAATAATGACTCGCGATATGGAGTCAGACAAACGAAAAGCAACGGAACTGGACGAAACAAATTGAATTCTTAGGCGCGAGTCAGGGACGCTATCAAGACGCGAAGGCAAGCGCCATTTTTAAATTTTATTTACAATGAAATTTTAAGGCATGAAAATCGACGAAATTTGCCTGCAAACGGGGTAAAATTTTGCATTTAGATATTTTAATAATCGAAATAAAATATTCATTAACGCTATTTGTTATTATACCGGGTTTTAAGAATTTTAATGGAAATACTAACACGTGGGTAAGCCTCACAAAATATGATGTAAGAGGACCACCGCTAGCACCAGATGTAGTGAACGTTTTATTATTTCTTTCTTCATTATTTACTTACGCTTCTTGCTACTTTACTATATCTCTATTGCTCTTTATTTCATTTAACTGTTTCTTCGTATAGTTTCCGGTAGCGACGCCGAGTTCTGACTCTAAAAGACCGTTACAAAACGAAGGGGGGGAAAGGTATATTAATACTCTTATTAACACGTTACGTTTTATTAATTTCGAAAATGGTTTAGTTAATTAGGGGATATGCGAGTATGAAATATTACTAAATATATTTCCGTCGGAGAGGGACACACACAACTTATTTATTCTACGTTACATTTTGCCCAACTGCGCGTAACGCGTTCTGCCTCAAGACTGAAAAACCGTTATAGGTATAGTCCACTCAAAGCCTATTCAGTATTACCAACCCTACCCATTTTAAACAATTAGTTTCATAATTATTAGTAAATGATTTACATTAAACATTATCTTATTTAATTAAACAAAATTTAATATTCTTAACTAAGCATTACTACACTTTTGAGACACCCTGTACTTTCCCCTTGTATTTCTTCTTCAAAGAACCGTTTCTCTCGCATATCAGTTTGTCAGTTTTGGGGATACTGAAAGATGATTCGTACGGAGCTCTTAATATTTTGGATACTTCTGTTAGATCATCAGATAAAGCACTGTCTTCGTTTTTCAAAGGTCCGATAGTCGTATGGTTTTTCGACTTCCTTTTTGCAAAAATTTGATAATGAAGATGATTACCTCATTAAATTGGGGCGGGTCAGCAGTATTATTGATGAGTTGGATACGGCATGTGTAGTTATTATTGGTGACTATAATGTCAATGTGCTTAATGATAATTCTGTTTAGCAACCATTTAAAAGCCTCCTGTGAAGACAATAACTTGACCCTTTCATCCATGTGTACTCTTCCTGGTGATAGCTTTACTTATGTTAGTGATAGTTGGCACACCACCTCATGGTTGGATCATTGTATTTGTGCATCTGATGCAAATCAGACAGTTCTGAATATGGCAATTTTGTACTCCTATGCTAGTTCTGACCGCATGCCCCTATTAATTGAGTTTGACATTAATTGTATTCCAATGCTATCACAGGTAAATAATACACGTAAAGCGAAGTTAGACTGGTCCAAAGTTGATGATGAGGGCAAACAACAGTACTGTAATAAGTCTGACGTATTGCTAAGTAATATCAGGTCATCCCATAAGTAATTTTTCTTAGATCAGAATTTGAAGGACAAAAAAAAAACAACAAACTTTTTAATCTAGTATATATTTCCCATCGGAATCAATGACACTGCCAACGTCCTACAAGCTTTTCGATGCCATGTTCATAAAATTCAGGCGGTTTTGAAGCAAAAAACATACAAAGACTGGTGTGCAGGTCATCTAAAGAAGTATACTGTTTCTCGTCAAGATAGTTTTGCAGACTCCTGAAGAGATGATAATCTGAAGGCGCAAAGTCTGGAGGATGTGGAAGTTTTCCCACCCAAGCTCCTCAATTTTTGCAGAAGTGATCCGAGCGGTATGAGGACGTGCGTTGTCGTGGTGGAACACGATTCCTTTCCGATTAACCAAAGAAGGTCTATTCTTTTAGTGCAGCGTTCAATCGATCCAGTTGTTGACAGTAGACTTGAGCAGTGATTGTTTGGTTGTGTGGTAAGATTTCAAAGTGTATTACACCACCTTTATCCCACCAAACACTAAGCAACACTTTCCGAGGGTGAAGATTTGGTTTTGGCTGTGGTATCGCTGGTTCTCCGGCATAAACCCACTGTCGACGGCGCTTAACATTCTGGTACAGTATCCACTTTTCATCACCAGTCACTAAACGGTGCAAAAACGGATCTTGGAGTTCACGGGAATGAAGAGCTGTACTAATGTTTACCCGCACCCTCATATTGTCGACCGACAATTCATGTGGCACCCATTTTCCTAACTTAGGCACTTTCCCGAGTTGTTGCAAATGTCGATGGATGGTGAACGGGGATGAATTGAGTTTCTGGGCCAATTCTTCGACAGTTGTTGAACAGTCTTCTTCAAGTGCGACTAACAGCAGGTCATCATCAAACTCAGCAGGGCGTCCAGAACGTGCTGCATCTGTCAAACAGCAGTCACCATTCCTAACCTTTTGAAACCATCGTTGACATTTCCTCACATGCAGAATATCGTTGCCATAAACGTCCTGAATGTTTCGCGTTGCTTCAGTAGCACTATTCCCTTTTTTGAACTCGTAAAGCATTATATGCCTGATATGCTCTTCTGATACCGCCATGTGTATGAGGGGTTCACATGAAACAAAACGCACGTCTTCACTGGTCAAGGTCTGTAAAGTATGTAGCGAAACACGAGAGATCTCCTCTTAGATATAACCTTCGGAAAATTTATGCTTAAACCGAGTAGTAGTAGTTTAAACTTAATCAATCCTAAAAGAACGACATTACTTATGGGATGACCTGATATACGTATCCCTAATGATGCTCTAGTTTGTCAGGATGTAAACTGTAGAATTCAGACACATTTTTTGGAATTTAAAGACGTGTATAAACAAATTGTTTCTTCTCAATAATGCTAGCCTAAACTTAAATACCTTTTGGAGAAAAAATTATACGTGTAGACTTGGCTGGAGTGATTGTGGCTGAACTTGATAATGCATTCAGAGATGCTTTTTTAATGTAGTGTGAACAAGGGAAGCCAAGGCAAGGCCCTGTATTACAACAAAAACAGAGGGCTAATGCCAGGTTCAAGTATGCATTAAGTATATAAAAAATCATGAGGAGTTAAGCAGGGATGCTCTGGCTAGAAAGCTTGCCGGTAAGAATCCAAGAAACGTTTGGGAAGAATTAAAAACAATGAATAATAGTGCAATGTCTATCCCTGCTAATATTGAAAATGTAAATGGGACTGAGAATATAGTCAAATTATGGAAGGAATACTAGAGTGAGTTATTCAACTCTATACATAGGAATAATAATGTTAATTGTGATGCTGCCTATAGTCCAGATATAAGAGTTGGTGTATTTGAGACTAAACAGGCCATAAAATGTTTAGATTGTAATAAATCGTGTGGTATTGATGGTATTTCTGCTGAGCATCTGAAATTTAGTAGTGACAGATTAGTGCCTGTTAGCTTTGTGCTTTACAGGTTTACTCATGCTGTCATACATGGTGTTTTGTCGGATGGAATGTTATCCGTTGTTTTGGTGCCAGTACTAAAAGATGAAAAGGGTAAAATCAACAGTAAAGATAACTATAGGCAAATAGCCTTGGCCAGTATTATGTCTGAGGTGTTTGAATATATACTCATTAATAGACTTAAATGTTACCTGGATACTAGTGATAACCAATTTGGTTTAAAAAAAACAAACAGTACGGTAATGTGTGTATGCCTTGAAGGAAATGGTCTGTAAATACGAAACTCTAGATCCTGTATTTTTGTGTTTCCTGGATGCCTCTAAAGCATTTGATCGTATTAATCATGACAAATTATTCATAAGACTTGTAAATCGTAATGTACCTGGTTACTTGGTCCGTATATTAATATTCTGGTATAATCACCAGACAATGATTGTAAGATGGGGTGGGGTTAATTCAGAGCCATTTTCTGTGACCAATGATGTCAGGCAGGGAGGGATACCATCCCCCTACTTATTCAATGTTTGTATGGCTAATCTATCTGTTGTGCTGAACGCCTGTGAAATAGGCTGCTGTATTGGTACAATGATTGTTAATCATCTGATGTATGCAGATGATCTAGTTCTTATTTCTCCCTCTGTAAAAGGGCTCAGCACACTTTTGAAGGTGTGTGAAAGGCAGGGATGGGTTCAAGTACTGGTGGCAGTACTTGTGGACAAGTACTAAAGGAAAATTCAAGTACCAGTACAGAGTTTTTCCATAATACTTAAGTCCAATTACATAATGATGTACTTAAGTACAATTACAAGTACATTTTTATAGGTAGTTTAATAAAAATCTTTAAATCAGATATACATACTCGTAAGTATGCCTTAAAATTTCCAGTTGTATCTCCTGGTAAGTTGAAGTGGTTCCATATTGAGGTGACGTGTATGTATATATATGTATATAGTCTAAAAGTCACTAAAGAGTAAATATCACTAAATCTAAGCTGAATGGCAAGACGAAGCCATAAACAAACCAACGGGCTGTTCGTATTGCTTTGGTCTGACCTAGACATGTTTTTTCCTATCTGACCTAATCTTTGGTGCTGAGTAAAATTAGGTGATGAATCTAAGGTAACAAATCGGGGAGGAAGTTGTTCGTACTTAAGTATAGTTAGGGGTAATGTCTATAGCTTCTAAATTGGTAATGTAAGAGAGAGTTAGGTAGGCTGTTGTGGGACACAGGAATAAAACGGTAGGCTTCAAGGAATACCTAATTCAACGCACCGGTAAGTGCTTTTGATTGTTTGCTAGAACCTAAGTAACCTAACTGGGGTGTCTACCCCACGCTATCACATTTGGCGACGAGGATGGGATTTGGCTCATTTGGTTAAATTTTGTTCATTGGGTTAAATTTGGCTCATTGGGTTAATTTGGCTTATTGGGTTCAAGTGGTTGTTTGGAAAATTGGATGCAGACTAGTGGGTCGTCCGATTTGGGTTGTTTGTGTGGGGAAGCTACCGTACTATAGCGTAGGTCCCGCCGCCCTAATTCTAAAACTAATTCCTACTCAGCCCTAACTCTAAAACTAATTCCTACTCAGCCCTAACTCTAAAACTAATTCTTACTCAGCCCTAACTCTAATACAATTCACTATTCAGCCCTAACTCTAATAAAATTCACTATTCAGTAACTAGACCAAATTTAAACCTAACCTAACCTACTTCACGTGAGTTGGTCTAATTCGGTTTTGCTCTAGCATGTCGGTGATTGGCCATATAAGCCCCTACGAAGACAATGGGGAGGACTTCGAAGCTTATGCCACTAGGGTGAGGTTGTTTTTCGAGGCAAATTCCATTCCGGATGCTAAGAAGGTACCTACCTTTTTAACTATAATAGGCCCTAAAACGTTTGGTTTAGTTATGGACCTAGTTTCTCCTAAAGCACCGGAAACTTGCACCTATAATGAATTGGTACAGGCCCTAACCGATCACTACAAACCCCGAGTAGTTCTCATCTATGAACGTTTCAAATTTTATTCAAGGCATCAGACGGGAAATGAAAGCATTGCAGAGTTTGTTGCAGGAATAAAAAGCCATAGCCGTACGTGTAAATTTGGGGACAAATTAGATGAAATGCTAAGAGATAGGTTTGTAATGGGTCTCAAAGAGGAGTCTACCCAGAGAGCCCTATTAGCCATACAGGACCTAACTTTTAGTCAGGCTGTAGAAATAGCTACGGCTAGAGAAGCAGCTGCTAAAGATGTTAGAGCTTTTGGAAATCATAGTAGTAAAGCCCAACACGTAAATAGCTTTAAATCTTCTAGGCCTGGCAGACCTAACGAGCCTACTAGACAGGCAAATAAAAGGTATGAGGCGAATACGACTAAGCCTACTAATTCTACTAAGCCTTCCAAGCCATGTACAGGGTGTGGAAAACACCATTGGAAGAAAGATTGCCCTTTTAAAGAAGCAGTTTGCCGAAACTGTAGTAAAATAGGCCACATAGCTAAAGTGTGTTTTTCAAAGAAAACAAAGGGTGAAAATTCTAATTTTAACATTTCTAGTATAAATCCTCAAAAGGGAAATACTTCGAACATTGGAGTGGAGTACCTATTCTATGAGCAGCAAAGTGGGAAAAATACAGGCCCATATATTGTAGAGGTAGGCCTAGATGGAATTACAGTTCCTCTAGAATTGGATACGGGTGCTGCCCGGACGGTCATGTCCAAGGTAGTTTTTGATAAGATTTTCAAAAACACACCTAAACTACATGCATCTAAAACGATTTTGAAGAAGTACGGTGACATACAAATACCTATTTGTGGAGAAGCATACGTCACAGTTACACTTAACCAGAAAACTTTGTCTCATCCCTTAACCCTTTTAGTGGTGGATGAGCAAGGGCCTACTCTACTAGGCCGTGATTGGATTGATGCTTTGGAAATGCCAATTGACAAAATCTTGCCAAGGGGTCAGGCAGATGTGCATACACTTTCATATCCATCTGACATAGACTCATTGTTAAGGGAGTTTTCTTCTATTTTTGGGCCTGAAGTAGGCAACCTAAAAGGCCATCAGGTCTGCATAGAAGTAGATCCTAATGTAACTCCGAAATTTTGTAAGGCTCGTTCAATTGCGCATGCACTGCGGGAGAAGGTAGATTTAGAAATTGACAGGCTGCTAAAAGATAAAATTATTGAACCAGTCACACACGCTAAGTGGGCTGCCCCAGTAGTTCCTGTACTAAAACCGGACAAGTCCGTGCGGTTATGCGGGGATTACCGTTTAACAGCAAATAGAGCCGTCCTTCTAGATTGCTATCCTATACCCAAGCCTGATGAATTATTTAGCTCTCTTGCTGGGGGAAAATATTTCACAAAACTCGATATGTCCCAAGCCTATGCTCAACTAAGTTTAGATGAAAACTCTAAAGAATTAACTATCATAAATACGCACCGAGGCCTATATAAGTACAATAGGCTATGCTATGGAATAGCATCGGCTCCAGGTATTTTTCAGAGGACAATGGACCAAGTTCTAGGTCACATTCCAGGGGTACTTTGCTTTCTAGATGATGTCCTCATTTCAGGTTCGACTAAAAAAGAACACCTAACTAGATTAACCACGGTTCTAAAAAGACTCCGGGATGCTGGACTTAAGCTAAAGAGAGAAAAGTGTTCATGGGTCACTAACGAGGTTTCATATTTAGGGTTCCGCATAGATGCCTCAGGCATTCATCCAACGGTGGATAAACTAGAAGCAATAGAAAAGGCACCACCTCCACAAAACATCACACAGTTACAAGCTTATTTAGGTCTCCTAAACTTTTATAGGAAATTTTTGCCTAATGCATCGACTTTCCTTGAACCCCTGAATAAGCTATTACGATCTGGGGAACAGTGGAGATGGGAGAAAACTCAAAAGGAAGCATTTGAGGCTTCCAAGGACGTACTACTAAAGTCCACTCTCCTAGTGCATTATGATCCTAAACTTCCTCTCGTAGTTTCAGCAGACAGCAGTTCTTATGGAATTGGGGCAGTGTTATCTCACCACATTGATGGTGTAGATAGGCCTATCTGTTTGCTTCTAGAACACTAACTGAGACGGAAAGACGATATGCACAAGTGGAACGTGAAGCATTAGCCTTAGTATTTGCAGTAAAAAAATTTCATTTCTATCTATGGGGTCATGAATTTAAACTAATTACTGACCATAAGCCTCTCTTAGGTTTATTTTCACCTAATAAAAATATTCCAGTTATGGCCTCAGGTAGGATTCAACGATGGGCACTGATTCTACAAGCCTATAAATTTGACTTAGTACATCGGTCAGGTAAACTTCTAGGTACGGCTGATGCGCTAAGTAGGTTGCCCTTAGAAAATCCAAATGATTGTGTACCTATACCTACAGAATGGGTTCACTTGGTGGAGTTTTTGGAATCCACTCCAGTATCTGCAGTACAAATAGAGCAGTGGACAAAATCAGACCCTATTCTGTCTAGGGTCATCCATTTCTGCTCAGTTGGTTGGCCTACTAAGGTTGAGAGTGAATTACAGCCTTTTATTCAGCGTCAGTCTGGCCTCTCTATTCAAAATGGCTGTCTCTTATGGGGCCACAGAGTGATTATTCCAAATAAAGGCAGGTCGAATTTAGTGAAGGAACTTCACGCTGAACACATGGGCGCAACAAAAATGAAAGAGCTGGCGAGAGCTTATTTCTGGTGGCCTGGTTTAGATGGAGAACTCGAATCATTGGTTCGTTCCTGTCAAAGCTGCCTAGAGAACAGAGATCTCCCAAGGAAAAGTCCACTTCATCCTTGGGAATGGCCTACTATACCGTGGCATAGGATCCATGTTGACTATGCAGGTCCTATAAATAATATTTATTTCCTAGTCATGGTGGACGCCTACTCTAAGTGGGTGGAAATTTTTCCAACCACTTCCACGACTTCGGGTGTAACGATTCGCTTACTCCGTTCAGTTTTCGCTCGATGGGGTTTACCCGTAGTCCTGGTTTCCGACAATGGTACTTGTTTTACCAGTGAGGAATTTCGTTCCTTCGTCCACCTAAATGGCATTAGACATGTCCGGTCTAGTGTTTTCCACCCATCTACTAACGGTCTCGCGGAAAACATGGTCCGTACTTTCAAGTCGGCCTTGCGTCATAGTCGTGGGGAGGAAATGCAAGTGGTGTTGGATAAATTTTTGTTCAAATATCGAATAACACCACACACCACGACAGGGGTGTCTCCCTCTAAACTTCTGATTGGCCGGGGAATTCGTTCAGTTTTTGATTTGTTACGTCCAAACGAAATGTTACAACAACGAGTTTTACGCCATCAGGAAAAACAGAAGTTGTACCACGACACTAAAAGAGGGAGAGTTCTAGAAGCGAAACCTAATGATCCAGTTGTGATTCGCAACTATGGGGCTGGACCAAAATGGGTTCCTGCAACTGTGCAGGAGAGAACGGGCCCTGTTTCCTTCAAGTGCCAACTAGAAGATGGTCGTTCTATTAAACGCCATCAGGACCAGATATGGGAACGGGAAGTGCAGAAGGACCAGAGTCTTCCGGAAGAGAGAACTGATCCTCCGGAAAATGGTTCAACTTGCCCGCCTATACAGGTTGCACCTGATCCTACTACATCAACCCCGCTCCGCAGGTCGTCTAGGGTCCCTCATCCCCTGACAGACTAAACTTGTAGGGGAGGAGTGAGGTGACGTGTATGTATATATATATGTATATAGTCTAAAAGTCACTAAAGAGTAAATATCACTAAATCTAAGCTGAATGGCAAGACGAAGCCATAAACAAACCAACGGGCTGTTCGTATTGCTTTGGTCTGACCTAGACATGTTTTTTCCTATCTGACCTAATCTTTGGTGCTGAGTAAAATTAGGTGATGAATCTAAGGTAACAAATCGGGGAGGAAGTTGTTCGTACTTAAGTATAGTTAGGGGTAATGTCTATAGCTTCTAAATTGGTAATGTAAGAGAGAGTTAGGTAGGCTGTTGTGGGACACAGGAATAAAACGGTAGGCTTCAAGGAATACCTAATTCAACGCACCGGTAAGTGCTTTTGATTGTTTGCTAGAACCTAAGTAACCTAACTGGGGTGTCTACCCCACGCTATCACACATATGTTGGATGGATTAGATGATGCTATGATGTTATACTTAATGCACACTCGTACAGCTGTGTGTGGTTACTGTGGTAGGCTGGTAGCTATTGAAAGATTGAAGTGAAGAGTGGCACAAAGTCAACATGTTGATGCCTGTTGAGACTTGAGAGAGACAAAACAGAGTTGCCAGATAGTACCATTGCGGCTTATAGTATGCCAATTTTAATAAATAAGAATTTATAATAATAGAAATAATTTATCAACAATGAAAATACAATTGCAATAAAATAATTACTTTGTTGACGTTAAATAAACATTTAATTTTGTTTACATGCAACATGTACTTGAAAAGTACTTGAAAGTACTTATGGGCTAAGTACAAGTACATTGACTATTTAAATCCCAAGTACAAGTACACAAAATTTTGCACTTAAGTACAAGTACTTGTACTTGAACCCAAGCCTGGTGAAAGGTATGTTTTTTCTATTATTTTTTGTGTTAACATAAATTCATCAGCTAGAGCTAGTAGCATTTTTACCTGCTCTGGTCTTCCCGTGTGTGTGTGTGTGTGTGTGTGTGTTATATAGATAGAGATAGATATATAATGAATGGAAAATTAAAATCACCACAGAAAAATATTTGGGGTTGGAGAGAGTAGATTTTTTACCCAATTTCTTACCTCTGTAATGGAATCTGAGAATTTTGAGGTTGGCCTGTTCGAGGGTCTGTCATTACAATTAGTACCATATTTAATTTTTCAACTTTTGCTGCTACGCATTCTACGTAGCTGTTTGAGGTACTTATAATAATTTCTGCCATATGCATTTCGCGTGTGTAAATAGCACATCCTCCTTTGTTTCGCTGTTCTGTCGGCTCGGAGGATGTTATAGTTGTCAATTTGTATTTCTTTTTTTGTCAATACAGAACTCTGTTTTCACAGTTCGCCTGGCAGTCCTTTAGATGGGTTTCCGTGAGGCATGCAAAATCTGCTCAAATTTCTTGCACGAGTCCTTTCAGGTATAAAATTTTGTCCAGGGAATGGTTTGACTTAAGCCCCTGAATGTTGGCTAGGATTATTTTGATTTTTTCCCGTTTTGTTTTTACATACACGTGTTTCCGATTCATTTTCCAATGGTGGTGCCGGTTTCGTTGCCTTGTGATCCTCCGAGAATTTTCCTCTTTCTGTTTCGATAACCGTTGTCCCGATATCGCATGTAATGTTTTTCTGTATGCCTTCTCAGATCCCTGTATTTGTTGGATGGTATTCAATAGTTGAATTGTGTGGGCTACATCTAAAAAATTGGCAGCCCTCTTTGTTGCTCGTTTTGTCTGCTCACCTGTCGGGTTCCTTTGAGGGTGGTGGTAACGGTATTTTTGTCTGTATTTGCACCTCCCATATCTTCTATAGGTATTGCAGATCCCCATCGAGAAAGTATAAATATCAGATTTCTTAAGGGCATAATTTAAGACAGGCTTCAGAAAAGAACTAGGTTTGTTTTCAAGCTGAGATGGATGAATCGAAAAAATGATTGCAATTGGAGATGTTAACAAAGTTCTTCACTGATAACATATACAGTGTCTTGGCGAGAAAATAACTGAACCAATGTAGATATTCAATTAATAATATAATTAGACCGTGTGGAAACACTGTATTTATCTTTCCGACTCTCACCTCGTTAAATGGATATATCCCCCGCACCATATTAAATAGATATATACCCACCCGCACCTTGCAAGAGAGGTGTGTGCCCGACTCGCACCTTGCCAAATGTATAATTCTATGCAGGAAGGAGGGGTCAAGAGCGAATAGGAGAAAGAGAGCTAAAATCAAGGCCCAAATTTTTGAGATGCCTGGACACTGCGTTTTAAACCTTGGACATCATAAGCAGGAGGGAAAGATGGATTGACGAAAGTTGTTCCAGAGTTGGCCGGTTGAGCAAATGAAGGATTAAGAATATCGATTAACCCTTGCGTTAGAGAGTTGATAGAAAGGGGATGAGATTGTGTCGAAAGTCTGGTACTGCAGGCTCTCCTTGAAGGAGGAAGCATGCAGGTAGAGTTCTGAGGAGCAGTGTCCGTTATGAGAGCGATAGTAAAGAGAGAGTGAGGCAACAATTTGGCGAAGAGAGGGACTGAGGACCGTAAGAGGCGGGGAATTGATGAGACGAAAAGCCTTTGATTCTACTCGGTGAAGTAAAGTTAAGTGGGTTGAGCCACCCACCACATGAGAAATGTACTCCATACAGGAGCGGACAAAACCCCTATACAGAGAGAGCAACTAAGTTGGAGTGAAGAAACTGCAGAGCCGGCACAGCATACTCTTTGAAGCTATTTTAGAAAGAGAATATATGTAATCTTTCCAGGAAAGATCACGAGAAAAGGAAACACCAAAAATGTCAAGAGGATAGGGAGGATTGAGTTGTGTGTTGTTGAAGATGAGATAATCGTGTGGAAAACTGATGAGTAGACAGATGAAGACCGAGTTTTTGAGGCATTGAAACCCACAAGGTTTTCTCTGCCCCAATCCGAGATGATAGAAAGATCCTACGAAGCATGGAGTGAAGGAGGTTGAGAGGGACGCTTTGTGAAGCGAGCGGGTGAAGTGAAGGGTGGAATCATCGGTGATGGAGGAACAGCACTAAAATCGTTCAGGGTTGAGTTGGAGGCGAAAGGTTAAACTTTTTCAAAAGAAACGGCAACTGAGTTGTTAGAATGGGAAAAAAAAAATAAAGTTGTTAGAGAAGTTTCCGGCTTGTGGCTGAGAAGAGCAAGAAGAATTGCTTTTGAAATGGTCACGATGCGAATTTTAGCTGCCTTCATAAATAAAACAAATTTTGTACGTAGCATAGGTTCATTTAGACTAATATAATATTACAAGAATATGAAATTTAAAAGAACTCTAAGTTTTTTCTCTTCCAAATTATTCTTTTCATATACTGTATTGAATATTTAAAAGTTAAATTCACTTCAATTTTGCATTAATTCATTAATGTTGCTAGTATTTAATTTCTTGTTTCAGTTCAATCAAAGCCATAAAGCCACTCGGGCCTATCGAGGTAATCCATGTCATGAGCTACATTTTTTAATAATAAAATCTTGCAAGATGTCAAACTCAAGTCAGCTAATTAATATACAACTACTTACTACCACCATAGTAGCCTATATAACTGAAGCAAAGAATATACACTATATACTATCTACAAACTATCTCTCTCACTCATGAAAGTGTCCAAGTCTTCTACAGTTGACCTAACTGGTTGGTTGAATAATTTGGGACGCCAAAATAGGATATCATATTTAAGATGACTTTAGACTGTGACTGTAAGGTTTGTAAGAACGAAGTTAGGGAAGGGGTTAAAGTTGTAGCATGTGAGAGTTGTGATGATTGGTATCACTCAGTCTGGAGTCTGTGTCTGCAATGGTGCAGTGCCAGTTTTATGTTTACTACTCGTAACCAACCTACCAGCCAAATGTTAATCCGAAAGAACATATATAATTTCATTACTAGGGTCCAAAACAGCTCTAATGTGTTATTGTGCAATGTCCTGTCTTCAGATACTGTGGACCTCTTACTTATATGGCAGTCTTGGTTCAGACAACTGCTGGTTTACAATACCTTATTTTTGTAATGTTGCAAAGATTATATATGCATATTAAGTTGTGTTATAAGATTGTATTTGTATGTTGGGTTAAATAGCAATGCTGGCCTTATTTTTGTACTTGTATGTTAGGTCAAGTGGCTATGGATTGTGAATGATCCACACCAAAGATGTTTTGGTTGTATAATTAATAATTTAAAATATACTTTCCACAAAATCATATCCAAACTCAACTTCCTATAATTCATCAGCATTTTTATTGAACTTTTTTTTATTTTCATAATTTCTCTGATTTTTTTTCGTTAAGCAACAATTATTTTCTCACAATGCTGATTACTATAAGGTTAATTGGTCAAATCTTAGTCACTCTGAGGTACATTACTATACAATGAAGATTGATGCACTACCAAGGCTTGTGAGGATTCTTGCAGAAGCTTTGGCTTGTATGAATCTGAGGTGACGTGTATGCATATATGTATATAGTCTAAAAGTCACTAAAGGGTAAATATCACTAAATCTAAGCTGAATGGCAAGAGCAAGTCATAAACGAACCAACGCGGCTGTTCGTATTGCTTTGGTCTGGCCTAGACATGTTTTTTCCTATCTGACCTAATCTTTGGTGCTGAGTATAATTAGGTGATGTTTCTAAGGTGACAAATCGGGTAGAAAGTTGTTCGTACTTAAGTATAATTAGGGGTAATGTCTATAGCTTCTAAATTGGTAATGTAAGAGAGAGTTAGGTAGGCTGTTTGTGGGACACAGGAATAAAACGGTAGGCTTCAAAGAATACCTAATTCAACGCACCAGTAAGTGCTTTTGATTGTTTGCTAGAACCTAAGTAACCTAACTGGGGTGTCTACCCCACGCTATCACATTTGGCGACGAGGATGGGATTTTGTTCATTTGGTTAAATTTTGTTCATTGGGTTAAATTTGGCTCATTGGTTTAATTTGGCTTATTGGGTTCAAGTGGTTGTTTGGAAAATTGGATGTAGCCTAGTGGGTCGTCCGATTTGGTTTGTTTGTGTGGGTAAGCTACCGTACTATAGCGTAGGTCCCGCCGCCCTAACTCTAAAACTAATTCCTACTCAGCCCTAACTCTAAAACTAATTCCTACTCAGCCCTAACTCTAAAACTAATTCCTACTCAGCCCTAACTCTAATACAATTCACTATTCAGCCCTAACTGGGGAGTAACTAGATCAAATTTAAACCTAACCTAACCTACTTCACGTGATTTGGCCTAATTCGGTTTTGCTCTAGCATGTCGGTGATTGGCCATATAAGCCCCTACGAAGACTCTGGGGAGGACTTCGAAGCTTATGCCACTAGGGTGAGGTTGTTTTTCGAGGCAAATTCCATTCCGGATGCTAAGAAGGTACCTACCTTTTTAACTATAATAGGCCCTAAAACGTTTGGTATAGTTATGGACCTAGTTTCTCCTAAAGCACCGGAAACTTGCACCTATAATGAATTGGTACAGGCCCTAACCGATCACTACAAACCCCGAGTAGTTCTCATCTATGAACGTTTCAAATTTTATTCAAGGCATCAGACGGGAAATGAAAGCATTGCAGAGTTTGTTGCAGGAATAAAAAGCCATAGCCGTACGTGTAAATTTGGGGACAAATTAGATGAAGTGCTAAGAGATAGGTTTGTAATGGGTCTCAAAGAGGAGTCTACCCAGAGAGCCCTATTAGCCATACAGGACCTAACTTTTAGTCAGGCTGTAGAAATAGCTACGGCTAGAGAAGCAGCTGCTAAAGATGTTAGAGCTTTTGGCAATCATAGTAGTAAAGCCCAACACGTAAATAGCTTTAAATCTTCTAGGCCTGGCAGACCTAATGAGCCTACTAGACAGGCAAATAAAAGGTATGAGGCGAATACGACTAAGCCTACTAATTCTACTAAGCCTTCCAAGCCATGTACAGGGTGTGGAAAACACCATTGGAAGAAGGATTGCCCTTTTAAAGAAGCAGTTTGCCGAAACTGTAGTAAAATAGGCCACATAGCTAAAGTGTGTTTTTCAAAGAAAACGAACGGTGAAAATTCTAATTTTAACATCTCTAGTGTAAATCCTGAAAGGGGAAATACTTCGAACATTGGAGTGGAGTACCTATTTTATGAGCAACAAAGTGGGAATAATACAGGCCCATATATTGTAGAGGTAGGCCTAAATGGAATTACAGTTCCTCTAGAACTGGATACAGGTGCTGCCCGGACTGTCATGTCCAGGAAGGTTTTTGAGGGAACTTTCCGAAATGCACCTAAACTACATGCCTCTAAAACTATCTTGAAGAAATATGGAGACATACAAATACCTATTTGTGGAGAAGCATACGTCACAGTTACACTCAACCAGAAAACTTTGTCTCATCCCTTAACCCTTTTAGTGGTGGATGAGCAAGGGCCTACTCTACTAGGCCGTGATTGGATTGATGCTTTGAAAATGCCGATTGACAAAATCTTGCCAAGGGGTCAGGCAGATGTGCATACCCTCTCATATCCATCTGACATAGACTCATTGTTAAAGGAGTTTTCTTCTGTTTTGGGGCCTGAAGTAGGCAACCTAAAAGGCCATCAGGTCTGCATAGAAGTAGATCCTAATGTAACTCCGAAATTTTGTAAGGCTCGTTCAATTGCGCATGCACTGCGGGAGAAGGGTAGATTTAGAAATTGACAGGCTGCTCAGATAAAATTATCGAACCAGTCACACACGCTAAGTTGGCTGCCCCAGTAGTTCCTGTACTAAAACCGGACAAGTCTGTGCGGTTATGTGGGGATTACCGTTTAACAGCAAATAGAGCCGTCCTTCTAGATTGCTATCCCATACCCAAGCCTGATGAATTATTTAGCTCTCTTGCTGGGGGTAAATATTTCACAAAACTCGATATGTCCCAAGCCTATGCTCAACTAAGTTTAGATGAAAACTCTAAAGAATTAACTATCATATATAGGCCTCGGTGCGTATTTAAGTACAATAGGCTATGCTATGGAATAGCATCGGCTCCGAGTATTTTTCAGAGGACAATGGACGAAGTTCTAGGTCACATTCCAGGGGTACTTTGCTTTCTAGATGATGTCCTCATTTCAGGTTCGTCTAAAAAAGAACACCTAACTAGATTAACCACGGTTCTAAAAAGACTCCGGGATGCCGGACTTAAGCTAAAGAGAGAGAAGTTTTCATGGGTCACTAACGAGGTTTCATATTTAGGGTTCCGCATAGATGCCTCAGGCATTCATCCAACGGTGGATAAACTAGAAGCAATAGAAAAGGCACCACCTCCACAAAACATCACACAGTTACAAGCTTATTTAGGTCTCCTAAACTTTTATAGGAAATTTTTGCCTAATGCATCGACTTTCCTTGAACCCCTGAATAAGCTATTACGATCTGGGGAACAGTGGAGATGGGAGAAAACTCAAAAGGAAGCATTTGAGGCTTCCAAGGACGTACTACTAAAGTCCACTCTCCTAGTGCATTATGATCCTAAACTTCCTCTCGTAGTTTCAGCAGACAGCAGTTCTTATGGAATTGGGGCAGTGTTATCTCACCACATTGATGGTGTAGATAGGCCTATCTGTTTCGCTTCTAGAACACTAACCGAGGCGGAAAGACGATATGCACAAGTGGAACGTGAAGCATTAGCCTTAGTATTTGCAGTAAAAAAATTTCATTTCTATCTATGGGGTCATGAATTTAAACTAATTACTGACCATAAGCCTCTTTTAGGTTTATTTTCACCTAATAAAAATATTCCAGTTATGGCCTCAGGTAGGATTCAACGATGGGCACTGATTCTACAAGCCTATAAATTTGAGTTAGTACATCGGTCAGGTAAACTTCTAGGTACGGCTGATGCGCTAAGTAGGTTGCCCTTAGAAAATCCAAATGATTGTGTACCTATACCTACAGAATGGGTTCACTTGGTGGAGTTTTTGGAATCCACTCCAGTATCTGCGGTACAAATAGAGCAGTGGACAAAATCAGACCATATTCTGTCTAGGGTCATCCATTTCTGCTCAGTTGGTTGGCCTACTAAGGTTGAGAGTGAATTACAGCCTTTTTATCAACGTCAGTCTGGCCTCTCGATTCAAAATGGCTGTCTCTTATGGGGCCACAGAGTGATTATTCCAAATAAAGGCAGGTCGAATTTAGTGAAGGAACTTCACGCTGAACACATGGGCGCAACAAAAATGAAAGAGCTGGCGAGAGCTTATTTCTGGTGGCCTGGTTTAGATGGAGAACTCGAATCATTGGTTCGTTCCTGTCAAAGCTGCCTAGAGAACAGAGATCTCCCAAGGAAAAGTCCACTTCATCCTTGGGAATGGCCTACTATACCGTGGCATAGGATCCATGTTGACTATGCAGGTCCTATAAATAATACTTATTTCCTAGTCATTGTGGACGCCTACTCTAAGTGGGTGGAAATTCTTCCAACCACTTCCACGACTTCGGGTGTTACTATTCGCTTACTCCGTTCGGTTTTCGCTCGATGGGTGTTACCCGTAGTCCTGGTTTCCGACAATGGTACTTGTTTTACCAGTGAGGAATTTCGTTCCTTCGTCCACCTAAATGGCATTAGACATGTCCGGTCTAGTGTTTTCCACCCGTCTACTGACGGTCTCGCGGAAAACATGGTCCGTACTTTCAAGTCGGCCTTGCGTCATTCTCGTGGGGAGGAAATGCAAGTGGTGTTGGATAAATTTTAGTTTAAATATCGAATAACACCTCTATGGAAAACTGATGAGTGGGTAGTTGGGAGGTAACGAAAATGGTTCACTGAGTAGGTAGGTAGTTAATCTAACAATCATTAAATTCCTTTTATGTCAATAACTGGGTGGATGAAACCAATTGGTTGCTCACCAGAGTTATTCTCCACACTAGTATTATATACTGTGTGGGAGGAGCGTGCTCGGTAATAAGGATACATTACCGCTCAACCAACCGAGGAATAAACCAAGACAACGCTGGTAGAGAAGCCCCGCGAAGAGGAGAACAAAAGGAGAACAAAGGGAGAACGAAAACGAAGAACGGGGCGAGAGGACGTACCAGCAAAGTGCGCTCTCGAAAACATAACCGGAGAAGGGAGACACTCCGATAACAAAAAGTAAGTGACTAATTGAGTTTTTACACCAAAGTTAATCTCATTAAATTAAGCTGGGTCAGACAAGTTAGGCCTACATTGTGGCCTAAGACCCAGCATCAACTCATAGCTTAACAAAGGTGAAGGTAGATTGCCCTAACCTAATTCTTGTGAGGAATCCTACTGTGGACCTCAATTTATCTGCCCGCTCTGGACCATTTCCGGAATCTCTAGGCTGACCCCTCTAGGCTAGACTTGATCTACTCTATAGTTAGACTGGAGATATAAGGGGTGGGTTAATTGTGGACCAATTCATACAGAGCATTTTTCGCATTGGTGGTCCGTGTGTGGGGAATTTACAAACCTTAAGCTTACTTAACAAAAAATTGCAGAATTAGGCTAAATAGCCTAAGTCTAGCCTAAGCCTAAGCTAATCAAGCCTAATTAGGTCTACAACCTAGGGCCTAACTAGGAAACATTTACAAAAGGAGTCTCATTCTCTTATAAGCTTAGACCTGACTGACACATAAGTACTTGGGGGGGATTAAACCAAATTTAAACTTGACTGTTTTGTCTGTGCTCTCTCTTCTCTGGTAATTTCTTCTTGTCCTATATTTCATTACGATCCCCAGTTAAACAACATTAGTGAACAAGCATTTAAAATGCATACAACTCCAAGCATCCAATTCTTCTTTTAAGGAAGAATCACTCAACAGATTTTTTCAACAGGCACATGCATTCCTTGCAATCTGTGTGTATATATATGTATATATACACTGTACTCTTTACATGTGCCACAAATACACTCAACCTATCTGAACATAAGCAAGGATTGCATGGGTTACTCAATGAGGGTCTTATGGCCTATCTTGGCCATGGGCCAAACAATGAGCCTTGGTCTTGTGGCCTACCTTGGCCATGGGCCAAACAATGAGCCTTGGTCTTGTGGCCTACCTTGGCCATGGGCCAAACAATGAGCCTTGGTCTTGTGGCCTACCTTGGCCATGGGCCAAACAATGAGCCTTGGTCTTGTGGCCTACCTTGGCCATGGGCCAAACAATAAAGGTCTTATGGCCTACCTCAGCCATGGGCCAAAACAATTGAACCTTGGTCTTGTGGCTTATTGTGGCCATGGGCCAAACATTAAATGTCTTATGGCCTACCTTGGCCATGGGCTAAACATTGTCTTATGGCCTACCTTGGCCATAGGGAAAACTATTACAAGGGTCTTATGGCCTACCTTGGCCATAAGGAAAACTATTACAAGGGTCTTATGGCCTCCCTTGGCCAGAGACCAAACAATACAAAATAAGACCCAGACTGGATAAACCAAAGACTGTTCCCAGAGACCAACTAGCTACAGCCAAACAGACAAAACTTGATACTGTAGAATCAAATGTGACCAACTATAAAACACGAACACCTACATTACAGAACTTTAATGTAACTGCTGCCTAAACTTATACACCATATTGCAAATTTTGTGCAAGTAATGAACACAGTAGTACTGGGTGTGACAAATATTCAGATTTTAACCAAAGGGCTAAAAGATGTGAACAGTTGAACCTGTGTAAAAAGTGTACTGGCCAGGGACATTATAAGAAAGACTGTAAATCTAGGTTAAGATTCAAGTGTAAGTTTTGTAAAAGTTTACGACATGTCTCATCAATGTGTGATTCACCAAAGTGTCCAAATAATAGTACTCAAACTCAAAAGATACCTCCCCCAAACAAAGGTAATCAAGAAAATGCCACTTTCATGGGACATTCTGCTTGTTCAAACAATGTAACAAGAAACACTGAGATTCTTTTACCAACTATTACTTTGGACTTAGTGAATAGTGAGGGTAGTACCACTCCAGTGAGATGTCTTATAGACTGTTGTTCTCAACAAACATTTGTTTCAAAAAATTTAGTTAATAAATTGGGTTTGACACCAAACCCGAATGAACAAAACTTCAATATTGCGTCCTTTGTTAAGGATAACTCGGACAAAAATAGCTATAAGACAATTGACCTGGAACTACATTTAGAAAGTAAATTCAAGAAAATTGAAGCAGTTATTATTTCTAAAGTAGGACAAAACAAACTGGTTATACCCAAACTAGAACAAACCATAAATCATTTGAAAAAACACTACAAAATAGCTGATAGACATATCACTAACAACACAATAGCTAACATTGAAATGCTAATAGGGGCAGATTATATTAATCTTATTCATAAGGGCATAGTAGAGATAGGTAATGGTATAGCTATTCAGACTCCATCAGGGATAGCCCCTTTGGGTGACCTATCAGACTACAACCTAGACCTAAACCAAAACAGTGCATGACCAACAAATACTATGTGCCTCAACTCAGTCCTACATAACACCTGTAAGAATAGCAACACTTTGAATAATATTATCTCAACGATAACAAAATCTGAATTATCTGAAGTCTATGAACACTCTCAAAACATTATGCAACAAGGTAACTTTGAACTTAGAGAGTGGATTTCAAATAATGAGGATTTAAACAAAAAGATTTTAAAAGATAATAATGGTCTTACTGAGCCATCAGACAGAGTTAAAACTTTAGGTATGAACTGGTATTTGGATGCAACTTCTAATAGTCATGATTCAATCTGTACTAAAGGTTTTAAACTTGATGAGGAAGCAAATACTAAAAGACAAATATTATCAGAGGCTTCCAAAATTTTTGATCCTATGGGTCTATTCCTGCCTTCAACAATAAAATCAAAGATTCTCCTCCAAGAAATTTGGAGGACAAATGTTGGGTGGGATGATCCAATAACAAATGAAAATCAAAAATCTTGGAAGAAGTTAGCTACTGATTTAACAAAAGTGCAGAACATTAAAATTCAAAGGTGCTGTGGGTTTAGGGATAAGCCCCAGAGGCTTCATGTGTTTGCTGATGCAAGCACACAAGCTTATGGGTGCTGTGCGTATCTTGTAAGCCCTACAGAAAGTCATCTAATTTATGCAAAAGGGAAAGTTGCACCTCTCAAACCTACCCGAACCATACCTCAATTGGAACTATTGGCTGCTACATTAGCCATTAAAACCATTTCATTGCTTAAGGATGCTTACTATGATGTGTTCATAACTAATATCACGTCTGGCTTGACAGTCAGATTTGTCTTGCCTGGATACGGAATGATAGCATTAATAGTAGAATATCTTTGTAAGAAATAGGCTAAAAGAAATAGCTGACGCTAATGAAAGCCTACAAGTAAACTTTCACTATGTTCCAACTAAACAGAATCCAGCAGACTTCTGACCAGAGGTTTATCCTACAAGTTGTTGAAGTCAAACAAAACTTGGTTTATGGGACCAAAGTGGCTCTGTGATACAGACCAATGGCCTGTGGAACAAGTTAACTTGACATTAAATTTAATCTTTTCAAATGAAAGGTTGAACCAATCACTAATTTTGAACGGTATTCTGATTTCAACAAACTTGTCAGGGTGACAGCCTACTGTTTGAGGTTTGCTCACAACTGTTTAGCTACAATTAACAAACAGCTAAATAAAAACAATCATAATTATACAGAAGTTGCAACCCAATATTGGATAGGCCAGGCACAACAAAAAGAGTACAATAAAGAGTTAGAATTCTTAACAAATGGGAAACAAACAAAAGAACCTGTACCATCAGTAGTTGTGGATCTAAACTTGTTCAGAGATGAGGAAGGCCTTCTAAGGTGTAAAGGGAGATTAGACAAATCAAAACTGTCATACAAAAGCAAAAATCCAATCCTTTTACCTAGATTTAGCTATTTGACAACATTAATCATCAGAAAAATACACAATGATGTATATCATATGGGGGTACCACAGACACTAACTACATTAAGAAAAACTTATTGGATACCCAAGGGAAGGATCACTGTTAAAACAGTCCTGAGTGAGTGTGTTACATGTAGGCGTATTCATGCTAGGCCCTATAGGAAACCAAATCCTCCTGCTTTGCCAGAGGAGAGAGAGACTCTCAACAGACCCTTTGAGACTGTAGGCATTGACTATACAGGAGCATTGACTGTAGGGGTGGGTGACACTGAACAAAAAATGTACATTGTACTGTTTACATGTGCTGCCTCACGAGCTGTTTATTTGGATGTTGTGGAGGACCTTACAGCAGAATCTTTTGTTGCTGTCTTTAAGAGATTCTGTGCACGACATTCAGTACCAAAGACAGTTTGGACTGACAATGCTACATATTTCAAAGCTGGTGAACAAGTCATCCATGACTTGTTAAGCAATGAAATCACACAATTATATATACAAAATACAAACATAAAGTGGAAGTATATTCCGGTTGCCTCTCCTTGGTATGGTTCTATCTGGGAGAGGAATATACAAACAGTAAAGAATTGCTTGAAGAAAGCAATTGGCAAAAACAGATACACTTATTTGGGTTACTCACTCTCCTGGCTGAGATTGAGAACATCATTAACAATAGACCACTCACTTATGTGAGTGACAACATTAATGACCCAGAACCATTAACTCCAAATCATTTGATTCGGGGAGAACAAGTTAGTCTCCTGCCGGACTACAATATAGACTCTTCAGAAGACCCAAACTGGACTCAACGACATGATGAGCTCCAGACTAAGTTACAACATTTAACTAGAGTTAAAGCTCATTTCATTAAACAGTGGAAAAATGAGTACTTGATGGGTCTAAGGGAGAGACATAAACAAATGACTAAGAAGGATTGGTCTGACACAATTAAGGTAGGGGACCTTGTTCTCATACATGACAGCACTCCAAGACAATACTGGCCTCTGGCTAGAGTTTCAGAACTCAGACCAGGGGCAGACGGGGTAACAAGAGTGGTCAAATTAAGGACTTCAACGGGTGACACAACAAGAGACATTTCTCTTTTGTACCCTTTAGAGTCTGGACCCAAAACAATGGACTTTGGAGAACCTTCTCCACTGACAGTAACAACTGGAGACACTGAACTTCCAGTAACTATTCTGTGATAGCGTGGGGTAGACACCCCAGTTAGGTTACTTAGGTTCTAGCAAACACTCAAAAGCACTTACCGGTGCGTTGAATTAGGTATTCCTTGAAGCCTACCGTTTTATTCCTGTGTCCCACAACAGCCTACCTAACTCTCTCTTACATTACCAATTTAGAAGCTATAGACATTACCCCTAACTATACTTAAGTACGAACAACTTCCTACCCGATTTGTTACCTTAGATTCATCACCTAATTTTACTCAGCACCAAAGATTAGGTCAGATAGGAAAAAACATGTCTAGGCCAGACCGAAGCAATACGAACAGCCCGTTGGTTGTTTATGGCTTCGTCTTGCCATTCCGCTTAGATTTAGTGATATTTACTCTTTAGTGACTTTTAGACTATATACATATATATACATACACGTCACCTCACTCCTCCCCTACAAGTTTAGTCTGTCAGGGGGATGAGGGACCCTAGACGACCTGCGGAGCGGGGTTGATGTAGTAGGATCAGGTGCAACTTGTATAGGCGGGCAAGTTGAACCATTTTCCGGAGGATCAGTTCTCTCTTCCGGAAGACTCTGGTCCTTCTGCACTTCCCGTTCCCATATCTGGTCCTGATGGCGTTTAATAGAACGACCATCTTCTAGTTGGCACTTGAAGGAAACAGGGCCCGTTCTCTCCTGCACAGTTGCAGGAACCCATTTTGGTCCAGCCCCATAGTTGCGAATCACAACTGGATCATTAGGTTTCGCTTCTAGAACTCTCCCTCTTTTAGTGTCGTGGTACAACTTCTGTTTTTCCTGATGGCGTAAAACTCGTTGTTGTAACATTTCGTTTGGACGTAACAAATCAAAACTGAACGAATTCCCGGCCAATCAGAAGTTTAGAGGGAGACACCCCTGTCGTGGTGTGTGGTGTTATTCGATATTTAAACAAAAATTTATCCAACACCACTTGCATTTCCTCCCACGAGAATGACGCAAGGCCGACTTGAAAGTACGGACCATGTTTTCCGCGAGACCGTTAGTAGACGGGTGGAAAACACTAGACCGGACATGTCTAATGCCATTTAGGTGGACGAAGGAACGAAATTCCTCACTGGTAAAACAAGTACCATTGTCGGAAACCAGGACTACGGGTAAACCCCATCGAGCGAAAACTGAACGGAGTAAGCGAATCGTTACACCCGAAGTCGTGGAAGTGGTTGGAAAAATTTCCACCCACTTAGAGTAGGCGTCCACCATGACTAGGAAATAAATATTATTTATAGGACCTGCATAGTCAACATGGATCCTATGCCACGGTATAGTAGGCCATTCCCAAGGATGAAGTGGACTTTTCCTTGGGAGATCTCTGTTCTCTAGGCAGCTTTGACAGGAACGAACCAATGATTCGAGTTCTCCATCTAAACCAGGCCACCAGAAATAAGCTCTCGCCAGCTCTTTCATTTTTGTTGCGCCCATGTGTTCAGCGTGAAGTTCCTTCACTAAATTCGACCTGCCTTTATTTGGAATAATCACTCTGTGGCCCCATAAGAGACAGCCATTTTGAATAGAGAGGCCAGACTGACGCTGAATAAAAGGCTGTAATTCACTCTCAACCTTAGTAGGCCAACCAACTGAGCAGAAATGGATGACCCTAGACAGAATAGGGTCTGATTTTGTCCACTGCTCTATTTGTACTGCAGATACTGGAGTGGATTCCAAAAACTCCACCAAGTGAACCCATTCTGTAGGTATAGGTACACAATCATTTGGATTTTCTAAGGGCAACCTACTTAGCGCATCAGCCGTACCTAGAAGTTTACCTGACCGATGTACTAAGTCAAATTTATAGGCTTGTAGAATCAGTGCCCATCGTTGAATCCTACCTGAGGCCATAACTGGAATATTTTTATTAGGTGAAAATAAACCTAAAAGAGGCTTATGGTCAGTAATTAGTTTAAATTCATGACCCCATAGATAGAAATGAAATTTTTTTACTGCAAATACTAAGGCTAATGCTTCACGTTCCACTTGTGCATATCGTCTTTCCGTCTCAGTTAGTGTTCTAGAAGCAAAACAGATAGGCCTATCTACACACATCAATGTGGTGAGATAACACTGCCCCAATTCCATAAGAACTGCTGTCTGCTGAAACTACGAGAGGAAGTTTAGGATCATAATGCACTAGGAGAGTGGACTTTAGTAGTACGTCCTTGGAAGCCTCAAATGCTTCCTTTTGAGTTTTCTCCCATCTCCACTGTTCCCCAGATCGTAATAGCTTATTTAGGGGTTCAAGGAAAGTCGATGCATTAGGCAAAATTTCCTATAAAAATTTAGGAGACCTAAATAAGCTTGTAACTGTGTGATGTTTTGTGGAGGTGGTGCCTTTTCTATTGCTTCTAGTTTATCCACCGTTGGATGAATGCCTGAGGCATCTATGCGGAACCCTAAATATGAAACCTCGTTAGTGACCCATGAACACTTTTCTCTCTTTAGCTTAAGTCCAGCATCCCGGAGTCTTTTTAGAACCGTGGTTAATCTAGTTAGGTGTTCTTTTTTAGTCGAACCTGAAATGAGGACATCATCTAGAAAGCAAAGTACCCCTGGAATGTGACCTAGAACTTGGTCCATTGTCCTCTGAAAAATACCTGGAGCCGATGCTATTCCATAGCATAGCCTATTGTACTTATATAGGCCTCGGTGCATATTTGATAGTTAATTCTTTAGAGTTTTCATCTAAACTTAGTTGAGCATAGGCTTGGGACATATCGAGTTTTGTGAAATATTTTCCCCCAGCAAGAGAGCTAAATAATTCATCAGGCTTGGGTATAGGATAGCAATCTAGAAGGACGGCTCTATTTGCTGTTAAACGGTAATCCCCGCATAACCGCACGGACTTGTCCGGTTTTAGTACAGGAACTACTGGGGCAGCCCACTTAGCGTGTGTGACTGGTTCAATAATTTTATCTTTTAGCAGCCTGTCAATTTCTAAATCTACCTTCTCCCGCAGTGCATGCGCAATTGAACGAGCCTTACAAAATTTCGGAGTTACATTAGGATCTACTTCTATGCAGACCTGATGGCCTTTTAGGTTGCCTACTTCAGGCCCAAAAATAGAAGAAAACTCCCTTAACAATGAGTCTATGTCAGATGGATATGAAAGTGTATGCACATCTGCCTGACCCCTTGGCAAGATTTTGTCAATTGGCATTTCCAAAGCATCAATCCAATCACGGCCTAGTAGAGTAGGCCCTTGCTCATCCACCACTAAAAGGGTTAAGGGATGAGACAAAGTTTTCTGGTTAAGTGTAACTGTGACGTATGCTTCTCCACAAATAGGTATTTGTATGTCACCGTACTTCTTCAAAATCGTTTTAGATGCATGTAGTTTAGGTGTGTTTTTGAAAATCTTATCAAAAACTACCTTGGACATGACCGTCCGGGCAGCACCCGTATCCAATTCTAGAGGAACTGTAATTCCATCTAGGCCTACCTCTACAATATATGGGCCTGTATTTTCCCCACTTTGCTGCTCATAGAATAGGTACTCCACTCCAATGTTCGAAGTATTTCCCTTTTGAGGATTTATACTAGAAATGTTAAAATTAGAATTTTCACCCTTTGTTTTCTTTGAAAAACACACTTTAGCTATGTGGCCTATTTTACTACAGTTTCGGCAAACTGCTTCTTTAAAAGGGCAATCTTTCTTCCAATGGTGTTTTCCACACCCTGTACATGGCTTGGAAGGCTTAGTAGAATTAGTAGGCTTAGTCGTATTCGCCTCATACCTTTTATTTGCCTGTCTAGTAGGCTCGTTAGGTCTGCCAGGCCTAGAAGATTTAAAGCTATTTACGTGTTGGGCTTTACTACTATGATTTCCAAAAGCTCTAACATCTTTAGCAGCTGCTTCTCTAGCCGTAGCTATTTCTACAGCCTGACTAAAAGTTAGCTCCTGTATGGCTAATAGGGCTCTCTGGGTAGACTCCTCTTTGAGACCCATTACAAACCTATCTCTTAGCATTTCATCTAATTTGTCCCCAAATTTACACGTACGGCTATGGCTTTTTATTCCTGCAACAAACTCTGCAATGCTTTCATTTCCCGTCTGATGCCTTGAATAAAATTTGAAACGTTCATAGATGAGAACTACTCGGGTTTGTAGTGATCGGTTAGGGCCTGTACCAATTCATTATAGGTGCAAGTTTCCGGTGCTTTAGGAGAAACTAGGTCCATAACTAAACCAAACGTTTTAGGGCCTATTATAGTTAAAAAGGTAGGTACTTTCTTAGCATCCGGAATGGAATTTGCCTCGAAAAACAACCTCACCCTAGTGGCATAAGCTTCGAAGTCCTCCCCATTGTCTTCGTAGGGGCTTATATGGCCAATCACCGACATGCTAGAGCAAAACCGAATTAGACCAACTCACGTGAAGTAGGTTAGGTTAGGTTTAAATTTGGTCTAGTTACTGAATAGTGAATTTTATTAGAGTTAGGGCTGAATAGTGAATTGTATTAGAGTTATGGCTGAGTAAGAATTAGTTTTAGAGTTAGGGCTGAGTAGAAATTAGTTTTAGAGTTAGGGCTGAGTAGGAATTAGTTTAGAATTAGGGCGGGGCGGACCTACGCTATAGTACGGTAGCTTCCCCACACAAACAAACCAAATCGGACGACCCACTAGTCTGCATCCAATTTTCCAAACAACCACTTGAACCCAATAAGCCAAATTAACCCAATAAGCCAAATTAACCCAATGAGCCAAATTTAACCCAATGAACAAAATTTAACCAAATGAGCCAAATCCCATCCTCGTCGCCAAATGTGATAGCGTGGGGTAGACACCCCAGTTAGGTTACTTAGGTTCTAGCAAACACTCAAAAGCACTTAGCGGTGCGTTGAATTAGGTATTCCTTGAAGCCTACCGTTTTATTCCTGTGTCCCACAACAGCCTACCTAACTCTCTCTTACATTACCAATTTAGAAGCTATAGACATTACCCCTAACTATACTTAAGTACGAACAACTTCCTCCCCGATTTGTTACCTTAGATTCATCACCTAATTTTACTCAGCACCAAAGATTAGGTCAGATAGGAAAAAACATGTCTAGGCCAGACCGAAGCAATACGAACAGCCCGTTGGTTGTTTATGGCTTCGTCTTGCCATTCCGCTTAGATTTAGTGATATTTACTCTTTAGTGACTTTTAGACTATATACATATATATACATACACGTCACCTCATATTCCTTTGACAGTAGGAGTGGTAACGCATCCTACTACAACATTGACAGACACAAGACCTCAGCGACAAACAGCATTAAAAGCGCGACTATTTTTACAACAAAAAATAGATGCTGGGGAATTGTAATTTTATCTTCTAACTTTCATTTTTTCTTTTCTTATGGTAAAGACCATAGACAGTTTCATCCTATGGATGTATATTTTCTCTTCTAATTAAATGCTACACCTTCTCCATGAGAAGGTGAGGATAGGCACTGTTAATCAGATTAACAGGCATTTACAGTTAAATAGTTAGCTAGTCTACACTCAGACAAAAATTGGTGACAATGACACCAAAATTTTTATCTCCCGGGGCCCCCAGTATATGGAAAACTGATGAGTGGGTAGTTGGGAGGTAACGAAAATGGTTCACTGAGTAGGTAGGTAGTTAATCTAACAATCATTAAATTCCTTTTATGTCAATAACTGGGTGGATGAAACCAATTGGTTGCTCACCAGAGTTATTCTCCACACTAGTATGTATATACTGTGTGGGAGGAGCGTGCTCGGTAATAAGGATACATTACCGCTCAACCAACCGAGGAATAAACCAAGACAACGCTGGTAGAAGAAGCCCCGCGAAGAGGAGAACAAAAGGAGAACAAAGGGAACGAAAAACGAAGAACGGGGCGAGAGGACGTACCAGCAAAGTGCGCTCTCGAAAACATAACCGGAGAAGGGAGACACTCCGATAACAAAAAGTAAGTGACTAATTGAGTTTTTACACCAAAGTTAATCTCATTAAATTAAGCTGTGTCAGACAAGTTAGGCCTACATTGTGGCCTAAGACCCAGCATCAACTCATAGCTTAACAAAGGTGAAGGTAGATTGCCCTAACCTAATTCTTGTGAGGAATCCTACTGTGGACCTCAATTTATCTGCCCGCTCTGGACCATTTCCGGAATCTCTAGGCTGACCCCTCTAGGCTAGACTTGATCTACTCTATAGTATAGACTGGAGATATAAGGGGTGGGTTAATTGTGGACCAATTCATACAGAGCATTTTTCGCAACCTCACACCACGACGGGGGTGTCTCCCTCTAAACTTCTGATTGGCCGAGGAATTCGTTCAGTTTTCGATTTGTTACGTCCAAACGAAACGTTACAACAACGAGTTTTACGCCATCAGGAAAAACAGAAGTTGTACCACGACACTAAAAGAGGGAGAGTTCTAGAAGCGCAACCTAATGATCCAGTTATGATTCGCAACTATGGGGCTGGACCAAATGGGTTCTGCAACTGTGCAGGAGAGAACGGGCCCTGTTTCCTTCAAGTGCCAACTAGAAGATGGTCGTTCTATTAAACGCCATCAGGACCAGATATGGGAACGTGAAGTGCAGAAGGACCAGAGTCTTCCGGAAGAGAGAACTGATCCTCCGGAAAATGGTTCAACTCGCCCGCCTATACAGGTTGCACCTAATCCTACTACATCAACCCCGCTCCGCAGGTCGTCTAGGGTCCCTCATCCCCCTGACAGACTAAACTTGTAGGGGAGGAGTGAGGTGACGTGTATGTATATATATATGTATATAGTCTAAAAGTCACTAAAGGGTAAATATCACTAAATCTAAGCCATGACTCCAGATTCCTGGGATCTTGGGAGCATTGCTCCAGTAAATTTGACCATGAGAAAAAGTACATTTGGGTTTGGGTTTTGTTCATCCGCTAGACGTTATGCAATTTTTTTGCGTATACGTTCTTGTACAAACCAATTTTTTTAAATTACAAATTTAGTTATTTTAAGTTTAGTTGGTAATTCCATATTTAACAATTATTTTTATTTTTTGTTAAGCTTCAATGTTTTGATAATTAAAATTTTATTAAAACTTATATTTTTTTAATATAAAATTATCAGGATTGGACTATGTTCCATTGATCTCGGCCAGGTTTGATAAATTGGCCAGATAATTACTTGTGCGGTTTTAAGTAATCCACCATGACTCTAGAATTGAAAAGTTTAGTTAAGTTTAAACTTACTTTTACTTACTTTAACTTACCTACTTTTACTTACTCTTCCTTACTTTTACTAAGTTTAAAGCACTTACTTTTACTTACTTTCATTGTACTATATTTACTTACTTTTACTCACTTTTACTCACTTTTACTCACTTTTACCATACTATATTTACTAACTTTTACTTATTTTGTATTTTTTCAGGTAGTCAATAATCAATAATGGATCCTAATATTGATGAAGCTGGAGAGAAAAGTGAGGGTGTTAAAAGGGGTTACTTTTGTGGTCAATGCAAGAACAAATATTCAAAGAAGCAAAACTGGGAGGAACATTTTAATTCCAAAAAAAATATTTGTTACAATACAAGAGGTCCCAGAGTTTGGGCCCACAGCTTAGATATTGCAGTAAAGAAATACCAGGATGAAGTGCAGCAAAGAGATACGGCAAAGCAGTCATTTAGTTTGTTCACAAAATGTGCTAGTGCTAGACCTCAGAAAAATGAACCAACTTCATCAACTGCTAATCTAGAAAATGAAACGTTTTCACGATGTTTCACAGACTGAAGAAAGTGCTTCTCCACCTAAGAAACAAAAGGTAAGTGAGGAATCTGCGCATCAGACTAACAAAACTGCTTTAGAGGAATTTGAAAATTCCCAAATCCAGAAGACATTGAATGCAATTTTGCGCCTAACAAAAGAAACTCACCAAGCTGTTGTGGTTAATAAAGAGAAGAGTCGAAATATGCCTTCAAGTTCAAGTGTTGCATCCAAATCTAATAAAGCAAAAAGCAATAAATTTGACATTTCCATAGCCCATTTAAGCAAGTGTAAATCAATACAAGAAATCCTGAACAATGATTTGATCAAATCTATATTCAAATTGGTGGAAAAGAAGGATCTAGGGCATGCTGATGATTCATTTTCAGTACCAAGTGATATAATGGAAAACATTGCAAATAGTGACACTAATATGCCTGATGTAGATATAGCTGTTGAGGATGAAGATGATGATAATCAAGAAGATATTGATGATGCTTCTGATGATAAAATGTTTACATTATATTGCATAGCTTGCACAGACCCCAAAGCATGTGCTTCAGACAAACATTCTAACATAAAAGGTTACTTCAATGTTAAAGATTTAACCTATGTATGCAAACAAGGAGAAAATCAAGAGAGATGGTTTAGAAATCTGAAAACCCACCTGAAGAGACATTTAATTAAACTTCAGCATCATCAAAGAGCTGCTGTTTATGAAGTGATGAAAACATCTTCTCGGAACACTACTAAACGCATAGAAGACTTATGTGGCAACATCTTATACTACATAATGAAAACAAACACTGCATGGGCTCTATATCCAGTACTTCTAGCTGTATTACATAGGTCAGGTTGTGAGGTTGGAAATTTGAATCATAGCACACATGCGTGCGAGACAATTTGTGAGCTATTAGATAATCAACTTAAAGAACAAACTGTAAAGTGGTTCTTAGAACAAACTTCAGTAACAATAACAGCTGACATTGGAACAATTTTGGGATTAAGCATGCTAGTTGTATTAGTTATGAGTGAAGAAGATAAGACTGTAAAACTTGCTGGGATAAATTTAGTACGCAGCAAATCAGGAGTTTATTTGGCCAATGAAATTTTTGATGTTTGAAGTCTCCTAATCACTTGAAACTATCTGAAGAAGCAATTAAATCCAAGGTATCTGGAATGGTTGGAGATGGGGCTTTTTGTAAGGACAACGAGCCATTTAAAAACGAAATGAAAAAGTTGTTTGGAGAAAATTTCAAATTTCGATGGGACTTAATGCATCTTGTGAACAGACCCACGTTGATGCATTGAAGAAAATGTGTAAACTAGTGAGCTTTTAGACTTTATTCAGAATCACTCTTCAAATCTGAGATCAGGCCTTGACTATACCAATATGGTTCTTGACAATATCATTGGTTTTAAGAGACCAAAACTCAAATCTGATACTCGCATGGTTAATTACGAATTTGATCAATTTGACAGATTTGTGGAAAATTGTGTGTTTTTTGATCATCCACAAGAGAAAGAAATTAGTGCCAAGTTCTATGTATTGATTTCCTATGTAACAAAGATTATGTTGCAAGTAGCTCAAAAAACCACAGTTAGTGCAGAATTTGTAGAAAATATATTTTATAAAGAAGGAGGGAAAACTGTTATGTTAAGAGTGATGGAAACAATTTCCAAATTAGCTAATGGAGGAAATGCAAATGATGTAGTTTCTGAATTTAAGCACGATACCACAGGGCAGCAAAAGGAACTAACAGCTGAGGATTACATCCTAAATGAAGTTTACAAATACATCAAGAAACGTTCTGATTACTACCAGGTTGCTGAAGTTGCTAGACCATCCAGAACCAGATCTGAAAGTAGTTTTACGAAAGACTCAGTGATAAATTGGCTGACAGAATATATAGAATAGCTGTGGAAAGGAATCACAGAGAGATTAAAGCATTTTGATAAAGATGGATCAACTGCCTGGAATGAAGCACCAGCTGAAGGGACATTCTCCATTCTTGGTTACATTGTTGAACACAAAGGATCCATTAAGCCATCTTATTTGACTAAGCTGTGCAGAATTGTGAAGGAGGGTCCAGCTCCAGGCACTAGATCTGCTGTAATGATCACACAGAAAGCCATTGATCAGTGGCCAAGCATACATGGCGGTAAATTCACAACAAATGCCTACATGCAAGGTCTAACATCGTCCACTGTTGCTGCTGCAATGAATAAATAAACTTAAGGTGAGTTATAAACTGTACATTATTGTATTATTATGTTTAGCTAAAACAATTTGTAATTGGTATGTCGTCAATTCAAGAGTTTACTATCATTAACCTATCTAGTGGTGTAAGGGGGAAAAAAAGTAAATTCAGAGCTGTGCTCCGGTAAATTTTTTCAAATCTGGAGTCATGATCTAAGCTGAATGGCAAGAGCAAGTCATAAACGAACCAACGCGGCTGTTCGTATTGCTTTGGTCCGGCCTAGACATGTTTTTTCCTATCTGACCTAATCTTTGGTGCTGAGTATAATTAGGTGATGTTTCTAAGGTGACAAATCGGGTAGAAAGTTGTTCGTACTTAAGTATAATTAGGGGTAATGTCTATAGCTTCTAAATTGGTAATGTAAGAGAGAGTTAGGTAGGCTGTTTGTGGGACACAGGAATAAAACGGTAGGCTTCAAAGAATACCTAATTCAACGCACCGGTAAGTGCTTTTGATTGTTTGCTAGAACCTAAGTAACCTAACTGGGGTGTCTACCCCACGCTATCACAGAATCCCTCCTGCGATGTAAAAATATAGATCTCTTAAATAAGTATTACGGTGAGCTTGACATGCCATTAAGGCTGCGAGTGGAAATAGGTGAAAAGTAAATGGCCATCCAGGGTGGGCAGAAAACTGCTGATTTGTATGATGTAGCGAAGAATGTATTCGTGGAATGGGTTGCTATGGGGAAACCAGGCAGGGGGAACTCGTGCTAGATTCAAGGGTGCTCTTAGATTTATAAGGAAATAGAGGGTGTACATGGTGCAAAAAAATATTGCAGAACTGTGGAAAAATAATTATGAAACCCTATTTAATTGTCCCAGGAGGGTGGGGGGGATAGACTAAATATATGCCTAAATGTAGAATGCTCTGAGGAGCTACTAATTAATGACTCAGAAATCTGGAAGGCTATTCATAAGTTAGATGATGACAAAAGTTGTGGCCTAGATGGCATACAAGCAGAACATTTAAAATGTTGTAGCCTCGTGTAATACCTATGTTTGGAATGTGTTTCACAAGCTGTATAATTCATGGGTACTTGCCACAGTCCATTTTGTCAGTTGTATTGTTGCCAGTTGTTAAAAATAAGGGTGCTAGTATATGTGATAAGAATAATTGGTAAATATTAGATTTTACTCCCAGTCTGGTTTTATAATGAGAGCAAACTTTTCTGGTCAATTTTGAGGTGCTTTGCACGAATCGGTTATTGGTTTCCTGTGCAAATGCGTAGTTTTTGAGATATCGTAACATAAACATATAAGATATGTTCATGTTATGAGATTTTGTAAACGACGCATTACCGCAGGAAACATGCAAAAACACCTCAAAATTAACTAGAAAAGTTTGCTATCGTCATTTTCGTTTAAACTAACGAAAATATTCGTCAGCCAGACTCCTTACTGAGCGGAGGCATTCCTTAGGCTTTCTGATATTGTTTCTACTTTTGGATATTTCCGATTAATTTACTTTTGGAAAGTTCTGAATTTTATATACTTGCGTTTATATTCACATTGTTATAGTTAAGTAACTGAATATTAGTGTTTTTTAGCGATTTAGAAGTTTTCATAGCGTGCCGGCTTAATTTAACTTAAACTTGTGATGGTTATAAACGCTTACTACTTTAACTTGCGCGATGCCGTCGTAGAAAGCGTCGTGTGCTAGGTGTGGGGTTAATCGGTGGTATACGGATTTTAAGGATTACAGTGGCGGTCCAATGGCGATTACTGAGAGATCGGTTTGTTTCTTTTGTGATTTAAGGGAAGAGATAGTTGATATAAAACGTAGTGTACGCGAGGTGACGGAAAGACTTGCAACGCTTGATGAGGGCAAGGTAGGGTTACAGTTGACGAAGGCAGAACCTATACAAGTGTTGAAGACGTTAGTAATTTGAAGGGCGAGTTGAGGAACATAGTTTCTAGTATAGGTAGACTATTTTTGATTGGGGACTCCTACATGGTAACATGGTAAAAATTTTATAGTGGGCACACTAGGGGCCCTTTGGCCTAACTGGGTGGCTACACTGTTAATATAAACAAACCATAAATACAGTTGCATGCAAAATTAAGATCCAATTGATCTCTGCAAATTGCAGATTGTTACACATCTACTAGCTGTACATTAACTTCAAAACTTTGGATCTTGCGGATAATTCATCAATACCACTACTGTACTAATTGTAGACATCATATGGTTATCTCATCACAAGAAGTTTTACATGGATTATACAGTATAGCTGTAGCCTGAATAATATAATACAAGCTCTACAGTCCCACCTACTCCTTTTATCTTAATTGTAAAGACTATATAGAGTATTTGAATGTACACCCATTTAGAGGTGTCTATGAGGTAAGTGAACATAATGAGTCTTTCATACATCACAGTGCTATGGGGGGCACTGCTCAGCAGAGAAATCTCTTTAAAGGGGGGGTATAAAGACAGAGAGTATACCCTAACCCAAGATGCTGCCTCCCTACATCCCATCACTCTGTGTAGTGTGGGTGATGAGATTTACCCAAATAAAAAATAAACTATATATATATATATATGAGAAGGGTTCACAAACTTATTTTCCACACCATTACCAGTTCCAGCAAAACGCCATTACCAAATACCTCTTTCAGTCATTAATTCATCTAGTTTATTCTTAAAAGTCGCCAAAGTATGGGAACTCATAACTACTTCAGCTAAGCTATTCCAGAATTTTACTATTCTATTTGAAAAACTATGTTGTACTAACTGTGATTTACATCTTTGCTGAAAAAGCTTAAGGCTGTGGCCTCTTGTCCTATCATTGTGATCCTTTGTAAAAAGAGAGTGGAAGTCTATATTATCTAACTCAATTATTATTTTGTATACTTCTATCATATCACCTCGTAACCTTCTTCGCTTTAGGGAAAACATGTTTAGGTGCTCCAATCTCTCTCTGTAACTAAGGTGTCTAAGGCATGGTATCATCCTTGTGGCTCTTTTGTACTTTTTCTAGTGTCTTTCTCTAAATAAGGACTACTGAACTGAATGCCATACTCAAGAAGAGGCCTCACGTATGAAGTGTAGAGCCTACTTATAATTTCCGGCGATTTATATTCTATATGTTTCTGTATTAGGTTCAATCTAGCATTAGCCTTATTTCTAATTTCAATACAATGAGTTGTAGGTTTAAGATCATGATCCACAATGACACTCGAATCTCTCCTTTTTTTCTTTATTTATCCAACTTCCATCCATGTTATACTCAAATTCTGGATTGTCATGACCAAACTGCATAACTTTACACTTTTCCACATTAAATTTCATCTCCCATCTATCTGCCCAAACAACTCCTTTATCATGTCCTTTTGCATTTTCATGGCACCTGTTAAAGATCTTACATTTTGTCCCAATTTTGTATCATATGCAAATATTGAGGTTTTACTATTTAGACCCCTTTCTAAGTCATCAATATAAATAATAAAAAGTAGAGGCCCAAGTACTGACCCCTGTGAGACTCTACTCAGAACAGGGCTCCATGTAGACCTAGTCCCATTTAACTGGACTCTCTGTTCTCTTTCTTTAAGCCATTCTTCAATCCAATTTGCTACTGTCCCTTTTATTCCATGAGCTCTAATTTTAACAAGCAACTATTTATGAGGAACGCTTAGTGCGTCATATGAATAAAGTGTTCGTTGAACGGAATCCAACCAAGAGGAGGAGGGTCTGTCTTCCAGGGGCCAGGGTTGACAGAATTAGAGATGAAGTAGATAGGATTAATGTTGCCTCCCGTCACTCGATGTTGGTGATGATGGTAGGGGGGCAACGACTTGTATAGGCCTGATACGAGAGTGCCTGACCTTTTGGAGAGAGATATACAGTGGTGTAGTGCTGTGGGAACGGCGTTCCCTTACTTTTTTTTGGTAGACGGAACGGCGTTCCCTCACTATTTCAAATAAATCCGAACTTACAAATCTCTAACGTCATGAAATTTTAATTCCCACCCCTAGAAGAAATATGAGAGAGAATCATTAACTGTTTCATTTCTTTTAGCTTCGACTGAGGCAATGCTAGCCTATAAAGATCTGATGAAACAGTCACCACGGCGTACCAGTTGTTAACTTTTTTTAGTTAATCATTCCAGTTGTTAGCTATTTTTATTGATCGTACTGGATGTCGTATATCTAATGACACTGGAAATACTGCATCTTCAACCTTGGAATATATCCTAATATCCAGTGCATATGACCTCAAAATATCCCTGAAATTGGTCAGATTTCAAAAGATTTCCCAGGGGGCTTACAGTGCCCCCGGACCCCCAGCTGTATGGGCTCGCCGCGCTCGCCATTGTCCCCCCCGATCTGAGTAACACTTTCAAACTGCGTTCCCTCACTTCTTTATTTAGCACTACATGTTATTTTATTTATTTGTCGGGTTCAAAATCCCAGCTGAGCCGTGAACGGCCAAATTCTAAAGGGCCAGTTCTACCTAAAGCCAAGTTAAGCTAAATTAAAACTTACGGATTTGAGATCCTATTAGGTCCTACCTCAGGGTAACCACAGGGTTGCTGACTCGATGCGGGCCTACCTTAGACCTTAGTTACATGAATTTAATGTAAACAAAAAGGGTACTATTTATGGTCTTCTTTCTCAACTTTGCAACAACAACGCAACCTGGACTATTGCACGGTGCAACAATCTTGTATCTAAACAACCAAACTGAATTGCAAGAGAGCTCTCTACAAGACCACACCCTGTACGTACGACATCCCACAAACGAGTAGAAAAGACGCGCAGCGCCCCAAAATGATGCCACCAGCGTCCCAAACACTGATGCCACAAGAGCCCAAAAATGCTAGCTCTTATTAAGTGAATTTTTCACTAACCTTACAATTATGAGATGGATATATATACACCTTAACTTAATATATACAAGCAATGCTGCATCAATCAGCTTAGTCATCATATCGCCTTGGGACAACAATGGTTCTTCCTCTTCTAGATTTTCTAACACTCCCCACCGAAGAGGCATTGTTGTCGTTACCTTCCGCGAGGTTAGCCAAGCCTTTCCATGAGGCTGTAACTCAAATGTTTCATCTTGACTATCTGTGTTTTTGCTGATTTCTAAAGCATAGAGTTTTTGTATAGGTCTCTTTAACTTTCCTCCTGAAGTCTTTACCAGTGCAGACCTAACTAAATTGTCTTTGCCAACAAACAACTCTTCAATTATGCCAAGCTTCCAGCATTGCCTTGGTCTTTCATCCCCAATCATTACCACTTCCCACCTTGATACAATTTGCATTGGAGCCCTTTACCTTGCCTGATGGGTAATAATTGAGTTCTGGCAAGTATTCCATCTGCCACCTCTTCCATAACTGATCTTGTAGCTCTTCAAGGTACCTGAACCGTCTGGTTAACTCTCCTTGAGTGCTCTGGATAGGCTGCAAGTCTTCTGGCACACTGGGGCTTGATGTTAATCGTTTACCACAAAGAAAATGATTTGGTGTCAATGGCTCTGCATCCTGCATACTGTTGTAAACAAAAGTGATAGGCCTACTGTTCACCATTGCTTCTACTTCACATAAAACAGTGCAGAATTCTTCTTTGCTCAAATGAGCATTAGCTAAAAGTTTCTTTAATGGACACTTTACACTTCTCACTAGCCTTTCCCAAAATCCTCCCCACCATGGTGCTCTCTCAACAATAAACTCCCACTGTACCCCTTGGTGTGAAAAGTAGGATTGGAATCCTTCCTCTTTTAGCAAGGACCAAATTTCTTGGAGTTCCTTTGCAGCCTTTTTGAAGGTTTTTGCATTATCCGATGAGATTTTATTTGGGAAACCCCTTCTGTTCACAAACCTTTTAAAGGCCAAAAGAAATACATCACTACTTAAGTTGCTTACCAACTCCAAATGGATTGCTCTGGTGGTAGCACAGGTGAAAAGACATATATAACCTTTGTTAGACTCCCCTCGCTCATACACATAGACTGGCCCTGCAAAGTCTACTCCCACTACATCAAATGGGGCAGTATAGACACACCGTTCTCTTGGAAGTGGAGCCACCTTTTCATAATAAGGCTTTGCACTCCAACGCTTGCAAACCACACATTTATGCAAGACCTTTTTTACTACTTGTCTAATTTTGGGAATCCAAAATTGTTGTCTAATCTCTATTATCACTTCTCTAACTCCAGCATGTAACAGCTTATGATGAGTATCCAGGATCAAAAGGTCCACAAAGTGCCCCCAGAAGGTAGCAAAATTGGATGTCTTTTCTCCTCTGGAAGCCCAGAAAACTGTAGTCTACCTCCTACTCTCAATAAATCCTGATCCAAAAACACATCCAAACCCTTGAGAGCAGAATGTGTTGGTAGAACCTGTAATGGATGGCTGGTGAGCAATTCCCGCTCTTCACCAAATTTTTCCTTCTGCACATATACCACCCAGTATTTCCTGGCTTGCTGAATCTCATTACTGTTCAGAATTCCTCCCTTCTTGTTTCTCTCTTAATATTGTTGGTAAATCTATATACCCATGCTGTCACTCTTAACAATCTTTTCAGACTGCTAATGTCCTCAAGCCTCAATATGGGGTCCTGCTGCATAACTTGACAACTGTTCACAGCGCATTTTCTCACCTCACTCACCCATGCTTCTTCAGCCTGGCATTCTCCTACAATAGGCTGATTAGAAGGCCAGTTTTCACTTCCAAGTTTTAGCCACTCTGGCCCATTCCACCACAAACTTGACTGTGAAAGATCTTTCACTGAAATTCCTCGTGTTGGTAAATCAGCGGGGTTTTGGATGCCTGGACAATGCTTCCATTGCTTGGGATCTGTGTGCGCTTGAATTTCCTCCACCCTATTGGCAACAAATGGTTTCCATTTCCTTGCCTGACTTCTTAACCAGTGCCAAACTATAGTGGAGTCTGTCCAATAATAGCTTGGAATTTCATAGAGGGCCAAAGACTTTCGCACTGTAATTGCAAGCCGACTAGCAATAACGGCACCCATCAATTCCAACCTTGGAACCGAAAGCCTTTTCAAAGTGCTACTCTGCTCTTTGCAGCAACCAACCTGCAACTTACTTCCTCTTGCAATGCGCCTCTTATATAAATACAAGTTGCATAGGCTTCCTCACTTGCATCACAAAAGATGTGCAGCTCCAAATTGTCTGGACTATTGTTCAGCTCTCCAAAGTACCATCTTGGGATTTCAATGTCTCCAAGATGTGCCAATTCTTTGAACCAATATTTCCACCTTACCACCATATGATCAGGTAACTCTTGGTCCCAACCAAGTCCAATTTCCCAGAGGCTCTGAAACCAAATTTTTTACTTTATCACAAATGGAGCCAGGAATCCAAGAGGATCAAAGACCTTTGAAGCCAAACTAAGAGCTGTACGTTTTGTCCACCTTGTCTCATTCTCAGCCAGCTCTACTAAAGATTTCCCATTGAAGGTAAACAAATCATCATCTTGCTGCCAAACAATGCCTAGCACCTTTGCGTCTATTGCCCACAACTCCTTAATACCAGAATCCTCAATACTTTCTGCTGCATGAGGTACTACACAGAAATGACTCATAAACTCTTGTAATTGCGAATGATTGGTCTGCCATTTTCTAAGCTCCATGCCAGCCTCCCTCATTATAGCTCTAGCCTCCATGAATATCTGTTTAGCCATTTCTGTATTATCCACGGAACACAGCAAATCATCAACATAAAAATTTTTCCTTATGTGTTCAATAGTGTTTGGATAGACTTCAGAATATTTCTTAAAATGGTAATGCATAATAGCTGCCAACAGAAATGGACTAGAGCTGAGGCCAAACAACACTGACTTCATTCTATATGCTTGAACCTTAGGTTCATTTTCCAACAAGTCTTTCGTATCCACCCACAGATACCTTACTGCATCTCTGTCCTCTGGTTTTAACTTTATCTGCAAAAAGGCTTGCTTCACATCTGCAGTCAATGCTACTCTACCAAACCTGAATCTCGGTAACAAGGAAAATAAATCTGCATTTAAATTTGGCCCAGCATCCAAACAGTCATTCAAGGACACACCACCTTTGTCCTTGGCTGAGCCATCAAAAACTACCCTCAGTTTGGTGGTAGTTTTGTCTCGCCGTACCACTGCATGGTGTGGCAGATAATGTGCCTCCTGGCTCACCAGCTCACTTTGCACCCTTTCAGCATAGCCCTCCCTTACATAACTTAGGATGGCCTCATTGTATTCAATTAACAACTCCTCATTTTTTCTTAGCCTGTACAATGAAGTCTCCAACCTCCGATTAGCTAGCTGAAGGTTTGAACCGGGTTTGCAAGAATCCTTCCATGGTAGGCCAACTTCATAGCAACCATCTCTAAACCCAATCCTTTTTTCAAATTGCTCTAAAACATCATTGTTCACTGTACTTGACTGTTTGTCCTTTATGCCAATGGATTCAAGTTCCCAAAACGCTTTCAAATACCTTTCCAAACCATGGCTGTTCTCCTCAATCTTAACAAAAAGAGCCTTAATTTCCATTTCATTGCAATAGCTACCATGTAGCATCCAGCCTAGCTTACTTTCAATAGCTACTGGGCCTTGAGAAGTACGGACAATATTACCAGTGATGAAGTCCCAATAATAGTCAGCTCCAATCAAAAGACTAATATCTTCTGTTCCCTCAAACTTATTATTGCCCAAATTAATTCCTTTAACTTGCAATTCTTGGACACATGCCATATCTAAACAAGTAGTGACTGGAGCACAAAGTTCCTCAATCTCTACAGCTTGGACCTTGATAGTGGGACTTTGCGGTAACAACCCTTTAACCAAACTTCTACCTTCTTAAATTTGGTTCGGTTTTGAACGGAACCCCCAAACCCAGAAATTCTTAAATTTTCCCTCTTAAGTTCTTTAAACTTCAATTTTCTGGAAATTCTGGTCTTAATAAAACTACACTGGCTACCACTATCAAACAACACTCTTACAGTAGCTTCTCCCTCATTCCCAATTAATAAGGCTGCAGTTGTTTGCAATAATCCCCCTTTACCTTTACTCACTTGCATAGCAGTGGCATGTGCCACTGATGTCTCTACTTCTGGGGTAGGCCTACTAAGAGTGTTTTCACACAATAATGGCTGATGCCTACCATGACATTTTTTGCACAAAATTTTAAACTTACAAAACCTTGCTCTATGACCTTTCAAAAAACATTTAAAACATGCTGTGGACTTAGTTACCCTGTCCTTTCTCTCCTCAAAGGGTAAGGCCTCAGCCACCTCACATTTATATGACTTGTGGTTGCCTTCGCAAAATATGCATCCCTTGATTCCCTTTAATTTATTCTCAGAGGAGGCATGTAGAGCTGACACTGTACCTGGGCTATTCCTTTTTGTGGAAACTTTGGTGCTGTGCCTGCCTTTGTCCCCTTGTTTACCATCCCACTGTGCAAACTCAACTCCCTCTCGTCTTGCTAATTCTGTGCCTAAAAGACTTAACATCTGCTGAAGGGGATGTACACATGTTCTGCAGAGTGTCCCCTACTTAATTCAAGCAAAATTGAGCTAGGCAATTTAGACTCCAGTGTAGGAACCAACATTATACCATACTTTTCCATTCCTACACCCAAGTTGTCCAGGACCTAGTTCTAATTTCAAATTCATCATATAACTGCCGTAACTCCTTGACACTATTAGGATTATTAACAGGAGGTATAGTCAAAAGTGCACGGAGGTGGCTTTTAATTAAGATCTCTGGCTTACCAAACCGTTTCTTTAATATATCCCAAGCCACATTATAATTAGCCTCTGTTAATGCTAATCCTGCTATAGTCTTTGCTGCCTCCCCTTCCAAGAGGGACCGCAAATAATTAAACTTCTCCACGGCACTTAACACTTGACTAGAATGAACTGCTGATTGAAAACTGTCTGCCCATCTTGCCATTCCTGAATACTCCCAGAAAATGTTTTGAGCACAAGCCTCGGTAATTGAACTACAGATCTGTTAACCTTAACTTCACAAGCATCATTTGTTGAGTGTTGTGTTTCATTATTAGACCTGGTCTCTAACTGTACTGAGCTGCTAAACTCTTTTGCTCGGAGGCCTACGTTAGTTATATCATCAATAATCTCTTCAAAGTAAATTATGTTATTTTCTATTTCATCCTCTTCTATAAGAGCCTCAATTTTAACATTTACCTCACTTAGAGCAACCTTTTTAGTTTCTAATATGGCAAGCTTCGCAGTCACTAAGCGTAAATCCTCTTGCTCTATGGCAGAATCTATAGTGGCAATGACCTTTGTAATTAGACCTTTGTAGGCGCTTCTCCTTTTTATAAATTTGTTCAATTCAGATGCACTCATCTTCAATGCAAACAACAATTGGGCTCAATGCCAAATAAGCTGAATTGGCAGAAATACTTAACCGAACTGATCAAACGTAAATTTTACTTTCAAATAAACTGAATTGCTAGGTGGGGTACTAACCAACACCAGTATGGAATACCAATTTTTCCACCCAAGTAACTGGCGCACTGGTCTGCAACCTTCGCCTACGAATAATAAACCAAATTAACCAAACTGGTAAATGTAGGCCAAAAACAACGACAGACAAGTGGCCAAGTTTCGCAATTGGGCAACCAAACTTTCTACCCTGGGACCTTAATTCAATAATAACCCAAAATTAACCAAACCGGTAAAATGTAGGCCAAAACAACGACAGACGACTGGCCAAGTTTCGCAATTGGGCTACCAAACTTTCTACCCTGGGACCTTAATTCAATAATAACCCAAAATTAACCAAACCGGTAAAATGTAGGCCAAAACAACGACAGACGACTGGCCAAGTTTCGCAATTGGGCTACCAAACTTTCTACCCTGGGACCTTAATTCAATAATAACCCAAAATTAACCAAACCGGTAAAATGTAGGCCAAAACAACGACAGACGACTGGCCAAGTTTCGCAATTGGGCTACCAAACTTTCTACTCTGGGACCTTAATTCAATAATACTCAACCCGTCTAGGCCTAACTTGGGCTACAATTTGCACAATCAGAACTTTGCCGAAAAATAGTCACTGACTCAGTCTTGGGGTAGAATCCGGTTCTGAAGGACCATGTTATTTTATTTATTTGTCGGGTTCAAAATCTCAGCTGAGCCGTGAACGGCCAAATTCTAAAGGGCCAGTTCTACCTAAAGCCCAAGTTAAGCTAAATTAAAACTTACGGATTTGAGATCCTATTAGGTCCTACCTCAGGGTAACCTCAGGGTTGCTGACTCGATGTGGGCCTACCTTAGACCTTAGTTACATGAATTTAATGTAAACAAAAAGGGTACTATTTATGGTCTTCTTTCTCAACCTTGCAACAACAACGCAACCTGGACTATTGCACGGTGCAACAATCTTGTATCTAAACAACCAAACTGAATTGCAAGAGAGCTCTCTACAAGACCATGCCCTGTACGTACGACATCCCACAAACGAGTAGAAAAGACGCGCAGCGCCCCAAAATGATGCCACCAGCGTCCCAAACACTGATGCCACAAGAGCCCAAAAATGCTAGCTCTTATTAAGTGAATTTTTCACTAACCTTACAATTATGAGATGGATATATATACACCTTAACTTAATATATACAAGCAATGCTGCATCAATCAGCTTAGTCATCATATCGCCTTGGGACAACAATGGTTCTTCCTCTTCTAGATTTTCTAACACTACACCACTGGAGATATAGGGGTTAATTAGGTCCCTGAAGGCAAGGTCAGATAGGTCTTTAGTTCTGATATTACCCCTAGGCACGGTTTGGGTCTTAGGATTACGTCAAAAACAATGTTTCTGAATATTAAACTAGAAGAGATTTGTGCTCAGGAAAATGTACCCTTCGTAAAGCTGTGGTCAGAATTTAGTGGTCCTAGCATTTTTATAAAAGATGGGGGGGTGCATTTCAATGAAATAGGGAATGCTAAGCTAGGTAGGTTAACCGATGAGAACGTTCGAAAGCTGTATAGGTCGAAGCCTTCTTTAAACGTTGTAAAAAATAATTTAAACGTCTTTTATTGTAACGCGCGTAGTATTAGAACAAAATTGAACAATTTTAAGGCGATAATTTATTTCAGAAACTACGATATAGTTGCTATAACCAAAACGTGGTTAAATACCGCGACTCGGGACTTGTTTGGGGAACTTGATATAGCTTGTTTTAAACTTTTTACTAATGATAGATTACATAGGATTGGTAGCGGAGTTTTGCTGTACATCGTAATTCCCTTAGGGCTATTGAGTTTAAGATAGATTTTCCGGCAGCAATTAATACGATATGCGTTGAAGTTAGGGCTCGTAGTATTAGCTTTAATTTTGTTGTTTATAGACCTCCCGTTCAACCCCTCGATACCCGATACTAGATTTTATTCGCTTCTTGGTAACTTTATTAGTAATCGGGATAGTATAATTGTTGGAGACTTTAACTGCCCTAATGTTCATTATGAGACATTTTTTCTGGTAATGATGAGGGTTTGAGACTGATGAGTTCATGGAAGATAATTTTTTACAACAGATGGTTACCGAACCAACGCGCGGTGACAATATCTTAGACGTGGTGATACGAACGACGATAATATAGTCGAAGGTTTATGAGGTCAACAAAGAAAGTAAAAGAGATGCAAATAATATACCATCACAGAACAAGAACCAGACTAAATTACAAGCAAAATATTCCAAGGGTTCTTTGTCATTTTTATATGTAAATGCAAGAAGTATCCGAGATAAAATAAATGAATTCAAGGCATACATAGGTATTGAAAATCCTGATGTTATGATTGTCACTGAAACTTGGACAAAATTCAGTATGATACCAAATAGTCCATTTAGTGAGAGAGATAATACCATTACTTATGAAATTGATGGCTATGAACTTTTTTATTATGAATGTAAATATTCAGAGGGTGGCGGAGTATTTATTTATGCCAAGACAAATCTGAATCCAGTTGAAGTTACCTCTGTTAAAGAAGAAATAGTTGAATCTGTATGGATAGATATTGGGCATAAAAATGCCAGGAAAATCAGGATAGTGGGTATCTATAGACCACCTGAGGGATGTTCAGTTGGAGGAATCTCCAAAAGTAGAGAAGAAAATAAGTATGTAGAAAACAAACTTATTGATGAAATAAATAAAGCAATGACAAGCAATATTATTATTGTTGGAGATTTCAATTATAGGCATATAGATGGAAATATTATAAACACCAGAAAGTAATGAGAGATTCTTAGACTGTATAATTGAGAATGATTTAACCCAGTTAGTAAAGAAGCCAACCAGGGCTGATGCCATTCTAGATTTAATTCTAACAAATAATCCAGATACTTTCCAGGATATCTCAGTTTCAGAAACACTAGGTTCAGGTGATCATTGTATCCTTTGGTTTAATATTGTTTGTAATTCAAGACCTAGTGAAAGTAAAGTAGAAATCCCAGATTTTTAGAAGAGGAAATATAAATGGACTAGTAAATGATCTGTGTCTAATAAATTGGACAGATATTCTACAGCTTGAACAGACAGTAACTAGTATGTGAGAAAAATTTAAAAGTATAATAATTAACATACAAAGGAAGCATATCCCACAGTGTAAAATCAGAACTGGAAAAAATAAAAAATAACCTTGGATAAACTGCAATGTAAAAAGAGTAATCAGAGAAAAAACAAAAGCATTTCATAAATTCAAAAGAACTAAAAATGGCACAGACTCCGAAATATATAAAAGTAAAGGAAGCATTTGCAAGAAAGCAATCAGAGATAGCAAATGAGACCTGGAAAAAAGCCTAGCCAAGAATTTAAAAAATAATCCTAAGAAGTTTTTCAGTCACTTCAATTTGAAAAGTAGAGTGAAAAAGAAAATTGGCCCCCTCCATATAGATGATAAAACTATAGATGATGATCTTGAAATAACTGAAGAACTAAACAAGTACTTCTCATCAGTATTCACAAATGAAAATTTAAATAATATTCTTGATCTTACTACCAGGACAAGATAGAGAAATAAGTGAATTAAGGGTAACAAAACTAGATATCCTAAAAGCAATAGATAAATTAAAAATAGAAAAATCTCCAGGGTCAGATGAAATGCATCCAATAGTCATAAAAGCTGCCAAAAAGAATATAGCACAAGCACTAGAAATTATTTTTAATAAATCATTGATATGTACTGAAATTTGCAAATTACTTGAAAGTATCATTAGCGGTAAAGTTACTGAGTTCCTTGAAGGGTGCAACCTTATAAATGATAGCCAGCATGGCTTTTGAAATGGAAGGTCTTGTCTAACCAACTTGATTAAATTTTATGATGGAGTCCTATTGCATTTGGACAATAAAGAGCCAGTAGATATAGTATACTTAGATTTTGCAAAGGCATTTGATACTGTTCCTCATGCAAAATTGTTGGTAAAAGTTAGAACCCATGGTATAAGAGGTCATATAGCTGACTGGATAGAAGAATGTTTTCTGTTTCTCAGCCAGAGTTCATCCAAATAGGAAATAAGTGTACTTGGAGACCCGTATTGCGGAGTTCCACAGGGGTCTGTGCTGGGACCTCTGCTTTTTGTTGTCTATATAAATGATCTAGAGAAAGGCCTATCATGTAAAACCTCAAAATTTGCTGATGATACAAAATTAGGCCATAATGTTAAGTTGGTAGCAGGAGCAATGACAATACAAAGAGATTTAGACAGAGTAACAGCCTGGGCAGATAAGTGGGAGATGAGATTTAATGTTGATAAGTGCAAGGTTATGCATATTGGGCCAAAAAATCCAGGGTTATTATTTGTTTTTTGACCCAGTCACACCCAGCTATAACAGTAATATTTATTGAATAACCAATCAAAACTGAATAAGAAAATATATATATTATCTTGTGCAAATTTGGGTTATTATATAGAAAACGGCGCAACCCGAAGTATGATGTAAAAAACATTTTATTAGGTCAATTTCGATGTGCTGAAGCCAAATCTGTTAACCATTTGGTGTGCAAATTACATTTTTACAGATTATAAATAAAATTACAAATTTTTGAAGTTCATTCATTTGCCCATCATTTATGTTTTGGTTCCAATAATTTTGCTCCGCGAGTCAAAGTAGTTCTTAACAGAAGCAATTTTATAACCCTTTTAAAATGCGCCCTTTTAATGTTTGTATAGCAATGGAGTGAAGGGTGTTCTGTTAGATACATTGAAGCTATTGTAAGGTGTTACGAAAATGATGAAGAAGCAATTCTATTTTTCCAAAAACATGGTGTTTTGCTTTCTGAGTTGTCGTGCCCAACGTGTGGTTATTTTACTCTTAGGTTAGGTTAGGTTAGGTTAGTTTTGTTTTCATGTGCTTGTTAGCCATTTTTTAGGCAAATGCTTCAAAATAAGAGTAAAATATAAATAACATTTACTCTAATTTGAAGCATTTGCACACCAAATGGTTAACAGATTTGGCTTCAGCACATCGAAATTGACCTACTAAAATGTTTTTTACATCATACTTCGGGTTGCGCTGTTTTCTATATAATTACCCAAATTTGTATAAAATGTGTTTTTTTATTAAAATATATGGTAATTATTCGTTTTTTGACCCAGTCTCTTTTTATAATGAGAGCAAATGTTTCTGGTCAATTTTGAGGTGTTCTGCACGAATCTGCCATCCGTTTCCTGTGCAAATGCATAGTTTTTGAGATATCGTCATCTTGAAAACCGCATTTGCACAGGAAATGGATGGCAGTTTCGTACAAAACACCTCAAAATTAACCAGAAAAGTTTGCACTCATCATTTTCGTTTAAACTAATGAATTTAAATATCATGACTTAACCTAACCAATCATCAAGGGCGAACAGTTGACCTAACTGGTGTAACGTACTGAACTGTCCGCAAAACATTAGGACCGATCAATTTGTGATGCGTGAGCCCCCATACCCCCGAGACCTAAATTATACAAATGATAATGTAATAACATGTGCCAACCTTGCATGGGTAGTCCGCTAAATTTTGCATGCCCTTAAACTGAAATGACACGGTTATTTTTAAGATTTTTACGGCACTTTAAGACCTTCTGGTCTTTTGTTAAAATACAAGTACTATTGCATTTAGGGCAGGTCACGGATGTCTTAATTATTCTGTGATTGAAAAAAAGGTCTAAACTCTTGTCTTCATTGAGGGCAATATGGCGGATCACATCTTAAAAATCAAATATGCATAACTGATACGTCATACTTCTAGTCACAAAAAAACCAAACTGAACAGACAAAAAATTGCTAAAAATGATTTACTTGTAAAACAGGACAAATTGAATTACGAAGAAGTAGCCAGAATCATCAAATATACCAAAAAAGGTAGCCAAAATAAACAAATTAACCAAAATTTATATACATACATATTAGAAAGTAGAAAATATTTTTTTTTTAAAAAAGTACATTTTATACAAATTTGCACAAGATAATATATATATTTTCTTATTCAGTTTTGATTGGTTATTCAATATATATTGCTGTTATAGCTGGGTGTGACTGGGTCAAAAAACGAATATTAACCAAATATATTTCCTATTTTTGGTGTTTTTTCAATATATATATAGCTACACTATATGATCAAAAGTATTCGGACACCGCATGGTTTTGGGAAAAATGGTTTTATTATGGCATTTAGTAACTAGTAGGTCCACCCTTTGCTTTTATTACAGCATCAACACGTCGAGGCATACTTTCCACCAGTTTTCGGTAAGTGTGCAGGAATAGGAATGGCTCGCCATTCCTCTTGCAGAGCTGATGCAAGAGATGCAAGTGAAGCCGGGCGTGGTGTGCGGTTTCGTATCCATCGCTCCAGTTTGTCCCACATGTGCTCGATTGGGTTGAGATCGGGGCTCTGAGCAGGCCAGTCTAACAAATCCACCTTATTTTCACAAAACCAGTCCTGCACATGCCTTGCAGTATGGCAGGGAGCTCGATCCTGTTGAAACAAACAATGGCCATCTCCGTAGTATTGCCACAGTGTAGGGAGGGCCGAATTGTCCAGAACGTCGAGATAAACATCAGCGTTTATGGTAGTGGGTATAACAACCAACGGGCCGAGCCCTAGCCAGGAAAAACAACCCCATACCATGATGGACCCTCCACTGAACTTCACCGTTGGACGTACACAGTCAGGAAGAAGCCATTCTCCAGGCTGTCGCCACACCCAAACACGCCCATCAGACTGGAAGAGTGAATACCGCAACTCGTCGCTCCAAAGAACAGTTTTCCAGTCCTCCATGGTCCAGGAATGACAGGAGACACACCAGGCCAAACAACGCGTGGCATTAACCTTTGTAATCAGTGGCTTGTGTACAGCTGCTCTACCATAATAACCGAGTCTGTGCATCTCTCTGCGGATAGTTACAGTACTAACGGAGGTACCGGATGCTCTTCCTACCTCCTCAGCGATGGAAGCGGCAGAGGACGTGCAGGACTTCTTGACATGTCGTACCAGACTTCTTCTATCATGTTCCGTCAGTTTGCGTAGTCGTCCGGAATGTTTTTTCGCATTAGTTGCACCGTCGTGCTTCCATCTCATGATAACATCTGCTACAGTCGACTTTGGTATATCCTGTTTGGCTGCAATGTTTCGTATAGAAACGTTACTTAAATAACATCCGATGATGAGTCCACGTTGGAACTCGGAGAGTTCACGTCTGCGTGGCATGGCTTCACAACAGTTACTGATAACTTAACAGAACACCTCAGCATTATAGTTTCGCCACGCTTTTTCCCAGCATACCTTTCGGCGAAAGTGATATTTGCAGAAATGCGGATTTTCCGGGGTGTCCGAATACTTTTGATCATATAGTATATATATATGTATATATATACATATATATATTGACTATTTGGTGAATATTTCTTATTTTTGGTGATTCTGGCTACTTCTGCGTAATTCAATTTGTCTTGTTTTACAAGTAAATCATTTTTAGCAAATGTTTGTTCAGTTTATTTTTTTTGTGATGAAGTATGACATGTCAGTTATGCATATTTGATTTTGAAGACGTGATCCGCCATATTGCCCTCGATGAAGACAAGAGTTTAGACCTTTTTTCAATCACAGAATAATTAAGACATCCATGACCTGCCCTAAATGCAATAGTGCTTGTATTTTAAGAAAAGACCAGAAGGTCTTTAGGTGCCGTAAAAAAAATCCTAAAATAAATGTGTCTCATTTCAGTTTAAGGGCACGCAAAATTTAGCAGACTACCCATGCAAGGTTGGCACATGTTATTACATTATCATTTGTATAATTTAGGTCTCGGGGGTACAGGGGCAGAGCCCCCGTAAAGATCACGCATCACAAATTGATCAGTCCTAATGTTTTGCGGACAGTTCAGTACGTGACACCAGTTAGGTCAACTGTACGCCCTTGATGATTGGTTAGGTTAAGTCATGATATTTTCATGATATTTTCATGATATTTTCATGATATATATACATATATATATTGACTATTTGGTGAATATTTCTTATTTTTGGTGATTCTGGCTACTTCTGCGTAATTCAATTTGTCTTGTTTTACAAGTAAATCATTTTTAGCAAATGTTTGTTCAGTTTATTTTTTTTGTGATGAAGTATGACATGTCAGTTATGCATATTTGATTTTGAAGACGTGATCCGCCATATTGCCCTCGATGAAGACAAGAGTTTAGACCTTTTTTTCAATCACAGAATAATTAAGACATCCATGACCTGCCCTAAATGCAATAGTGCTTGTATTTTAAGAAAAGACCAGAAGGTCTTTAGGTGCCGTAAAAAAAATCCTAAAAATAAATGTGTCTCATTTCAGTTTAAGGGCACGCAAAATTTAGCAGACTACCCATGCAAGGTTGGCACATGTTATTACATTATCATTTGTATAATTTAGGTCTCGGGGGTACAGGGGCAGAGCCCCCGTAAAGATCACGCATCACAAATTGATCAGTCCTAATGTTTTGCGGACAGTTCAGTACGTGACACCAGTTAGGTCAACTGTACGCCCTTGATGATTGGTTAGGTTAAGTCATGATATTTTCATTTAAATTCGTTAGTTTAAACGAAAATGATGAGTGCAAACTTTTCTGGTTAATTTTGAGGTGTTTTGTACGAAACTGCCATCTGTTTCCTGTGCAAATGCATAGTTTTCAAGATGACGATATCTCAAAAACTACGCATTTGCACAGGAAATGGATGGCAGATTCATGCAGAACACCTCAAAATTGACCAGAAAAGTTTGCTCTCATTATAAAAAGAGACTGGGTCAAAAAACGAATAATTATCAAATCCAGAATTTGAATACAATATGAATGGAATTTGGATTAAAAATGATGATAAAGAGAAAGACTTAGGTGTCACTGTGACTAATGAACTTAAACCCTCAAATCACTGTATGGAAATCAGAAATAAAGCAAATGCTAGACTCAATCTCATGCAGACACACATTGAATACAAATCACTCAATATTATAAAGCAACTATACATTTCATATGTGAGACCCCTCCTTGAATACTGTATTCAATTTAATAGTCCCTATTTGATACAAGATATTGAAAAGTACAGAAACAAGCAACAAGAATGATCCCATCTCTAAGACAATTGACATATAAGGAAAGACTGGTGTATCTAAACATGTTCTCATTAAAAAGGAGGAGGTTAATGGGTGATATGATAGAGGTGTATAAAATGATAAAAGGGTTGGATAAGATAGATTTTGATTCTCTCTTCATTAAAGATCACAATAACCAGACTAGAGGTCATAGTATGAAATTATTTAACCCATTACAGATGAGTCCGCAGCATATGCGGCCACTCTTGTTACCAGAACGTATAGGTTTTATTGTTATTGAAAACTAAATATTTTAGTAACTAGTCACTGAAATGATACACATTTTGGGTTCCTTTCCTGACAACTAAATGACATCTATATATAAACACGTAGAAACATTTATAGAAATGAGGCATTGTAGTACAATTTATATTATTATTTCTGGTGGACCTTAAGGTACCATCCATTGTTAAAGGGTTAAGCCAAGATATAGAACAAATTTAAGAAAACATAGTTTTACAAACAGAGTAATTAAGTTTTGGAACAGTCTGACAGAAGAAGTAGTGACTTTCAGATACACTTGATTCTTTCAAAAGAAGGGTGGATAGTTTGATGTCTGCAAGGGACATCTGGTGATAGTGTTTAAGCCCATTTTTATTGCATGAATGGTACTAGTTTATTTCGTATATATTATGTGCATTTAGGTGATAAATCTCTCAGCTCAACACAAGTGTTGTGGAATATAGGGAGGCAGCATCTTGGGTTAGGGGATACTCACTGTCCATACACACCCCATTTAAAGAGATTCTTCTGCTGAGTGGTGCTCCCTATAGTACTTTGAGGTATTGAAAAACTCATGATCTTCACTTGCCCCACAAACACCTTTAAATGGGAGACCCAAAATGGGTGCACACACATTTCTACATTAGGCTACTGTACAGTCTTTACAGCCATACTTACACTTTTCCTCCTAAGTATATATTTTGTTATAATAATGTTATGTTTCAGACCAACAAAGACCCTAGGATCCACTCATGGCTGGTCTACCTAACTGTGTTCGTAATTGTGTATTGTGCATGTCCTCCGTGGTGGTGGAGGGGACCTACAATTTTATGTGGGTTCCGAAACATTTAAGAATATAAGAAATTATTTTCTTTTGTAATGTACCGGGTGTCCGAGAATTATCTGTACAAGTTTTGGCTGTTATTAAAAGTCAACCATGAAGTGTAGAAATTCCAGTGTTGTCCCATTTTACAGAGAAACTCATTAAGTTTTTTCTGATAACAAGTTTTGACAAGTTTTTTCTTTTTTGTACGCGGGTGACAGACATTGATGATTTAAAAGCAAGAATCATAGCTGCTATTGAGCGAATTGATGTGGATATGCTGCAGTGTACATGGCAACATTTGGATTATCGATTGGATGTTTTGCGAATCACTGATGGTGCACATATCGAATGTTGTAACAACGTTACTTTAATAAAAGAAACTTTTGAAAATACAGATTCTAAATAATCTTGTTTAAGAATTTTACGTGTGTTATCAAGAATTTTATTAAAAGATGAAATTGTACAGATAATTTTCGGACACACTGGAATTTCTAAAAAACTTGTCAAAACTTGGTATCAGAAAAAACTTAGAGATTCTCTGTAAAATAGGACAACACTGGAATTTCTACACTTCATGGTTGACTTTTAATAACAGCCAAAACTTGTACAGATAATTCTCGGACACCCTGTATATGGTTGTAAATTGTGACTTGGTCCGCAATTGATATGGACTGTGACTTACTTTTGGTTGGCAAGGTACTGGTATTGATGGGTACCGTAATGAAACTGACTGGATTCTTTGGATCTGATATATTTGCATGTCAGTTATAAATAGATATTATAAATAGATATAGAGCGTAACATATTTGTGGATAGTAGCCTATTATGACTTTGATCCTCTGGATCCAGAGATTCTATTTCTAGTTTTAAATTGATAATTATTTAGTTTTGTGAAAATTGGTTATTGCCAATGTACAGGCAGTTTTTACATAGTGGAGCCACTTCAATGGGCCGAAGTGGCCCCTAGTGTGCCCACTATAAAAATTTCTTATGTACTTGTAAGTTAGGTTAAGTGGCTATGGATTGTGAATGATCTGCAATAAAGATGTTTTGTTTTTGTATCAAAATTACAGAATGAATGTACAGGGGTATGAAGCAGGGATGGGGTCAAATACGTATTTGTATTTGTATTTACAAATACACAAAAATGGATATTTGTATTTGTATTTGAGAATTTAAAAAGCTGCATATTTGTATTTGAATTTGTATTTGAGCCTTTTATTTGCTGTATTTGCTTCAAATACAGTCAAATACACTAATGTAATTTAAGTTAAGTTTTAAATCCATTGTACAGACTACAGACTATATAACTACAAATTGATATGAACAGTAAAAATCAAACATTGAGAAATATGAATTTATTTTCTTTAATTATGCAAAAGTGCAGAAATATCAAGAAGTGTGAAATAATTTTCTCTAATAAAAATAATAAACAAGAGGAATTTGTTACTTTTCTTGCCTTGGTGTGAAAATGAAGTCTACTTTGATAAGAGCCAAAGTATTGCAATGTTAAGTTTTATACAATAAGTACTATACCAGTATTGTCTTACTTGAGGGGTAGCCGAAGTCAAGTAAATATTATCCGTTTATATTTAGGATGAAATTGGTACGAAATTTGCAAATACAGTAAAAATTGTATTTGCATTTTATTTGTATTTGAAGCTTCATATTTGTATTTATATTTGTATTTGGGGATTTATAAATTCGAATATTTGTATCTGTATTTGAATTTGGCCATAAAAAAAATAGTGTATTTGTATCTATATTTGTATTTGGGCAATTGTATTTGACCCCATCCCTGGTATGAAGTTACCAAATATTTTGTGGTTTTGCAATAAGTGTTTAGCTGAGGTTAGGGACATGCTTAAGGCAAGGTTTAAGAAAGCTGCTAGCTCAGTCTAGTGGGCCGAAGCTAGTTGGCCCTATAATTGATAATGTAGCCAATGAGAGTAATGTAACAGTTAGGCCAGAAACCGAGTCTAATACACGAAATACTAATGTTAAATGTAGCGAGGTTGAGCCTAAGCCGAGCCCTAGTGTTAGAGAGAGGGATGTAGGCCCAAGTAAAGTAAGCTTAAGCCAAGTGTTAGTGATAAGGATGCAGGTCTAAGTAAAGTTAGGCCTGATGAATGGGCCAAAGTCAAAAGGTCATTCAAGAAATATATAATTCTTATGTTAGGCCTCACTTGGAATACTGCATTCAAGCTTGGTCCCCTCACCTTAGACATGATATTGATGTGCTTGAAGGTGTGCAACATAGGGTGGTAATTATGTCACAAATGACATGGCCTGAAGTTGAAATAAAAAATATATTTTTCTAGTGTATTTTGGTGTGCTTTGTTCAAATATAACCTTTGTTTCCTGTGCAAATGGAAAGTAGTATGATTATTTGTACATTACTTCAGAGTTGTATTTCTTGGTTTCTGGTCATGTGAATAGCAATATATTAACCAAAAATTATGAAAACTAACTAAACCTAACACTAACAAGTGGGCTCTGACCCCTTGACCCCTGCTAATAACCTAAAGTTTGTTCCTGATATGAAGAAATATGACTCTGAAATAATGTAAACAAATTCTTATTTCTTTACATTTGCACAGGAAATGAAGGTTATATTTGAACAAAGCACACCAAAATACACTAGAAAAATGTATTTTAAGGAAAGATATAAGGCCTAATAGATAAACTAACCTTGAATTATTCTGTGGGTGGATAGAGAAGGGCAACTTACAGTAAAATGCCTGATGATCTTCGCAATTTAATAACACAGATTATCACACTTTGGGTCTGGATGTTGGGAGAACCCCATGTTCCTTGAAAAACGTTAATGACACCAGATTGCACAAATTACAGATTAAGTGAGAATTTGGACCCATTGCCATGCTATTCCTTAATTAGCGTAAAAAGAAATACCCGCACAAATTCTTTTATTTATTTATTTTTTTATTTCTATTTCTTTCCTTTTGATGGTTGAGGGTGTATATATATATATATATATATATATATATATATATATATATATATATATATATGCACTGTTAGGCATTAGCAGCTGTATTCACTAGACAGCAGCAGCTCAGATGAATTTCTTCATCATTTGTACTATGTATTAAAGCTCTCAGCATAAATTTACTTTCCCTCATTTTATATTTTCCTTAAATTTCAGAAATACATCGCTATCAACAATCTTTGTGATTGTGCAGCAATTGAAGCCAAAATCTGCGGTTTTTTAATATTTCTCAATCCCTGACGATGGAAAGTTTTTCATGTGCCAAGTGACCAAAAGTGATGATGAGAAAACCTGTGGTGCCAAAATTAGTGCTTACTCGGCTGAAGGAACCAGTGCCCTGAGCAGAGCATCAAATCTAAAGCGTCATCTATAATGCCATCATCCCAAGGTGTTGAAGATTGTTACTGAAAAGGATGCCAAAAGTAAGGATGATGATGCTCCTGGCCCAAATTCTTCAAATTGTCAAGCTCTCATTACCAAGTATTTTGAGAGTGGAAAGGTTACTGTGTCCATGATGGCAGATAAATTCAAGGGCTGCATCATTGAAATGATGGTTAAGAATGCTGTCCCTCTGAGCTTGTTCTCTACCACAGCTTTTGTCAGTTTGAATGGGGAAATGGCCCGTAAACTTGGTGTTTCATTAGAAAGGAACAGTATTCAAAGACTGGTACTGGAGGAGGCAAAAAAGCAGAAGCATGCACTCAAGGAATTTCTTTGTGGATGGTTTGTTTTTCTGAAGATGGATGCTTGCACATGTCAGAGAGTTAATTACTTCGTGATCAACGTTCAATTCGTGGATGATCAAAAAGAAGTGGTCACATGCACATTGGCAGTAAGGGACATTGAAGCCTAACACACAAGTGACTATCTCCAACAACTAGTGATGGACGTTCTGGAAGAGTTCGACATTGGTAAAGAATAAGTCTTATCGATTGTGACTGACAATGCCACCAACATGATGAGCACCATCGAGAAGCTGAACAAAGATGAAGTGGTGGATGATTTTGATGATGAAGAAGTTTCAGACGATGGTGGTGATACTTTAGATGAATTTGTGGATGCTGCTGCGAGGCTCTCCAAGATCCATCAAATGCACTGTGGTGTTCATATGCTACAACTGGCAATTCATGATGGCTTGAGAAAAAAACATGCAGCCAGTCTTATTGGCAAGTTGCGAAACATCGTGGTGGCTGCTAGAACACCAAAACTAAATGCTATACTGAAGCGACATACTGGAAAAGGGGTGATTTTGGATCAAGCAACTCAGTGGGGGAGTACATACTTGATGATTCAGCATGTTCTTGAACTAAAACCTTTCCTTAGTGACATGACCAACCCGGATGTCACGATGACTGAAGTTCAATGGGAGCAAGTGAAGGAACTTGAAAGCTTGCTTCGCCATCCATATACCATTACAAAAAACTTGCAAGCAGCTAACTTGACTCCTGGTTTGTTTTATAAGGAGTGGAAGACCCTCATTTTCCGCCTCTCTCAAATTGGTAGCATGATAGCCAATGGCATTATGAACTCAATGCAGTGCAGAGAAAGTCATCTGCTGGACAATGACATCCTATTGGCTGCTCTCTACATTGACACCATGTACCAAATCACACTGATGGAAGAACAGCAAATTAGAGCTAAAGCTGCTTTATGTGAAGTAGCCATTCATATGAAAGGTCTACGAGCGGAAGATGAGGCTGTAGCTGGGCCACAACTCGGCAGCCTTCCATCATCGTCCTCATCCAATTCAAATTCTGAAGAAAGATGAAGAATTTAATTTTAAAATACATCTAGACAATCACGAGTGGTCAAAGCGTCGTTGATTAGATTTGGAAAAAAGCGGAGAAAGGAGCCTGACTGCACTAGCTAAATTCAAATTGGATTTTTCTCATGCACTGGGAGAGGTAGAAAAAATTGACCATACTGCAAAGTTGAAAGTGAAAGATGCAATACCCGATACCCTGAGATTGTTCAAGATGCTGCTCTGACTGTCACAGCATTGCCACTGACTCAAGTCAGCATGGACCATTTGTTTTCTGCCCTCCGAATCATCAGATCCGACTTGAGAGCAGCAATGAAGGAGGACCTAACTGAAGCAATCCTGTTTCTGAGAACAAATTCAGTTTAGGTATAAGAGTACAGTATATATATGTGGTTGCAAAGTATTCATGTATTGTTCCATTTATTGCAGTTGCTTTTTTATATGCTGAACCATTTTGAAATAGTTTCAACTTTCATGTCTTATAATTTTATTATTTTATTATTTTGTAACTATTAAATAACTTCTTAGTTTTTATTTCATTTATTATTTTAGTTTTTATGGCATTTCATGTCTTATATTTTTATTGTTTTATAACTATTAAATAACTTTTTAGTTTTTATTATTGTACGAGGAAAGAATAATTAAAATAGAGATTTAAAAATTAAAATTATCAAAATTCACAGACTATTCATTTACTTACACCATACCTATACTATATAAGTATATATGCCATATGGTTAGTATATACTACAGTCGGAGTCAGACTTGTAAAATTTCTGGAGGCAAAGTTGGAGTCAGAAACTTTTTTCACTGACTCCACAACCCTGCTTTAGTCTTGCAATAAATGATTTGCAGAAAACTGTCAATAGCACATAGAACATAAGTAAGGTTTGTAGCTTTTAGGACTGAAATGTTTGAGTGTAACATGACTGGTGAATCATTTACAGACTGATTTTATTTTGGTTTCTAGTAAACTGGTTGCAATGTAGTGTAGATGGTTGACAGAGAACACCTTTACAGTTTCCCTTTGTTAAACTGATGCATATTTTTAAAATGTTAAGATTTAGTAGTGTTTTCTGTTCTGTTCTGAGAGATGTTGTATGAGGGGAGATATAATACAGATGTTCAAAATGTTTTCAGGTTTGGACAATTTAGATGTACGTAACTTTTTCTCACGAAAGACTGATGGGATAACTCATGGGCATAAGAAAATTAGAAAATAGACTTGTAGACTTGATCTATGAAAATACTTGTTCAGTCATATAGGTAGTAGTAGATTTTTGGAATGACTTGCCATATGATGTGGTAAACAGTAGCTCATTAGTTAATTTTAAGGAAAACTTACACTTTCATGAGTGAAAGATAGTTTGTAGATTGCATATAGTGTACAAGATAGTTTGTAGATTGTAAATATTAGTGATGGGACAATTAATCAGAATCGGAAGAATCGAGCATTTTTCAGGAATCGGAATCGGAATCGAGAGAATTGTACCATGATTTCCGATTCTTAAAACGATTCTTTAACTTTTAATTGAACCAGTTTTGCAATGTAAACTTCAAAATTTAAATGAAAGAGAATAACAAATTTTATTTTTATTGTATTGTAACATGTATATCCATGATGTGTAATCAAGAAGATTAAAATGAATTGTTACAACTTACAGTTGATTTTTATTTTTAAACCAATCTATTACACTGGTCAACACTCATTTTATTGCCAATCATATTAGAGTGATTTTGGGGTAACTTTGGGGTGCTGATTCCGAATATGACATCGGTTTGGCTAGATTGGCTCTAATTTATGAGATAATTGGTACCCCATTGAAACACGTAAAAATGCAAAAAATTTAATGTTCAGGCGGAGCCTACTTACAAATCGCATTGAAATTGTCTCAAATCATACAAAAGTAAATACAGTACATGAAATACATAATGGCATTTTATTCGGTCTCACCATCTAGAATGTTCCAGTAGTTTCCCATATGCACGCATTATGGTTACGTTTCCTATTAATTGAGGGTATTCATTATCTCAAGAACTAGAGCCAAATCGGAAAAACTACTTTCATTTTGGAATTCAGCAACCCCAAAATACCCTAAATTCGTACGAATTTCCTTGGCAACGAAAAAAAAAGTTTTTTTGTTGACCTGTTATAATTTATATTACCATACTCATAATGTAAATAGTTAATCTTACCAGAGTAAAATATGACAATTTCCAGAAAAACAAGTATAGAATTATATTTAAAAATATTGAGAATCGGAATTGGAATCGAGAATCGTATCGGAATCAAGACTTTTTAGTGGTATCGGAATTGGAATCGTTAAAAATTTTGGTATCGTCCCATCACTAGTAAATATTGTATATTCCTAGCTTGAGTTTGTAGGCTGCTTTGATAATAGTGGGTTAGCCCACTTGAGGAAATAGTGACCATTGGATCATACATTTTAAGATAGAATTAAATTAGGGATCTAGTCAACAATAACCATCTAGTCCCTTGCTTCTCAAAGGGTGACTATATAGTAAATTTAGGGAGTTGTTAGGCTCAGTAAAGTGGGATAATGAATTTGCCAATAAAAATGCTATTGAGATGTGGTCTAGATTCAAAGAAATTTGAGGATGTACAATGTAGGTGTATTCCATTCAGAACTGTTCAGAATATCATGATTAGAAAACCTTTATGGTGGAATAGGGAAATAGCTAAAATGATTAAAAATAAAAAAAATGGGTATTTAGGGAATTTAAAGGCAGTGATTGTATTTTGGACTTGGATAATTATAGGCAGTTAAGAAATAAGCTAAATACAGTGGGCCTTCATTGTTCATGATTAATTGGGACTGAGAAAAATGTCACAAATTACAAAATTGCAAACAAGAAGGTCCATTTTCAATGTAAAATGGCTAATTGGTTCCAAAAGCTTAATGATGGCAGTGTAAAATATCCTTAAAATGGCAAAAAAGGTTTATTAATATGTATTATTAAACAATGATTTGCATCAAACACTAATAAAAACCAACAATGTTACTGTAATATTACATAAACAATGATATTTTATGTAAATAAAACTTTTTACTATATATAATATAAAGCAATATTATTACATAAACAATTATGTAAAGCAATAATATTTTATAAACAACTAAATAACATACTAAATGTACACTGGCATTGAAGAGCATGAAATGACAACCTCATTCAGTGAAAGACGCGGTGCAACTGAGCCTGTGTTGACCTGCATGGGCAGTGTTGCAGATGACACATGACAAAATCATGAATTTGCGGATTCAGTCACAAATTTACAGAAACATGGTAGTAAAATCGGTCATCACGAATTTGCGAACAGCGAGCCTCATGAACAACGGGGGCCCACTCTACTAATTTTTGTGGGGCAATAAAAACATTAATATAATTTATTTTAACATAAAAAATGCAAAATAGTTGCAAATAAATTTGCTGACATATTTTAGCGCACAGACTATCTACAAAATCTCACTGGTTAGAAGGGTAAATAGTATTAGAAAACAGTTTTCTACTGATACTGTATTAGAGAACATGTACCACCAGAGGGTTTGCAAGGGGTGATGCAAGTACTGTAGTAAGAGCACCCTCAAATTGGAAACAGATGCTAAGTGATCAGGGACAGTATAGGACTTGTTCCCAGTTGTGGCTGTAAAGTTTTGATGTTGCTCTGATGTCTTATTTTTGTTGAGGAATATACCCATGCCTGCTATAGTGTTTAACTACTGAACAGCACTGGGAAAGAAATAATGAAAATAGTATTTTAGACCCAGACATTGTACATAATTTCAGTAATGACAGAAGGTGTGTGTGTGTGTGCTGCACGCACCTTAAGGTGCCTTGAAGACCATAAATGGTCATTTGAGTGAGGTTAGTTGCCATTTCATAACTGTAGCCATGTATGTGAAATTTCATCCAGTCACGCTAATCCATGGATCCTTATGAACCTTATGTTGTTTCGTGTGTTGGTCTCTCTTCACACGGAGGTCTGGCTTGGTGGAGGAGCGAGTGGCTTTCTTGTGCTCTCCATCGTACATAGCCAGGCATGCCTGGCTCATCTGGTACCATCCTGAGCCAGGCATCCAGTCTTCTCTTGAAGACTTCAACTTTGACTCCTGTTATGTTTCTGAGGTCCTGGGTAAATCCAGGTTAAATAGATAGAAAGCAACATGGTCATGTCTTCAGTTTGCATAAAACTTGGTCTGGGGGCATTTGTTAGTGAAAAAAACAAATTCCCAAATTTTTTTGAAAATTGGTCAAATAGGTCAAAATTTAGGGTCAGGTCAAATTTTGGCCAAATTGTGACCTAAGAATTTTTTAAATCCCTATATCTCGGCTTCTAATTGTCGTAGTTTAATAAACTTTATATGGATAGAAGCGGAATGAGCTTTAGTTTCAAAAAGTGGTACTTTCATTTGGATAATTTAATAAAAAAAAAACTTAATTTTTGGAAAAAAAAATTTCAGGATTTGACATTGAAGGGATCAATTTTTAAAAAAAATTTATTGAAGAAAAAATGTTGCCTGAGCAAAGATCTACCATAATCAGCAATAAAAAGTTAGCTTATAGGCCATTATATAGCTTAAAACTTAATTTTATTAATGCTGGCTTTCTTCATTTTTTAGTTTTTATTTATCTATTTTCAGATTTTAATAACTATATATTGAAAGATAAGGTGTACCTAAATATCTACCTAAATAACTTAAAAAAATGCCAAAAAATAAGAAATTATATTGTTGTGATCCTTTAAAAAAAACAAAAAAAGAATTTTCAATAATATTAAAAAAGTTACGGAACTTATGGCTTCTGTAAGTTATGGAGTTCTTCAAAAGGATCAGCTATTGTGTAGCAATTGCTACACCTTAATAAGTAGTCAACCTGGAATACTGGAATCTGTACCAGCACCAGCAGAAGAGGCTGTACTGCTACAAGAACTGTGTCCTTTACCAGCAAATGAAGACTCCTTTGAGCGCAGTAGTAGCTTGTCTACAAATATTTCTACGGCTCCACCTGTTGAGGAAATATTTTTGGAAGATCGACAATATAATAAGGATATACTTAGCGATAAAATATTACCATATTTAGATGAGAGCCCTATAAAACAGGTAAATATCTTTAAATAACCATATATTTATTTTTTATATAATTAATGAAATTGTTCAATAAACATATATTTAATTTTTATCTAATTAATAAACCAAGTTGCAGTTAGACAACTAACATACATTACATATACATATATAATTTAATAATATTCGTATCTCAATTGTAATTTTATGTAATTCTTTACAGCTGGATTAACGTCACAGCAAAAACAAGAAGTAGTAGTAGATCATGATGGAAAAGCCAGTGTACGAAAAAGAATTGTGGTTAGGACTGGTCGAGTCGTATGATGCAGAATATGACAATTATTTGATTAAATTTCTTTATCCTTCAGGAATAGTGCCCTCATACGTTTTTCCTGTAGAAGACGATATTTGCCCTGTTCTCCCCGAGAACATATTTGGAACAGTTGAGTCAAGTTTAGGAGGTGGAACAAGGATACAGTATGTCTTTCCAGCTCAAGATTTAGAAAATTTCTCAAGAAAACTTAAAACAAATTAGCAGATATGTATGAAGTTAGCACTTAGCATGTATGTAGAATGTAGATACATATTTAAATTACAATTAATAATTACAAACGATAAGTATATCCTTATTATATTGTTATCCTACTATTTAATATGTTTAGTTTCATTAAATAAATTTTTGATGACGAAATTCTGAAAAAATGAAGAAAGCCAGCATTAATAAAATTAAGTTTTAAGCTATATAATGGCCTGTAAGCTAACTTTTCATTGCTGATTATGGTAGATCTTTGCTCAGGCAACATTTTTTCCTCAATAAAATTTTTTTAAAAATTGATCCCTTCAAGGTCAAATCCTGAATTTTTTTGTTTATTCAAAATTAAGTGTTTTTTTTATTACATTATCCCAATGAAAGTACCATTTTTGGAAATTAGAGCTCATTCCACTTCCAGCCATATAAAGTTTATTAAGCTATGGCAATTAGAAACCAAGATATAGGGATTTAAAAAATTCTTAGGTCACGATTTGGCCAAAATTTGACCTGACCCTAAATTTTGACCTATTTGACCAATTTTCAAAAAAATTTGGGAATTTGTTTTTTCACTAAAAAACACTCTCAGACCAAGTTTCGTGAATATTGAAGATGTATTAGTGTTATATCAGCATTTCTACCTGTCTATTTATCCTGGATTTACCCTCCTTTGGAAGCTGGTTGAAAAGTCTTGGCCCCCTGACAACCAAGCTATTTTCCTTCAGAGTTGAGGAGGTCCCTTGTCAGGCCCTTAATTTGGGAACACTACACATTCTGCCTTTCCTATTTTACAGTGTTGTTTGAATGGTAATTGGGTTTAGTTTTAGGTTTGGTACCAGTTTTTTGATCATTTTCCATATGTAGATTATGGTGTAGGGTACCTCTCTCTCCTTCTTTCCAGGGAGTACAGAGTTAATTTACGTAGTCTTTCCCAGTAGTTGAGTTCTTTGCAGCCATCAATCTTGGCTGTGAAATGTCTTTGCGTTTCTTCTAGTTCATTAGTTTCTTCCTTTTTATATGGGGATGTCAAAACAGCAGTATTCAAGTTTTGGTATAATCAGTGTTTTTAGCAGGGGAATCATTACTGTCCTGTCCCTTCTCTTGAATGTTTTTAGTATCTGTCTGGCGACTCTCTTTGCTTTATTTATCGCTACCTGATTTTGTGTTTCAAATTTTGCATCATCTGTCATTATTATCCCGAGATTGATCGCTTTCGTGCTTCTTTGAATTTCCTGTCTATGTGGAGTATAATATGCAGTCTAAGTTCTTCTCTTCTACCATATCTCAAGAGCTGAAATTTCTCAGTGTTAAATGACATGTCTTCTGACCATTTGTATATTTTGTTTGTGTCCCTCTGCAAGGCCTCCACATCATGTACATTGCTGATTTTTCTGCTGACCTTTGTATCATCTGCAAAGGATGTTACTACAGTGGACCCCCGATTTGAGTACGTAATCCGTTCCAGCATGGCGTACTCAAATCGAACTTAATAACCTATGGGAATTAATTAATTCGTTCCAAAACCCAAAAATTTCACCCCACCCCTACTTTTTCTATAGAAATTGGCCTATGAAATTTAGTAATTGTATTAAAAATAGACAGAATAGAATACAAAATACATACCGTACAATATAGACAAAATAGAATAATCCTGTAGGAGTCTTGCTTGATGTGCTGGAAGTTCCAGATGAGGAATGGAGGGGAGGAATTATTGCTTGGAGGGAGAGTCTCCTTCCATGATGATGTCTGGTAACTCATCAGGGCTAGGCGTTCTTAGGCCCACAGCCAATGACATGGAAGAGGTAGAGGGTTGGGGACTTGAGGGCTTGAAATAAGCATCAATTTTCTGTTGCTTCTGCCTGTTTGCTATGAATGACTTAAAGTAGCTCATGACCTTGTCCTCAAACAAGAATAAAACAGGTTCACTGATTTCCACATCGGGGTGCAAGTTGACAATAGGTTTAAGCTTAGACCAGTATTCAATGGCTTCCTTAGCCTTAGCAACAGTGAGACTCTCCGATTCATCCTCAATTTCCTCCCCATCATCTGATCCAGAACCAGACTCCCTGGCCAACGCTTGGAGTTCTTCAGTCGTGAGTTCCTGTGTATGCTCCTGGATCAGTTCAGCAACATCATTGTCACTGACATTAAGCCCCATCTGGTTGCCTAGCTGGACAATTTTGGCTGCAATATTAGGTTCATCTTGGAAGCCTTCAAAGTTATGAACCACTGATGGCCACAACTTTTTCCAGGCGGCATTAAGACAGACTGGAGACATCTCTCCATGCTCTCACAACATGCCTGATGGCCTCATAGATGTTGTACTCTGTCTTCCAGAATTTGGTCAGGGACATTCTTTCTGTTGCTTTGTGACACTGGGCAAACATATGTTTTGTATACATTTTCTTAAGATTAGAAATCACCTGCTGGTCCATTGGCTGAATTAAGGGGGTAGTGTTAGCGGGCAGAAACTGTACATTCATGAAGGGAAATCTAACTTTAACAATGGCATTGAGGTCCGGATCATGGGCTTTTGCATTGTCCAGCAGTAACAGAGCTTTTAAGGGCAGCTTGTTAGTCTCAAGGTATGCTTTAACAGTAGGGCAAAAAACTTCCATCAGCCAAGCATGAAAGTTAACCCAAGTCACCCAGGCTTTCTTATTAGACTTCCAGAAAACCCCAAGGTTGGAAGTCATCACTTTCTTCTGCTTAAAAATTCTTGGATTTTCAGAATGGCACACCACTAAAGGTTTGATTTTAAGGTCTCCTGAGGCATTGGCAGCAACAAGAAGTGTAAATCGGTCTTTCATGGGTTTGTGGCCAGGCATTTTCTTTTCCTGCTGGGTGATATAAGTCGTGTTCGGTAGCCTTTTCCAGAAGAGGCCAGTCTCATCCACATTGAACACTTCCTGTGGCAGATAATTTTCATTTTCTATAAGTTCAGCGAATTCGGTCTTATAAGCTTCTGCACCTTCATTATCAGCACTGCTAGCTTCACCATGCCTTCTCACATTTTTCAGTTCACACCGCTTCTTAAACCGTTCGAACCACCCTTTACTGGCAAGAAAATTCTCAAAAGCCTCACTAGATGTATCCACTGTCCCTTTAATCTCATTAAAAATGTTGGTGGCCTTGTCGCAAATGAATGATTGAGTAGTTGATTCCCCTTTCCTCTCCTTCTCCTGAATCCAAATAAGCAGCAGCCTTTCCATTTCTATAATAGCCTCCCTGCCCTTATAAAGCCTGATAGAGCCCTTAACAGCCCTCGTACCCTTCACAGAATCTTTACGATGCAAAATGCTCGAAATACTGGTCTTAGGAATGTCATATTCCTCAGCTAAGTCTTTGAGACTTTTGCCCTCTTCACTTTTTCTAATAATCTCCAATTTCATCTCTATTGTAAAAAGGCGTTTCTTCTTTTGTGAGTCTTTTGATGTAGATGTACGTTTAGAAGCCATCACTATAACAGTACACTATGTCACTATGCCACAATATAAAATACAGTATCAAAGTCACTGCATGTATGAATCACCAAATTTATGCTATATTTTCACTATTTTATGCTGTAATCAACAGAAACTAACATAAATAAACACTAAGTACAAAGTCAGAAAACAAAATGTGCGAAATTCTAACAGAAATCCCTAAGAACACCTGTACTATTCAAAACATTAGACCCCGAATGTTCCCGCAACGAATGCTCTAGACAAACTGAAACGCGTTTGGCATCGCCGGCTGGCATACTCAAATCGAGTTTTCTACTCAAGTCGAGTCAATAGGAGCCTATGGACGAGCGTACTCAAATCGATGCGTACTCAAATCGGGGGTCCACTGTATAATGTTGCTGTTTACTCCGCTGTCTATGTCTGTTAGCATGATAATGAACAGGAGTGGGGCCAGTACTGTCCCTTGTGGTACTGAGCTGCGTACTTCTGATTCTGATGATGATATACCTTGAATTTTGATGACCTGCAGATGTTCTCTGAGGAAATTGTAGATCCATTTTCCCACTTTGCCTGTTATTCCCATATATTTCATTTTATGTGCTATTATACCATGGTCACATTTGTCGAAAGCTTTATCAAAATCTGTGTATATAACATCGTAGTTGTCATTGCCTTCCAATGCATCTAGGATATTGTTGTAGTGTTCTAGTAGTTGTGATAGGCATGATCTACCTGATCAGAATCCATGCTGATTTTCATTGAATTTTACCTGTGTCTCCAGGAAATCATAAATTTTCTCTCTAACTATTCTTTCAAATATTTTGGTGAGGTGGAACATCAATGACACTCGTTTATAGTTCTTTGCTTGAGATCTGTCCCCTCCTTTATATATAGGGACAATGTTTGCTCTTTTCAAGATGCTCAATATTTCCCCAGTGTCTAGGGATTTTCTCCTGGATACATGAAATTTGCACCTGCAAACCATGAAAAGGATCACAATTAGTCAACCACCAATAAGCAAAATCCACAAAGTGTGAATGGCAAGGGGTGACTATATTACTTCTTAGAATGCATTGTCTTGATTCCTATGATAGAATTCCCAAGTACCAGTATGCTAAATTTACAATTTATCATTCCATCTAAATTACTAAGTATTTAAAACCTGTTATTAGTGGCTACCACATGATTTTTATTCATTCAAGTCACAATTTTTGCCTGACCTCTAACTTTATGCCTCTCATCAGGCCTAACTTTACATGGCTCTGCATTGTTGTTGCTGACACTAGGCTTTGACTCAACCTTACAAGGACTTAGGCCTACATTAACATCAATAATTAGTGACCTCATTTTTGGTAACTAGTGGTCATAGAGAGGCAAAATTTGGTTTGTACTTGTATTTCATGTATATTAAGCAGACATATTATGATTCCATCGCAAATGGAATTATGATTACCTAGCAAGTCCATGATTAAGATTATGATTAAGATTCCTTCCAAAATTAATGGAATCAATTATGCTTACATTAAAAACTGTAATCATGATTCCTACAATTCCAAATTAGGTTTTGGTGTATTGTATTTTTTGGAACACCAATTTAAAATCTTATGAAACAATAGCAACTTCATAAATGGAATTTTTCACCATAATGTGAAGTCAGAGTATTACAATAAAACCTACTGTTTAGATAAGTACATTTCCAAACATACTTTAGTCTAAAAAGTGGGTCTTATTGTAATGACAACTTGACTGTCATATTCATTGATACATTTAATCATGGCATGTAATCATGATTATGATTCATTGGTCTTCCAGGACAAATTGATTACAATTATGATTCCTCAGAAATGTGGAATTAATTCCAATGATTACGATTACAACATGTCTGATATTAAGTAATGGACCAAGTTTCATGAAAATCAAACGAGGTCATGTAAATTTTCCCACAATTTGATTGATTTGACGTGGAATGACCCTACCATAAATGTATGTCTCGGGCATTATTTTCCTTAAATTTATTGGTGTAGCTAATGAATTCACCAAAAAAATATACAATTATGAATCAATTGGTTCCTTGGAAACCATTCATAAAGTGAAAATTTGTAAAGTTAATACAATTTTTTCATAGGAATTAATGTAATACAAATTAATTCATTTCTGACTCGGCTCCCAAGACCTAAAAATTCATGAAAATAGAAAGTTTTTGCATTTTAAAGGAATAAGCATACAAATATTAGAAATAATTAACATTAAATCAATTTCATATTAAATAAAAGATATGAAAGCTACTTTTAGATATTAATTTGAAGAAGACTTGGATGGACTTCTTTGTTGGAGTGGGAAGTTCATTTGTGGGCTTCTTGAGACCTTGTTTCTCCTCTCTCTCAAAATCTCTTTATAGCATGCAATGTTATTGTGGACTCCATTGGCAACTTTGCTGCTCCTTTCATAGTTGGGATCCTCTCTCCAGTTAAATTCTTCATGGAGAGAGAGCCTCTTGCGGGACTCTCTGGTACTGGGGTGGTCTCTACTGTCACTTGGTCTTGTAGCTCCACAAGTTCTTCATTGCTGAGCTCTTGAGAATGTGAAGCCAGCAACTCCTCAACATCCTGAGGCTCAACCTCCAAGTTAAGCCTGGAAACCAAATTAGGGTCATTTGTAATTCCGGATTTTCATAAAGCAAATGTTTGTAAAGTGGTCATTGGTGTAAATTAGGGTCATTCGTAATTGCAAATTTTTGTAAAGTAAACATTCATAAAGTGGTCATTACCTGTATATATTAATCATTTATATTTTAGGCTGATAATGTGTGATTTACAGATGTATGCATTGTGCTGCATGTACTTTACACATTTAATAATGTATTTAATTTAATTAACTTAATTATAATGTTGAACAAATTTAGCACAACTTTACTCAGATTTGCTGGAGTAAAATTCTGTTCAAGGTACAAAGTAGAAGTTTTACTGTGTGACACATGATTGAAAAACAAATGGGATTTAAGTGTTCCTAAAACTGTAATATTAACAAATTTTCAAATTGAGAATATGGTCCTGTACAAGCACATTTGTATGAGGCTACCCATTATTTTTTCTTTAGTTACCGTTTTTAGCTTTTGAAGTAGCTGTCAGTTTAGGTTACACACCATATAAATAATATGAAGTACCATTTTGTAACACTGTCTGAATAATGAATCCAGTTATTAATGTTGGCTTAATTGGAAGTAAACCCCTCTTTGGTACTCTACCTTTCACACTTAATTTTAAAACCCATTGGAGAAGAGTAGGAGGAGGATTAACACTAAGCTTTGCAAAGGAGTGGAGTATCCAAATTAAAAAGTATGATACATGAGGCAATGTTGGCAATAAAACCCTCTTTTTTTTTAAATGCCCAACCCACCCAGGTTTTTTAAAAAATTTCTAAAAACTTGCATAAAAGGGGAATTTTTTTCTCTTCTCCAAAATGTTAAATAATTAAACCACCTATTTTTTGTAGAAGCTAAATTATGATTATGTAGGATGCATAGGCATCTAATAAGATGGAAATTAAAGCAGTTAGCTATTAGAGTAATGGTTTTAAGCAGAGTATGGTACTGTACAGTAGTCTTCATTATCACTCCTTATAACTTAATTGCCCAATTTGAAAGTGCTTCATAGGGAATCATCCCAGATACCTTAGCTCTGTGGTGGCCCCAACCCATAAACTGCATCACACACACAGGCATCTGCCTCCTCTCATTGCCTATCAAATTGTATTTTATCATTGGTATATGGTATTGTATAGCTATATTATTTTTATCATAATATTTCTGCCAAAATTAAAGTCCTCTGTTCACTGAAATACTACCCAGTTATTAATTAATTAATTAGTAATTATAAGTTTAGCTTCAAATTAAACATAACTTCAATGTTGTATAGCATATAATAGCATTTTTAAAGGACAATAAAACACTTTGAGCACATAGTACTGTATACAAGTTTATTAAAAAGTACCAGTGTGCATAAATGAAGTAATACAGTACATTCAAACTATGAAAATATAAGAAAATGCCAGAAGCTTAGCTGAGGTCAAATTAAAGTACAGAATTATTGAGGTGAAAACATGCAGGTATTTCTTTTCGTAAACACAGTTAATACCGTACTGTAACTCAACTATAAGTCAACTTTGTTGTCACTTTCCCCCCCATTTGAGTTCTGTACCAGTAGTTATATTTGGTAACATTAAACTCCAGAAATAATACCACAGAATGCACCAAAATGCACAATGGTAATCGAATACTAGTCATTATTATTATTATTATTATACTAGCTTTATATATGAGTAACCATGGAATGTAACTCCACTCTTTCACTTTCAGTGAATGTAGGATTTTAATTTTGGCAGAAATATTATGATAAAAATAATACCATACCGGTATATGAAAAACCCACTAACACAGGTGGGCAAAAGTGGGTTACACACTCTTGTGCCAACCCTGTATGAAGGCCTATATGAAATATGAATCATTTTCAGTGATTTATTGATTACCCTTTATATTAGAATTTTGGTATCAGCACAAGTTTCGACAACTGAGTATTACTATTGAAATTTCCATAACAAACCAGTTATGGGTTTAGTCTTTTTTTGTAATATTGTACATTTTACCCCTTTTTTTTTTTCAGCTTTGTAACTGTTTCCTGCTTAGAGAAAATAAAGTAGCTAATTTGAGTGCATTTTTTTTTTCTGAATGTCTATAATTATTAACAAAATTAAAACAGAAAATTATGTAGGCTGTTTGCCCAGAAAAGTAACATTTCACAATTGACTAGGCTTACTACAACTTTTTTTAGATTTGAATTCAAAGTCTATCATGAATGAAGTGCTTTGTGCAAAATTAACATAGCTACTTTATGTAGAAAAACTTGAGTGTTATGACATAGCTACAGTATTTCCATAGTGTAGGTCTGATGACAAAACCAGAAAAAGCTGTTATATTCATCCATACTGTTATCAAGTAAGTTGGGTATAGATGTTTTATTATGTTTCCAACCAAATAATTTGGAGAGGCCATACTGGTTTGCACTTGTCTGTCCATATGTTTGTTACACTTTCGTGTCCAGGCTATAACTTTTGATCCAATCAGAAATGAATGAAGCTTCACACAAACATGGATGATCACAAAGCGATGTATCATGGGTAAGAATCAAGTTCTGTCAAAGGTCAAACGGAGATCCACTCTAAACTTCTGAACTGCTCATTGTAAATGAATGAAATGTCACATACATATAGACCATCACAAGATGATATATTGCGGGCAAGAATTAGGTCATTGCATCGAAGGTCAAGGTCACAAATGGGGGTCCACTCCATAACTTTTGAACCACCAAAAATTGAAACCTCTCAAATATGGATCATTACAAAACTGTGTGTTTTGAGTAAGACTTGTGTCCCTGCACAGGGTCAACGTCAAATGGAAGTCCACTCAATATAAATTGATGAAATCACACACACACACACACACACACACACACACACACACACACACACACACACTAAAGATGAAAGATCAATGGAGGTCCATGCCATAACTTTTTTACTATTCTGCATAAGTTGATGAAAACATTCACACACACAGGGATCATCACAAGATCACAAATAGAGGTCAAAGGTTGAATAGATGTCCATTGTCCATGCCATAACTGTTTGACTGCTCCACATAAATTGATGAAACTTCACACATAATGGATCATAACAAAATGATGTACTGTATCATGAGCAAGATTCAAGTTCTTTCACCAAATGTCAAGGTCACAAATAGGGGGGAACATTGATTTCATTCCTACGTAGTTCTCGTTAATTTAGGATTGAACTCAGATATCTTAATTAGCTATTAGGGTGAAGCCTAATTTTAATGATTGATACATATATATTTTTTTTAAATTAACTTGTGGATTTTTTAATATTACTTTTTGTATTATTTTATTATGGCCTTTGTTACATACTGTCTTAGTGGAAATCTACTCTCAGTGCACTGGGAGAAAATTTCCACTACTAAGACAGTACACAACAAAGGCCATAATAAAATAAGAGAAAAAGTAATACAAGATACTTTGTGGGTTCATTTCTTGATGTAACCTTTTTATGCTTGTTTGAAATAATCCACAAGTAACTAAATTGAACATGAAACAATTTTTTTTTATTTATTTCTATAAAAGTGATGGGTAATTATCTAAATTATTTAAATTTGAATCGTGGCCACCTATCATAATTCTTTTATAGAAATCTAAACCTAAAATTACAATAGTGTTACTAGTTTAGTGGCTCAATGAGTTAGCAATGCATTGATGGTAACTTTCTTTTAGTTTCAGTTCATGAACAAAAGAGGATAAATTAAGATGGCTGCATTGTTGAAGAAGCGAGCATTAGCTGAGTATTGCAGCTACACTGTACAAGATGAGACTTCACGGCCTATTAAAAGACTACAAATAGTGAAACGAAGCAAGAGCTCTGACCATTGGGACTTTGATTTGTCTTCCTTTGAAAGTGGTACTCCTCTTAATGTGACTCTGCAGTCACTGTTAGTTCTTCATCAGGTCCTTCCATTGCCTCCTGAAATTCGCAGTGGAGTCCTTAGAAAGCTTTTGGATTTTCTTCAAGAATTTGTTAGTGATATTGATGTCCAAGATAAACATAATAATAATAATCAGTCTTCATCTCGACCTATTTTGATAAGTAAACTTTTTTCCATCTTACCGAAATTGATATCAGCCAGTGAAGCTCAGAATGTACTAGATAAAGTCATATCCATAGCTCAGTATAATGCTTCAAACATAGTTGTTTCCCATGGTATTCATGCAGCATTCACAATCTGCAGTAGTTTTAATGTTTGCTCTAAGCAGTTAGATCAAGTGTTACAAATGTGTCTGAATCATTTAAAATCCACTTCCAATTATTTAGTTAAAGTTCGTTGTTTGGAAGCATTGGGTGGGTCAAGTCCTTCAGAGAAAGATTCCTCTGTGGTGGATGCTCTCATCAAGTACAGTTCAGACCAGGACAACCGCGTGAGAACAGCATCCTTCAATGCATTGCTTCAACTGCAAAAGAAAGACTTCGCATTACCTGCGAAATTATACGACACTGTTTGTTTAGCGCTCGAGGACGACTATCGCTGCGTGAGGGAATCGGCGCTCTACTTGATTGCGGCCGTTGCTGAGAAGGATCCCAATCGGCTGATTTGTGTGCAAGGGAGCGAGCATCACATTCGCCTCGTGGATCACGCTTTCTCCCATATCTGCAATGCCGTCAATGACGTGAGCGTCCGCGTGCGGACGTTGGCCGTCTCCTTTCTGGGTTCTTTGCCAGTGGTGTCCGACCTGTTCCTTCACCAAACACTCGACAAAAAGCTCATGTCAAACATGCGCAGGAAATGTTCGGCGCACGAGAGGGCGAAAGTGATGGCGTCATCCGGTGAATGGGCGACAGGGAAGCGGTGGGCAGAAGACGTGCCCAAGGAGGAGATCAGTGCAGAAGCTGTACAAATCATTAGCAGTGGGTCATGCGGGGCATTCGTTCACGGGTTGGAAGACGAATTTCTTGAAGTCCGAACTGCGTCGCTCGAGTCTATTTGTAAATTGGCAAGAAAAAATTCCTTCTTTGCCAATCAGTGCCTTGACTTCCTCGTTGATATGTTTAATGATGAAATAGAAGATGTAAGACTAAAAGCGATTCAAGTATTGCAAGACATTGCTCATCACATTAAACTGCGACCGGATCAGTTGGATGAAATTTTACACGCCTTGAAAGACTCGTGGCTGGACATTCGGGAGTCTCTGCACACACTTCTCGCCACATGCAGGCTATGCACCACGTCTTGCGTAACTGCTGCAGTATGGGCGCTGCTCGATAACCTGCGGAGATACCCGCAGGACAAAAGAAGCATTCATAGATGTCTCAAGCAAATGGGTGTCAATCACCCGGAATTGGTTTTAGCCCTCGTACCTCAGCTCTTGCTGATTCATCCCTATTTTGATGGTGTTGAGCCAAGTGTTCAAGATGGTGAATATATTTGCAAACTCATTTTGGTTTTAAATGCAGCCGCTCATTGCCCCACTATTTTGCCCTTATTGGAGCAACACACATTGAGACATTACGCGTACTTGAGAGATAGCATGCCGCAGCTTGTTCCACACTTAAAATTTGATGAGGAGGAGATCTCTTCCGGGAAGGAAGTGGTGAAAACGAACACCGCAAGTTTCCTCTCTGAGTCTCTTGAGAAGGTCGCTCGGCTCGAGCGTTCGAGCACGCAATTCCGCCTTACAATTTACTCTACTGTTCATTCTGACTTGGAAAAGTTGGCCGACATCGATCCGAACATCTCTCCTGCCGCCACGATGGCCGCACTCTACATTCAGTGTATGCTTTTGTTCACCAAAGTGCTTTCAACCAGAAATTGGCTGACGCCGTCGTCGTTGTCGGTACAACAAAGCGGAGCGCTTAAGACGAATGTCGATCAGCTGCTTCGAAACACACTAAAACTGAGGTACGCGTTTTCGAATCTTTCACCTGCGGAGGAAGCCGCTATCAGGTCGCTACGAGTAAGAGCCCTCGCCCTTCAATTGGTGTACGTTGTTCATGGATCGACTGGCTCTGCATTGGGCTTGTGTGACAACTTCCTCGAACACACTGAAGGCCTTCATCGGTATCTTATGCAGCAGAACCTGGTGCCTGACTTGTTTTTGGATGCTATCATTCAAGAACTGAGTCACTTGGAAGAACCTAGACCAGGGGCGGTGGCCAGGATCCTTCAACCCCTTTTGTTGACCCACAAAATCATTTCTCTCCTTCCCTTCTCAAATCCAACCCAAATTAAGATGGCATGGGCGGAAATCCTGGAACCGGCGCCAGACGGGGAAGGGGTCTATAAACTAGGGGCGGGTCTTGTGGTTGGGGTGCAACTGGATGCTGAATTGTGGCACATTCCTGATCTGAGCTGTTTAAGACTTCGGATCATCTATCCCGACCATTCGAGCCACTTGATGATCCCCAATTCTAGCGAGTTGAGGGTCGGAGAGGCCGGTTGCCTCAGACTGCTTACTACAGTGCTTATTTCGGCGCAGGTGTGGTCGGAAGCGTGTCAGGTGGGGATCTCTCTCGTGCTCGACATGAGCGAACAGGAATCGCTTGGAGTCCGCAGGCATTCTTTGGCCCGCACCGACGAAGGGGCGACTACCGTTCAGCTGTGTCAACCTGTTAAAGTTTTAGTTTGGCCCAAGCAAATTCGAAAAGGGATTTAGTGATTTTTTGTAACCTTTCACCGAAATAATTTGAATATGCAAACGCTTCACTCTATTTTATTTTATGAATATATGTAATTTTCTGTTTTTTTTATACCTTGTTTTTTTTACCTAAAACATGCCTAATTCTGTTTGCATTTTAAATGAAATATTTCAAAGGCCAACAAATACCATCATAGAAGTATCGAATCTTGGATCCTTTTTATCCGAGTGACACAGTACTTCAGCTCATGTTGAAGATGCAGTTTATTAAGGATCATCACAAGGCTAAGGTACCATCACAGTCGCAGATATCCGGCGTCACCTCATGAAAGTTACAACAGTACCTCCGGTGGTACGTTAGACGAGACATATATTGAATTAAATAACCTTTATTAATAAAATAAGTACAATTTCACAATTTTTGTTTTTGTTTTTAACATAAATAGTGAAATTGGACTACTATATTTAATTTACCCCCTTAAACGTTAGGCTTTACTGGGCTCTTAATTAAAAATAAAAGTTATCATTAATAAAACATAAATCATAAGAACTTATTAATTAGAGTATGTATTAATCTTAAGTTATTATTGAAGGTATGATACCAATACTATACAAAGAAATTAATATTAAACATGAAAGATGAACAAATAACAAGTAATGTACATTTAATCCTAGATTACAAACGAAAAATTAATAAATAATAGAGGCATTGCATTTAATCCTAGATTTTTATTAGTAATCCATTATTAATCGATATTTCAACTTGGTTTTAAACAAATTTACATTCACAATATTTTTTTATATGAGCATTTAAGTCATTCCATAGTCGCAGTCCAATGAAAATGGGTAATTTTTGAGAGAGGACAATCTAAATTGAGGAATAAGCTTTGGTCTATTTCTGGTTTGATATGAGTGAATTTCTTGGTGAGTTACAAAATACAGTATTTATTTACCCATTGTAAATTATTGATTTTGTCCTTACATTTGGAAATAAAAATAAAATGTGCCACTTTGACTAAATCTTTGGGCTTTAGTAGTTTTATCTTTTTAAATAATGCACTAGAATGATCATGGAAGTCAGCATCAGATAAATAACCTTACTGCTCGTTTGTGGATGACAAAGCTATTATTTAAAGCATTGTTAGCGGGGTTTCCACAAACAAGGGTGCAGTACGTTATACATTGAGTGACAGAAAAATCGGCCCACTTGGAATATCGCGAAAAGCAAAAAAGTGGGCAAGCTTCTGTTTATAAAAGTTTTAAAATTTGAAAATATAGTCTGAGGCAACCAAATAACGAGACAAAACGACGTCAGCTGCGAACACACTAGCTGTAACGAATTTTCGACTTTCGAGAATTCGACAGTGACATTCAGTTGTTCTTAGACTACTAGTGCCACTTTTTTCTTCCACTAGTGGGAGTAGGCATTTGCGATTAGTAACAGATAGACTTCTAATTCTTTTAGGTTTCAGAATTGGACACTTACATTGGATTTCAGTGCCATGAACGTTGCAAGAGTCGTCGCCCTAATTGAAGATGGTTGGAGCCAGCGTTACGTCGCCGATGTGCTAGGAATTCCAAGAACAATGGTTCGACGTGTCGAACCGTTATGTAGAGACAGGAGAGTACACCCGAAGACCAGGATCTGGAAGATCGCGCTGCACATCTGCTCGTGACGATCATTTCATCGTCTTGGGTGTTTTACGAGATCGTCGCTTGAGTGCCATAAACGTCCGCAATAAGCTAGAAAGGTCTCGAGACGTCAGTGCATCGGAGCGAACCGTTAGGAGACTTATGGAAAATGGCTTGCATGCTAGACGTCGCTATACGGCGAACCTCTGGAGGTGGTACCCTCTACGCGATTCTTGGGCATGATACTAGATCAACGGTTCAGTTGGGCTCCCCACTTCAGGCACCTAAAGAACTCCCTCCCGCAGAATTAATGCGATATGCGTTGAGTTAGGGCGCGTAGTATTAGTTTTAATTTTGTTGTTTATAGACCTCCCGTTCAACCCCTTGATACCGATACTAGATTTTACTCACTTGGTAATTTTATTGACAATCGGAATAGTATAATTGTCGGAGACTTTAACTGCCCTAATGTTAATTACGAGACTTTTACTGGTAATGAGGAGGGTTTGAGATTGATTGAGTTGATGGAAGATAATGTTTTACGACAGATGGTTACCGAACCAACGCGCGGTGACAATATTTTAGATTTGGTGATGACGAACGGCGAAAATATAGTCGATGGTTTGGAAGTAGGCGAGAGTTTAGGATGTAGTGATCATCAAATTCTTAGGTTTAAGTTATTAATAGAAAACACTAAGGATAGTAACGTAATAGAAGTCCCTGATTTTCGTAGGGCTAATTTTGATAGTTTTGCGGATAGGATGAGAGTAGTGGACTGGGATAATTTATTTGTGGGTAATGACACAAATTTGCATTGGGAGGCGTTTAAAGTAAGTTTTATGAATATTGAAAGGGAGTTTATTCCTCGTAGGCCCAAGCGCGCTAGAAATCATGGTAGGCCCAAGTGGTGGTCTAGGGAAATAGGCGAGTTCACAATCGAGCGATAGACTTAATAAGTGCAATGGCACGGCAGCTAACTTTAATGGATATATCGAGCTTAGACGTCAGGTTAAAAGATCAGTTAGGAATGCTAAGCGTAATTTAGAGATACTTATAGCTGCGGATAGTAAACATAATCCAAAAAAGTTTTCTGAATACGTCAATAATCGTAAGCCGATAAAAGATAACATAGGCCCTCTAGTGGATGTTAACGGCGCTTTGGCTTCTGACGCTCAGGCGATGGCGGGTATTTTCAATAACTTTTTTGCGACAGTTTTTACCGTAGAAGACGTAAATAATGTCCCCGACGTGGACGATATCGTTCCATTTAGTAGCGAGACTATTTTGGATGAAATAACTGTTTACGAGGGTGAGATTGCGCATTATATCGATAGGCTAAAAGTTAGCAAGGCTCCGGGCCCTGACGCTTTTTATCCCGGACTTTTGAAAGATTTGAAAGACGTTATCGTAGGCCCCTTAACGAAGATTTTTAATCAGTCACTCGAAACGGGGATTATTCCTGAAGACTTCAAATTAGCTAACGTCACGCCTATTTTTAAAAAAGGTAACCGCACAGTAGCTAGCAATTATAGGTCCATTAGCTTAACGTCGATTGTCGGTAAACTTTCGGAATCCATAGTTAGGGATTCTATCATCGATCACTTAGAAAGTAGAGATTTGATTAATAGTAGTCAGCATGGGTTTCGACGCCACAGATCTTGTTTAACTAATTTGTTAGAATTTTATAACGAAATAGTGCGCGAATACGATAGGCATAGACCGGCTGACGTTATTTATTTAGATTTTAAAAAGGCGTTCGATACAGTTCCGCATAGAAGATTAATTGCGAAGGTTAAAGCGCACGGTATACGCGGTCAGGTAGCTAACTGGTTAGAGGAATGGCTTCGTGCTAGGAGACAGAGGGTCGTTGTTAATGGCAGTGAATTTGGGTGGTTGGATGTAGGTAGCGGTGTCCCACAGGGTTCAGTGTTAGGCCCATTGCTATTCGTAATTTACACTCACGACATAGATGTAGGATTGACTAGTAACGTGTCAAAATTCGCGGACGATACTGAAATAGGCGGTAAGGTTGTTAACGACGACAATAGAAATAGGCTCCATAGGATTATGGAGTGGACGGATAAGTGGCAGATGCAGTTTAACATAGATAAGTAAAGTTTTGCATATAGGTTCTCATAACATAATTACACGTACACGATGGATGATAGAGAGTTGGCGAGCGTTGACGAGGAAGTAGATTTAGGCGTACGCGTATCTAAGGATTTAAAGGTTAGGAACCAGTGCCTGGAGTTTTGCGCAAAAGCTAATAGGATGTTAGGCTTCATAGCGCGTAATTTCGAATTTAAATCGAAGGATATTATATTACCTCTTTACAAGTCCCTAGTCAGGCCTCATTTAGAATATGCCGTTTAGTTTTGGTGCCCGTATTTGCGTGAGGATATTGATAGGTTAGAAAGGGTTCAGCGTCGTGCCACGAAACTAATTCAGTCATTGTGCAACAAACCTTATGAAGATAGGATTAAAGAGTTAGACTTGAATTCACTCGAAACTAGGAGATTAAGGGGGGAGCTTATTGAAGTTTTCAAAATCGCTAACAACATCGATAACGTAAATTTTGACAAACTGTTCACTTTCGATAATAGCAATACTCGTAATAACGGATTTAAGTTGCGTGGCAGACGTTTCATTACTATTATCGCTAAAAACTTCTTTACGTTTAAAGTAATTGATAAATGGAATAATCTTCCCGCGCCCTTCGTGACTACCAGCGTTAATATGTTTAAGAACCGTCTAGATAGGCATTTTAAAAATATTAACGTTGTTTAAAATAAAAACAACATTTAGCAACAGGAGCTCTGGGGATGGTGGTCGAGGGTGAGTCTGTTGACGATAATGCCAGCTTGTGACATGCCAGCATTGAAATTATTATTTAAAAAAAAAAAACGAACGTAGATGTAGCTCGTTGCGTAAACTAACTCCCCACCCTTGCATGTCTGTAGTTTGCATGGTATGACAGTGAGTTAAGACTGTGTTTGCATGGTTTGTAAGCGTTCTTATTTTACTTCTTTTCATCTTTCACCCCTCGACTATTTTTCCGACTTGTCGGCAGTGGCCGGCGGATGATAATGGAGTCTGTCTCTCTTTTTCTGAATGAATGTTAACCGACGAATGATAGGTTTTGCTACTTAACCCCTTATTCTCTTCTTTTAACCCTCTCCTCTTTCCTTTCTCTCGAGCTAACCTTAGAGTGGATCTTAGGGTCTTTGTTAGCCGTAACTTCTGTAGACCTGTAGATCTCTCCCACTCCACGTGGCCGCCGACTGATGCACTCTCCTTTGCCTCTACACTGCCATGGTCCAGTCGAAGCTGGATTGTGGAAGCGTGGTGTATGGCTCAGCCTCCAGCGCTCGCCTCCGTATTCTGGACCTGGTTCTGAACAGGGGCCTCTGCCTCTCCACCGGTGCCTTCCGCTCCTCTCCTGCCTCCGAGTAGAATGTAACTACCTCCCTCTCACCCTCCAACGAGATCTGCTACTCATGAGAACTTACCTTCGTGCACAAAGGCTACTCTCCTCGCTCCTGTGCGCAGCAGTTTCTGAACTTCCTCTCTAGGGACAGAGCTGGCACTTGACCAAAGTGGTTCGCTCCTTCCTGGACTTCTCCAACATGCCCCCTCCCTCAGTCATGCCCATCACATGCTACAATGCTACATCTATCCCCCTTGGCTCCTCAATCCAATCTCGTTCTGCAGGGATTTGTGTGCCCTGCCAGACCACTACTACCACCACGGCATATAGGTCACTTTTCCGGGAACACACAACTCGGCATTCGGGCAGTCTCCATCTACACCAGCGGTTCTTAACCTTTTTCGCGTCATTTCCCTTTCGACCAGTTCGCCCTACCCGATTTCTTCCTCCATTAGGATATGGAAAAAAGTAGCCTCGAAGACAAAATTTAATAACATTAGCAGACTTATAATGCACACTAATTATATGATTTCCAAACAAAATTCTGCCGTAAATCCCCCGAGGTTAAGAAATGCTGATCTACACACAGTTCCCGCTCGGAGGCTGGCACGGCCGCCTCAGCGGTAACACTACCCCAGACACTTTTCCAAAGCGTCCGCCTGCCCCGCGAGGCCTCTGTGTTCTCAGCAGAACTCTTCGCCATCTTAGAGGCACCCACCCGGCCAATGATTTCGTAATATATTCAGACTCCCAAATCGCACTTCTCTCCCTCGAAAGATTCAAACCTCCACCCCAACCCGCTCCTCTACACTGTCCAGCATAATTTCCACTCCCTGACTGCTTCCAGACGCAAGACGGTCGGCTTCTGTTGTGTCCCGGACAGTGGTGGGCAAAAAGTAATCGATTACAAATAAAAATTACTGATGTCTGAAAAGTAACAAAGTATAAAGTAGAAATTACTTCTCTAGATTAATTATATAATTAATCGAGAAGTAATTTCTACTTTATACTTTACTTTTCAGACATCAGTAATTTTTATTTGTAATAGTTACTTTTTGCCCACCACTGGTCCCGGCACATGTCGGCATCCAGGGAAATGAGGAAGCGGACCACGCGGCGAAGGCTGCCTACTTACTACTACTGGAAATGAAAAATGAAGTGTGCTATGGTGGACATGTGGAAAGAATGCATGAAAGTGTCTGCAAAGGTGGAGGAAGACCGAGAATGTGTGAGTAAGCCTGGGCTTGATCTGGGTAATGCAGAAATGGCTGCAAGTAGGTTGGAATTGAGGGGATTTGTTAGGCGTATATTAACAGGGACTCTTGTCTGTCTATTACTAACAAATCCTGAAAGCTTTCCTTTATAGCCATTTACAGGAGAGAATGAATCCAGCCAAAATGAGATTTGTAACTTTGTAGTTGGTGTCCTAAAATTTAAGAATTATAGGACCACTATATTTTTATCTCGAAAAGAATGGAAATCCATCATTCCCAAAGTTTCACCAGACTATTTTTTTGTTTTTTGTTTTTCGAAGGGTTTCACAAATACTGTAGGTGTTCATTCATTATTAGCATCAGTGATGAAAACTTCCGGGAAAGAAGAGCTATTTAGGAAAGCGACGAGACTTTCAAATGGGATGGTCTTTTTTTAAAATCCAATTAAGAACTCTTCTTAACCTTAAAAAGGTATTAAGTTAAAAGTTGCATATTTTCATTTATTAATAGTTTTAATTTTAATACTTATAAATATTCATTAAATCTGAAAGATTACATAAGAATAATTTAAAATGGTTCTAGGAAATTACAACAAGTGATATGAAATCTAACCTAAAATACTAATTGAAGTTTTATAAAATATTTTTGTTACAGTTTAGTGGTTAGGCCAACAACTGCAAACACAGTATAAAAAAGTTTGTAAAAATCTTCTTAGTGAAAACACAAGAATAAAAATTTAAAAAAGTAGATCACTGGAGTGGATATCCTAAGCCTGACGATTTGTACTCTCCATTTTCCCCTCTTGCGGGGGAGGAACAATCGGGGTTTGTGATGGTTGTTCGTTTGATGGAGATGGATGTTGACCTTCTGACAAGGAGATGGAAGAGGTTAGATGGGTATTGGGCTGGGGGGATGCCTCCCCCTCCATTCCTTGTGAGGAATGGAAAGAGACGCTTCGCTCCCGTTGCTTTGTAAGCTTTGCACCGCTTGTGGAGAAGTGGTTGTTGGGTCCTGGTTGTCACCCACGGTGTCGTTAGAAGCCGGGGTTGGGGGCTGTGATGAGGGAGGGTTTGAGGGAGGTCGGTGCGCCCTCTGTCTTTCCTCCGCCTCCTTCCGAAGAATTTCCTTTTGCCTTTCAACCATAATAGCGAAAGACGCCTCGTCCAATTTGGGCGCCATCATCTGTAACGAGTTGAACTGAAAACACCACAAACATCCAGATTAAGATGAAAAACAGCTCAAAAGGACTGTCGAACTACTGAACACATACGACTAACCTTTACAAGGGGCTCTCGGCACTTAACCCTTTCTGAACGACTCGCGACACGTCATTTTTTTTTTCATAATGACATCAACTCCCAGTCCATACTTCGAATATCAAACAAGAAGCTTTGCAGCGCACCACGAGAAATATTTGCTTCTAAATAACCAACATTAGTCATGACGAATGCATACTCGTCATCGTAGTGAAGGGGTTTAAGGGCTTAACTATAAATTACATCATGGTGGGGGTTGGTTGGTTGGTTGCACTAATTTATGTTGAGCGGTTCAAAAGTTATAGCTTGGATACGAAAAAAGCTCCATTTGACATTTGATGCACGAATCTGGTTCTTGCTTAGAACACTCAGTCTTGTGATTATGCACGCTTTTGAAGTTCCACCAATTAATGTCAAGCGGTTCAAAAGCTAAAGCCCGGACACACAAGTGAGACGAACGGACGAACTAGTGTAATCCAGGGTGTCCACCTCCAAAATTAGTTTGTCAGGGACATAATAAAAGTCACTTTGCCCATGCATTATTGCCTAGATTCTTCGCATCACTAGTTGTGATGGATAGGCAAACACGTTACAAGAATAGACAGCAACACTTCCCTCGTGATGGGGCTCAACAAAGTTGCCCCACATAATCATACCTTGACCTTCTTCAGCTCTGCCTGGAACGCGTGTCCGGCTTCCAGAAACTTTCTTTTTTTTGCCTCAAACTTCTCTTCAATTTGCTGCAACTCATTCTCGAGTTTTTTCTGAAATGACAATTTTTAGCAGTGAATAATGCAAGCCAAATCTGTCAGTTACATTGTAACCGCGATAGTGCTCATTTCTCATATGAGACGGACAAAGTGATGTGCTCCCACCAAAGAGCACACATTTAATTTATAGGCCAGGTCGAAAAGGGGTCAAGGTCAAGATTTTGCTTAGGTACATATTGTGAGGTTGATCATTTTGTAATAGTAGTATCCACACCAAAAATCAAGGCTGTGGGACCTTCGCTACCCACACCTACCGATACTAACTTTTTTCCATATAAATTTGTATGGGAAATAGGCCGAAAATCGTAAAAATCGACCCTAAATATTATTTTTTTTTTGCTTTCGGATGGCCAAAATCGGGTTCCCCGGCACGAATTACATCAGAATAGACCATTCACCAACTTTCTTTGAGACCGGGGGCTAGGGTCTTAAATCCGGTGCTGACTCATAGCACCGGATATAAGACCTAATATTACATTTTTTTTTTTTTCTTTCCAGATTCCTATTTAGGTACCTAGAATGTTAAAAGTTTGTATTAAAATACGTTATTTAATTTTAAAATATCAGTAATAAATAAAATATAGTTGAAATCTTATTAAATTAAATTATGGCTACTAGAAAAAGAAGCCACAATGCAGCCTTTCGCAGCAGAAATTTTGAGCTACCAAGATCTATAAATTTTCTAGCAAATGATTATATTGATTATATTGATTATATTGATTATATTGATTTGATTAATTGGAATGAACAGATAATCACTCCTCCACCTTTGCTAAGTAATTTTACCAATGAGCAATTGCTTCAGATTAGAACTAAACCTCGAGAAATACTAGATTTCCCATGTCACAGCCAAAGCGTTGAACGGGGTGTGAACTTAGTAACTAAATCTAGCCAGGAAAGAATTGGTTATATTAATCGGCATAAATTTATTTTAAATACTTTAGTCTAGAAAAGAACTGCCTACTTTTGAGTGGAAAGGTCAATTGAAGGAATAAAAAAAAAAAAAATTAGTTTTAGGTCAAAAATTTTATTGAATTTCTCTCTTAATTTCTACCAATAAGAGCTAAAAATGTATGTATTAAATTTTTTTTCATGCATTTTGTATTTTCTAAATTTTTTTTCACTAAAAAATAAATAACTGTTTTATAAGCGAACTTTTGTAATAATAAAAACATTTCGAAGTAAATCGCAATTTATCTTGAATTTTACAAATTTTCTGAAAAAACAAACTGGTAGGGGTCCTCTGAATTCAAAAATATTTTACCAGGGTGTTACTATGATTGACTGAACCACCTCACACAATGTACGTAAGAAATAAAAAATTTCGACCCGGCCTAACATACAACCCAGAACAAAGGCCTTTGATCTAACTACATTAAAGAGAAGGGTACGTAAGCTTTTAACTCAATCTGCCACTCACCTGGTGCATGGTGAGGGACTGCACCTGGCGACGAAGGACGGCCAGTCGCTGTGACGTCACGACCGTCCGAACGTCCGGAACGACCGTGTCGGAAAAAATTTCGTTGATAAGGCGGTGGTTACGCACGTATCGCGCATGCGCAACGTGCTTCACGCTCAAACCGTCGTCATAATCTGAGAGGAGGAAAAGCGCCTATGAGTGTGAGAGAGTGGCACCATTCATTCAAACACTTCCTTTGATGTGCAACAAGTCGAACAAATTTATGGTTTATGGGAAAATACACGCCACATCGAGAAAAGTTTTTCAACAAATCACATTACTTTTAACAAAAGCTTTCGCCCCCGAACAAAATACTACTTTCAATGCATTCCAAATTGTACAGTCTAATATAGCAATTACTACAGTGTATACAATTTAATGCGGTTCTTAATGAATTACAATGTTCACCTAACGCATAAACATAACACAACTAAGCATTTAAAAAGTTTAACATTACTTTACATATACTTAGCTTTAGAGAGTCAAAATGTTATTTTGCTACACCCATGTTTTATGTCAAAAACTTAGCAATAAATTATTCTTAGCTTACAGATTACAAATAATGCAACAGATTGCCATTTATAATGGTGGACGAACACTTCCGCCCGGCACTCATCCCTCAACACCGAGACTGCGGGTCAGGAATCCACCAATCGACAAAGATTATCAAAACTGAAATGAAAATTTCTCACCATCTTCATCTTCTGCTGGTTGGATATCAATTCGTCGGTCCAACTTGGTGTTTAAGGTTGTTCCTCCGCCCGAAGACCGGTCCAAGACCTCTTTCTCTTCACTTACTACTAAAGAACCTTCAACAGAAATGAGCTAATTGTTATTAAGGAAAAAATATAAAAAAAATTGATTAAAATTTCACATTAAAAATTCTACATATTTTTAAATACTAAATTTTTATGAAAACTTGAAAACTTGAAAACTAACACAAAGATTTAAATTCCGTGAATGCGTTTGGGGAAAACTCATTAATAAATGAAATAGAGTAGAACTAATTACAAGATACGAATAAAAATCTTTTCACTTAAGTTTAAAAATAACATTTTCATGCTACGAAACTCTTTTGGGAAACTATTTCATTATTAAAATGAGGGAAAAATTCACAACAATTTAGAGATGCTTAAGTTTTACCGTAACATAAATGAAATTAAAGCGTTCAAATTTTACTCTCCACTGCTTTTAAATGGTGAGAAAACACCAAACCATAACTTAATTAAACCCACAACGAACCATCCCGCGGAATGGACAATAGGGGTGCACCGGATATGAATTTTTCATATCCGACCGGATATATAATTAGGTACCGTATTATTTTCACACTTATATTGCTACGTTTTGTTTTGCATTGGGGGCAAGCGCCCTCCCCAAATATAAGATAAATAATAATTTAAGTATATTCAGATGTTTAATTGTTTTGTTCTCTTTCAGGTTCTTGTGTTGTATTAAACTATTAAGTATTAATCACAAGTTTTGTGTGGTCACTGTATACAATAAATGATCTTAGCGATATCACTGCAAAGTGTAATATTTGCCAAAAGATTATCAAACGTGGGACGGAGAAAGGTGGCCAAAAGTCTTTTAGCACAACACCTCGTCATAATCATTTGAAGATTAATCACCCAAAAGAGTATGCTGAAGCCAAAAACGAAAATGACAAAAAAAGAATAGCTGCGACTGAATCAAAGGAAATAGGCATAGATAGAATACGGGCTAGACCATCAACTTCTACTGGTAGGTAGTACTCAAAGAAAAGAAAATGGACCAAATGAGTAAGCAGATCTCAATAGAGGAAAGCTTTTCATCTAAAAAATATGGGACATCAATGACTCGAGGTCTGAATTCACCGTAAAATTGGCATGATGATGGCTTTGGACAACCAGCCATTTACTTTAGTTGAAGATGATCGTTTTATTGATCTAATGGCCTACCTCCAACCCAGATACAGTATCTCTTACCGAGCAGAAGGTACTTCTCTGATACTATAATTCCTCTTCTTTATAATGAGTTCAAGTCTAAAATTGCTCAGAAGCTGGAAGTAGTAAAGCATGTCAGCTTTTCTTCAGATATATGGACATGCACAACCTCTCAAGAAAGTTTTATATCATTATCGGGTCACTGGATAGGTAAAGATTTTGAAAGATACGATGCTGTGCTACATGCCTCTCATTTCTCAGGGTCGCATACTGGCAAGAATATATCTGAAAAGTTTCGCTCTATGTGGGATAGTTGGGATCTTGATGCAAATGAGAGGAATTTATTGGTGAGGGATGGAGTTAGTAATATGGCTCTTGGTAGTGACCTGGCTGAAATACCTTCAATACACTGCAGCATTCATTTACTCCAACTGGTTATTAGTGACTCAATTATGGTTCAGAGGAGTGTAATTGATATCCTTGCAAAAAGTCGCCGCCTTGCAACTCACTTTAATCATTCTCCTTTGGCCTGTAAAAATTTCAAACACATTCAAGTGCAGCAAAATCTTGAGCCTCTCCTATTGGTTCAAGATGTCCCAACACGTTGGAACAGTGCATATTTGATGCTAGAAAGATTATATAAATTAAAAATTCCAGTGCAACTGTATTTGGCTGATCGTAGTGAATTACTTACCATCACATCCTTCGAGTGGACACTGATACGAAATCTCCTTAAAATATTAAAACCATTCTTCCAACTAACTCAGGAAATGAGTTCGGAAAAATCAACTTTGTCTTCCGTAATCCCAAGCATTTGTATTTCACAAAGATTTCTTTCAAAGATTGGCCATGATGACCAAGGTGTTCCAACGACAAAGAGAGAACTCCTAACTTCTGTTCGAGCGCGTTTCTTGTCGGAGAGTAATGATGGGAAGTCTTTGAACATAATGAAAAACAGGGCTTATGCGACTGCGAATGCAATAGATCCACGGTATAAGTTATCTTTCTTTCAACAAGATCAAAAGAGCAGGCTAAATCCTGCCTAATTGAAGAAGTCATAGGTATTGAAAATGACGAAGGTGGTAATGATTCTAATGAAAGTGGAAGCGAAAGAAGCTCAAATTCCAGTTGTTCTCTGCGAAAGAGGAAAGACGAAGAGGACATTCTTGAAGCGTGTTTTATGGAGATCACAAAAAGAGAGCAATCTGGGGAAGTAAGTTACAAGAGAAGAAAGGTTGAAAAAAAGACTGCTCCTGTTCTACTGATTGCAGGTGTGTTACACCGACATGCATCTGAACCTCTTGTAGATAGGAAACGCTGTCCAGTTCAAATTTGGAAGCAGGAGGACCGATTTCCTCTCCTTAAAACTATTGTTTCAAAGCTTCTCTGCACACCCGCATCCTCTGTATTTTCAGAGAGAATGTTTTCTGAATATGGAAGCATCTATGAAGGAAGGCGATCCCGAATATTGCCTAAGAGGAGAAATGCTCTTGTTTCTGCACCACAACGGAAAAAAGTTCTCAATCACTGTTGTTGAGTTTTTTTTATTCTGAAGACCTCCAGGCTGAATGGCGGCATCTGACCTACACAATACTGCCCTCCATTCATTGATTTCATTCCAGGCATTTTATATTGTATTCAATGTATTGTTTTACATTTGTCAAGCTTGTAATGTTTTGAAAATAAAGGGAAAAAAAGGAGAAAAAAGAATGGAAAGCAAGTGCAGGGGTCTAGCAATATTTTACTTTTTAAAAAATTTAACGCCTAGACGTTTTTATAAAAAGCTCTGATTATATTAATAGAACTGTAATCGTTAAGGATGGACAGATGTTTTATTTATTCTTGTCATCAGTATTGTGTTGATTTAATATAAAAAGTGTTGCTGGACTGGTCTAGGGGTGGGCCCTGGAGAGCTTCCATTTTTTTTGTATATAAATATTATTTGTAATGTGTTGTTATTATCAAGTCATCCCATAAGTAATGTCGTTTTTTAGATCGGAATTTGAAGGAAAAAAAAAAAACAAACTTTTTAATCTTGTATATATTTTCTATCGGAATCAATGACACTGCCAACGTCCTACAAGCTTTGCAATGCCATGTTTATAAAATTCAGGCGGTTTTGAGGCAAAAAACGTACAAAGACTGGTGTGCAGGTCATCTAAAGAAGTATACTGTTTCTCATCAAGATAGTTTTGCAGACTCCTGAAGAGATTATAATCTGAAGGCGCAAGGTCTGGAGAATATGGAGGATGTGGAAGTTTTTCCCACCCAAGCTCCTCAATTGTTGCGGAAGTGATCCGAGCGGTATGAGGACGTGCGTTGTCGTGGTGGAACACGATTCCTTTCCGATTAACTAAAGAAGGTCTCTTTTCTTTTAGTGCAGTGTTCAATCGATCCAGTTGTTGACAGTAGACTTGAGCGGTGATTGTTTGGTTGTGTGGTAAGGTTTCAAAGTGTATTACACCATCTTTATCCCACCAAACACTAAACGGTGCAAAAACGGATCTTGGAGTTCACGGGAATGAAGAGCTGTGCTAATGTTTACCCGTACCCTCAGATTGTCGACCGACAATTCATGTGGCACCCATTTTCCTAACTTAGGCACTTTCCCGAGTTGTTGCAAATGTCGATGGATGGTGGACGGGGATGAATTGAGTTTCGACCAATTCTTCGACAGTTGTTGAACAGTCTTCTTCAAGTGCGGCTAACAGCCGGTCATCATCAAACTCAACAGGGCGTCCAGAGCGTGCTGCGTCTGTCAAACAGCAGTCACCATTCCTAAACTTTTGAAACCATCTTTGACATTTCCTCACATGCAGAATATCGTTGCCATAAACGTCCTGAATGTTTCGCGTTGCTTCAGTAGCACTATTCCCTTTTTTGAACTCGTAAAGCATTATATGCCTGATATGCTCTTCTGATACCGCCATGTTTATGAGGGGTTCACATAAAGCAAAACACACGTCTTCATTGGTCAAGGTCTGTAAAGTATGTAGCGAAATACGATAGATCTCCGAGTAGGACTAGTTTAAACTTAATCTATCGTAAAAAACGACGTTCCTTATGGGATGACCTGATATATCATGGCAGATTTTCATACAGGTTAATTTTCTAATGTCTCGGCCTATATCCGGCCGAATATGGCCCATATCCTGCCGGATGCCAGATATTTCGCAATATCCGGTGCACCCCTAAATTGGACAACGCAGTGATGAACTGGGCCCGGAGTAAACATTAATGGATTGGCCTCAACATTGGTACAGTAACTTTGACTACAAACATTGAGCGAAACAGAACTGAAGTGTAAAGCAAAAACACCTTATTTTACTTAAAATTGTTTTAGTAAAAACACGACGCCTTTCGAGATGCTTGTGAGCAATACTACAAATGCAATTATTAGCCTACATGATGATAAAATAAAATTTATCCAATCTATTCATAAGGGTTGTGCGTGAATGAACCCCAAAATTAAAGTGACGATACGCATCCATTCACTTCCATTATGACTTCAACTGGCAACAAAGTTGGATTACAGTGATACTCGTGCGAGTATTCTTATGGGTGTTGTTGTTGTTGTTGTTGTTGTTGTTGTTGTTAAGCATTCGGACCGTCACTTCAGTTAATCCGCAAATGAAATCCCTTCACAATCAACCCCATCCCTATTGTAACTACAATACATAAACTGGGATAAATATATGAGGAGTTTAAATTTAAACCTTTTTAAACTCATTATTGGTTACCTTTATTTTTTGCGTTCAAATAGGCTTGGTAGCTCGGTGAAGCGTGGTAAGTTTTAAGAGCTTTCTCATATTCAAGCTGCAAAGGAAAAAACAAAAGATATAATAAAATCTACTCGATATTTCAATTTATTTTGGCGAAATTTTCATTTATTCTGAACATCAAATTTTAAGGCAATACATATGGAAACTCTCAAACCCTGGTTTGCCTTTGCTCGTCATAAACGAGCGAAAAAGAATAATGAAATCAATTTAAATAATTTAATTTAGATTAAAGTTATTGCCCATAATTATACCTACTAATATTTGCGTTATGCGGGCCACGTCGTAGCCAGTGTCGTAACACCGCTTCCCGTTGATCAGCGAAATTAAGCGACACTGGGTCGGATAACAGTTGGATGGGAGACCGTCGTCGGGTGCGTCCAAATTTTGTAGCGACCCGTGATTCGGATCCACGTAAAACTGTAGGTCCCCTCCGTCATAATTATTACCTCAGATGTTGCGAAGGAGGTTAAACCCAATCATTACATTTGCGTTATGCGCATGCGCGAAACAATACTGGGCTACGTTGAGAGTGATGCTCTCAGCCACTGGTAACCTTTCTATCGAGTCAACCATACAGTCGAGACGAAACTGATTGAGTTTTAAGTTTGGAATTTTTCGTTAAGTAAATAAATTTTAAGTTGTTACAAATGACTCAGTGAAGCTGGAACGTCGAAAAGGAAGCGTGAAATTGACGTAGTGATACGGGCTTTCATTAACGATTGGGAAGAATAATTTCTTTTCACACGAGGCAAGTCCTCAAAACCTGCGTGTGTGATTTGTTCTGCCACGGTTGCAGTGGCAAAGAAATATAATTTAGAAAGACATTTCAACAATAAGTATCCTGAGAATAAAAACCCACTCTAATAGACAGAGTTTATTTCCACGACAGTTTCGACGCCCACTGGCATCCTCCTCGGGTGGATACAGAAACACAAATGAAACAAAACAAGAGGGAAAAAACAGTTCAGGGATCGACCGTTAAGAAATTCGCACCTAGGTTGGATTCCATTCTCTCGAGACAGGAGGGGCATTTTCATTAAGTACTTTCGCACAAATTTTTTTAAAACTATCTTCCTGTTCTAAACATACAGATTCTATTATTTTTACATAATTATTACATTTATAATTAAATTTATTACATTTAATATTGCATAATTATTAATTACAGAAATTATAAATTTATTATTACATTGGTTATTACATTGTTGTTTATTATACAGAAATTATAAACCGAAAAACGAATGAAAAAAGGGCGATTAGGAAATAATCCAGAGACCATTGAGAAATTCGCACCTAGGTTAGATATCGTTCTCCCGAAACCAGAAGGGCATTTTATTACAGGGTCAGCTTATAACTACATTTCCACAAATTAAAAATATCTTCTTGTTCTATACATACAGATCCTAATGTTTTGACATAATTACTGCATATATTTATTTCCACATTAATTACTTCCATTATTACATTTACTAAAAGCGAGTAAGGAAACATTCCAATCCAGAGACATTTAAGAAATTCACACTTAGGTTCGAACACGTTCCCACGACTCCGTAAGGGATTTATTGACCAAGAATCTCATTAAAGGGTCTAACTTATAAGTACCTTCGCACAAATTAAAATTATCTACTTTTTCTATACACACAGATTCTATTATTTTTCTTTTGACATAATTATTACATTTATAAAGTACCTTACTTGATTCCCAATCTATAGCATGATTATTTTGGCTAGCGTGATAAAAAATGGCATTATTAGTATTACAACTTCTGAAGGCATATTTGTGTTCTTTGATACGGGTTTCAATATTTCTTCCAGTTTCACCCACGTATACTAAATCACAACTTTTACAGGGAATGCTGTAGACACAGGCTTGTTCCTCTTTTGCAACGTTATTCCTAACCAATTTACTTTTCACGGTAGACGAATATTTGAACGCCAAAGCAAACTTAAATTCTTTCGTCAACGGTTTTACTCTTTCTAAGCCGGCAATGTAAGGCAAACTCACATATTGTTTTTGGTTAACTGAAGGTTCCCGAGGGGCATAAAAAGATTTTCTGGCTTTAAAATACGCCTTTCCGATAAACCACTCAGGATATTTTAAATCCTTAAAAATGTTCCAAATCTTTGAATTTTCCGGATCCAGCAAATGTGGGCTACAAATCCTGAGTGCTCTTAGAAACATGGAAGAAATAATTGAGCTTTTAACCCCTTCATCATGATATGAAAAATAATGAATGTACGAATTACAATGAGTAGGTTTTCTATAGACCGTGAAATTGGGCTTTCCGCTTTCGTTAATGACCAAAACATCTAGAAAAGGTAATTGTTTGTCGTTCTCCCATTCATATTTAAATTTAATAGAGGGAACAAGATTATTTAATGACTGAAAGAAAGTGTCAAAGTTGTTCCAGTGGTCAGGCCAAAATGAGAAAATATCATCTACATAACGAAACCAAATTAGATTCCTGGGACATATTGTTTGCAACAATTCCGACTCATAATACTCCATATATAATGTACTCAGTATTGGGGATAAAGGGGACCCCATTCCCATACCAAAACGTTGCAAATAAAATTCTTCACCGAAGGAGAAGGCATTATTGGTGACACAGAGTTTCACCCAATTTCACGGTCTATAGAAAACCTACTCATTGTAATTCGTACATTCATTATTTTTCATATCATGATGAAGGGGTTAAAAGCTCAATTATTTCTTCCATGTTTCTAAGAGCACTCAGGATTTGTAGCCCACATTTGCTGGATCCGGAAAATTCAAAGATTTGGAACATTTTTAAGGATTTAAAATATCCTGAGTGGTTTATCGGAAAGGCGTATTTTAAAGCCAGAAAATCTTTTTATGCCCCTCGGGAACCTTCAGTTAACCAAAAACAATATGTGAGTTTGCCTTACATTGCCGGCTTAGAAAGAGTAAAACCGTTGACGAAAGAATTTAAGTTTGCTTTGGCGTTCAAATATTCGTCTACCGTGAAAAGTAAATTGGTTAGGAATAACGTTGCAAAAGAGGAACAAGCCTGTGTCTACAGCATTCCCTGTAAAAGTTGTGATTTAGTATACGTGGGTGAAACTGGAAGAAATATTGAAACCCGTATCAAAGAACACAAATATGCCTTCAGAAGTTGTAATACTAATAATGCCATTTTTTATCACGCTAGCCAAAATAATCATGCTATAGATTGGGAATCAAGTAAGGTACTTTATAAATGTAATAATTATGTCAAAAGAAAAATAATAGAATCTGTGTGTATAGAAAAAGTAGATAATTTTAATTTGTGCGAAGGTACTTATAAGTTAGACCCTTTAATGAGATTCTTGGTCAATAAATCCCTTACGGAGTCGTGGGAACGTGTTCGAACCTAAGTGTGAATTTCTTAAATGTCTCTGGATTGGAATGTTTCCTTACTCGCTTTTAGTAAATGTAATAATGGAAGTAATTAATGTGGAAATAAATATGCAGTAATTATGTCAAAACATTAGGATCTGTATGTATAGAACAAGAAGATATTTTTAATTTGTGGAAATGTAGTTATAAGCTGACCCTGTAATAAAATGCCCTTCTGGTTTCGGGAGAACGATATCTAACCTAGGTGCGAATTTCTCAATGGTCTCTGGATTATTTCCTAATCGCCCTTTTTTCATTCGTTTTTCGGTTTATAATTTCTGTATAATAAACAACAATGTAATAACCAATGTAATAATAAATTTATAATTTCTGTAATTAATAATTATGCAATATTAAATGTAATAAATTTAATTATAAATGTAATAATTATGTAAAAATAATAGAATCTGTATGTTTAGAACAGGAAGATAGTTTTAAAAAAATTTGTGCGAAAGTACTTAATGAAAATGCCCCTCCTGTCTCGAGAGAATGGAATCCAACCTAGGTGCGAATTTCTTAACGGTCGATCCCTGAACTGTTTTTTCCCTCTTGTTTTGTTTCATTTGTGTTTCTGTATCCACCCGAGGAGGATGCCAGTGGGCGTCGAAACTGTCGTGGAAATAAACTCTGTCTATTAGAGTGGGTTTTTATTCTCATATTTTGACCTTCACGTAAAAAAGTGAAGTTTTTTGCATTTAATAAGTATCCTGTTGGATCTTCTTTGAGAGCAGACTATATTTCAAAGAAAGCGGGTCTTTCATCTCGGCAGAACTTCTTTGTCAAAAAGGAAGAAGAAGAAACGAAGAACATAATGGAAGCTTCGTATGAAATTTTTCTCCTCCTCGCGCGGAAGAAAAAACACTTACTCGAGGGAGTTCAGTGTTGTTCGAAGAGGAAACCGGAGAACACGGAGAATTACTGCTGCATCGCTCCGTATGTTGGCTTTTAAAAGGAGTGGTACTGGCACGTTTTTAAGTTGAAGAATCAAGTGCTTCAGTTGAACTATCTTAATGTTCTCAATACTCGTTTACAAGGTGAAATTTTTTTATTTCCGACAATGTTCAACCTAATTAGTTCTTTTAAAGCGAAACTGAAATTGTTTTCAAGCAGTTTTTTTTTCACAAAAATCTTTACCAAAAATCTTACTTTGAGAGGTACCATTTTGCTATTACAGCACAATAATGAGTTATTTGGTTCCCGCTTCGAAGACTGAAGCTGAAAAACATAACCTTACTCTCTTCATCAATTCATTCTACATTTCTGATAACGAAATAGGGAAATATCCACCCAAAATCCAATTGGAAATTGGAGACATTAAAAACCACTCGGGGCTTATAGCAAAATTTGAGATTTGAAATGAAGCCTTCTGGAAACTCGTTCCTAAAACCGACTACCCAGACCATTTTGCACTGCGTTTTGTATGCAGAGTTGGATCCACCCGCGTTTGTGAGCAGACGTTTTCGGCAATGAACTTTATTAAAAATAAGTATCGATCTGTATTGACGGATGCTCATGCAGGTTATCAATCTCAAAAATTAATCCTAATATTGAGAAACTTTTAACTACAAAAATTCAGAAACCACACTAAGCAATTTGCATTCTTCTTTGTTTCTTTTAATTAATAATTATGATTTTCTTCTTCTGATTTGTTCTCATTTCAATAGAAAATGTTTTCTTATGTTACAAATAAAAGGTTTGTTTCATTATTCGTTTACTTTTGGCGTTATTTAGTTCAGCTTTAGTTATTAATTTAAAGTTTTAAATGGATGGAGGCGGGAGGTAGCAGGACAGTGGCCCGCCAAAAAATTTGTGTCCGTTAATTGGCATGCAAAAGAAAAAGGTTGGCCAACCCTGCTTTAAAATGTAAATAACTATTTTACTTAATTTTAACTGAAATATCATAAAATACGAGTTCTTTCTCGTATTCAACAGTTCTTTAGCAGTGATATTTGTAACAACTGTAAACTAGATAGTGTAGCAATTTTAAGTGGTAATTCTAAAAACTCTGCTTTTACTCCATTATGTTTTCACTGGAGAAGTAAGAATATTATCATCTGGCATAATTAGTTTATGAAGGTGTCCCGAAAGTTCTCAATCTTTGACAATACGCAGTAATTTCATAATGTAGTTTTTGACAACTTTCATTTGGGCTGTATCACGCTTTCAAAACATTTTCGTATCAGGCGACATCGGGAACCCCTACTTCCCCAGGCAAAATGGGCGTGAATCGCCTAAGCCTGAGCAATTTCAGAGTAGGTGACCCGAGTTCAACCTGAAACCAATCAACCGAGCCACAGGAACAATTTTGCCACTCTAAAACCCTTCATTAAGAAAGTCAATATTGTAAACGAGATTCTTCATGGCGAGATTCTAAATACTGCTAATGTTGGCAGATAACGAATGAGTAACATCTGCTCACGACGACACCATTCCAGTATTTGAAGTCATGCACTTCTTTTTCACACAACCGTAAACACCGAGAGAGAGATTCAACTTTCGACCCAAGATAACCAAATACCGAAAGCAGTGATTGTTATTCCAAAGTTAAGATTTTATATACCGATTCTTTAATCTTTTTCAAACATCAGCTTTATGCAATGCCCTAAAATCATTAACAGAAACAGAAAAAATAAAAGGCAACACACTAACGTCACATTAAATTTAATTCGTGATTCAGCAGTGAACTGTTATTGTTGCTTACTGTCTTTAACGTTGCTCTAAATCAGTGGTTCCCAAACTGTAGTGTGCGAGCTGTAACGAGGGGGTCAAATATGCGAAAATGTTAGAAATAAGGTATAGAATATAATGCATTATGCACCATCAGCTCCAGTAGTTGGAATACAGTGAACCGCACCTACCTTACGACCGAGTGTATCTTGACTATTGGAACGGATAGTAAATTATTTCCATTCTTTTCCTTTTATTTATTAATGATCTTTTAATTCGCACTTCCTGTCCTATTCATTCCTATGCCGATAATTCCACTCTTCACTTCTCCACCCGCTTCCCAAAGCGTCCCTCTCAACAGTCACTCCATGATTCACATAGTACGGCTATGGAGCACCTGACCTCTGATCTTTCTGCTATCTCTGATCTTTCTGCTATCTCTGATCTTTCTGCTATCTCTGATCTTTCTGCTATCTCTGATCTTTCTGCTATCTCTGATTGGGGCAGAGAAAACCTTGTGGCTTTCAATGCCTCAAAAACTCAGTTCCTCCATCTGTCTACTCGTCACAATCTTCCACACGACGATCCCCTTACCTTCAACAACACACAACTCAACCCTTCCTCTTCTCTCAACATTCTTGGCGTTTCCTTTTCTCGTAATCTTTTCTGGAAAGATCACATACACTCTCTTTCTAAAACAGCTATAAGAGGTTCGGTGTGCTGTACCGTCTCCGCGGTTTCTTCACCCTCACTCAATTGGTGTCTCTGTACAGGGGTCTTCTTCGCCCCTGTATGGAGCATGCTTCTCACGTGTCGGGTGGTTCAACCCACACAGCCGTACTTGACTGGGTGGAATCAAAGGCTTTTCGTCTCATGAATTCCCCGCCTCTTACTGATTGTCTTCAATCTCTATCGCTTCGCCGCAATGTTGTCTCACCCACTCTTTACTATCATTATTATAATGGACACTGCTCTTCTGAGCTTTCTAGCTGCATGCCTCCTCCTTTAAGGAGAGCACACAGTACCAGACTTTCTACACCACTTTCTCATCCCTTTTCTGTCCAACTATCCAATACAAGGGTTAATCAGTATTTTCAGTCTTTCATCTACTCAACTAGTCAACTCTGGAACAATCTTCTTCAATCCATCTCTCATCCTGTCTATGACCTCCATCTTTCGAACACATTGTGTCTGGGCATCTCGAAAACCCCAGACCTTGATTTTGGTTCTTATTCTTCTTCTATGGAAGGGCCGCTTTTGCGGGCATTTGCCCTTGGCCCCTCCTTCCTGCATAAAAAAAAAAGAAATAAAAAGTTCCATAAAGATCTGAAAAGTCAACTTATGTGGTCCGTAGGAAGAAAAAGTTAGGAAAACAGTGCTCTAAATAAACCATGGTTCTTTTACAACCCGAGTTAAAAGAATAATAACGAATGAGTTCCACCTCTGAATATCCATCCATTGTGCCCATAACAGGTGTTATCCTTAAGGCATAACTTTCGTACCTTCTCAGTCTCGTATTCATCCACGAAATCCTGTTTGTCCGCCTCCGGAAGGTCCCTCCACATGGAACCAATTATCTTCCCAATCTCCCACAGCTTCAGGTCAGGGTGCGTGGCCTTTACCTGATCCCACACCTGCAATTAATAAAAATATCACACACACACACTTTGAAAATAAAGAACAGTAAGCAAGGACTTATGAAGGGAAGTAAGAGCAATACCCATTAAGTGTCAAAAGGATAAAAATGGAGCATCATCAAGTCACTGCAATGCAGTTTCAAAGGGATAAGCCCAATCTCAATCCTCGTAATTAAATTATTTTTCATTCAAAATATTTATGCCACATCCATTTACCCTCATCTCGTGATAAAAATAAAAAGAAGTGCACAAGAATGAAAACCCTCAAGTTCTTGTAAGAGCTGCAAATCCCTCCAACAATAACTGCACTAGTCTTACCTTTCTGGAGTACCTCATGTATGGCATCAGGGGCTTATCTGGGGCCTTCGGGGGTTTGGGAATCCGGCCGTCAGCCTAAAACAATGAACTAAAGTTCATATCCTCGAAAGATCAAAAACTTTGACTGGAACAAAAGCTTTTTCAAAAGATTTAGAGAGAGAGTAAAAATAACAGGCATTTTCATCAGTTATTAATCTATTAAACTAAAAACAAACCCAAAACTGACAAATTGAAGACTCACACCACTGACGCCAAGTTTAGTTCCCCCTATCTTTTGGGGATTGAATGCAGGGTTTCCATGAGAAGAAGTTGTAAAGGGGTTTACAGCTATGGCTTCTCCTCCTTTACCCCCTCCAGTAGTAGTGGGGGCTCGGGCCAAGCGATCTGAGTGAGGAAAAGGAGGACTATGAGCCTTTTGTACTTCATACTTACATCTTGAATTTGTTTCTTTATAATAGAAAAGTGAAGTGAAGCAAAGCTTTATAAAGTACCTACTAATGTATACAAAGAATTTTATTTTTCTCCTCAGGAACAGCACTTATCTGGCCATTATGAATAGAGACCAAGTGGCAATTTAAAATGTTAAGCATTATATTAATCACAGAATTAATTCTTCAGTTAAGTGCATGACATTTACAATCACTTCTGAAACTGGCAAACATCACGAAATTACTATCAAGGAATGTTTCTTTCAACACTATTTGCAACATGTATGACACTAATTACATCCATAAGACAAACAATGTAAGATATGAAATCTAAAACTGTGAACATTTAATGTCAACAGATTAGACAACATTGTGTGTCTTTTTAGGTTGTCTTTGTGCTTAACTTTATAGGATTCTGTAATTTTTAATTTCTTGTCTGCAACACATACTCGAGAAGGGCACTTTGTAACTGTATACAAATATTAGTTAGTAATAAATGGTAATTTCTGATTATTTTTATGTTCTAAATAATTTACCTAGAATAAATTGAAATTATTATTATTTAAGCTGAGAGTCTCATCATGGATCGAAGACTAACATTACCAGAATCTTCAAAAAAAGGAAGGATGGTACACTTTACCAACCCTAAACTACCTCTCAATCATTCAAGACAGCACTGTTAGGCCTACAAACTAGATATAAATCTGGTAGTTTAAATAATGACTTCCAATTTTTCAAAAAGGATATTTAAAAATTCTTCACCAAAGTAGAAAAAGTAGATTAATGTCAAGATGGATGATCCAACCAAGTTTCAGCTTAAATTTTACATTATAATTCAACATTTTCTTCAAATGGAAAAATTAGAATACTATATTAATGTTGCAACATGCTTTCCTATTCTTCACCTCAATGGCTAAAAATTCTGATACCAATTAATATTAAATTCATTTAATGCACTTATAATGAAAATTAAAAGTAAAAACTAGGAACCAAAATTCAATTAAATATATACAACAAAATATACAAAATATTCAGCTTAAATGCAACACAAATAATGATTTAAGCATAAACAGCTTAAAACATATTTGAGCCTAAAGTTCTACATCACTACAACTTTCATTAATTGTAAAAATTTAATACATTTTAAAATTAATGTCCTTGACCACCAAAACACTATTAAAAGAAAATAGTAAATATAAGTTCACAAATGTGAGACAAAAGTGCTTTAATAACAAATTCTACACAACTGAGTTTTAAAATAATTTGCACAGTATCTATTATACTGCATAATCTTTCAGAAAATGCAAAAATTAGAATGCTAAACAAAATATTTAACCTCTAGCACCAGCAACACTTAACTGATTTCATTCTGGTTAATACCAGACAATTTTATAGTCTCAGAAAAGACTCCTGGAAATTAAAGGGTGAATAATTTATTTTGGGAGACAACAATGATAATGGCCATATAAAACTTAATGGATATTTCGCCTCAACCTTTGATCAGCTCACAAAAAATGAAGTGGTAGTAAGCAAAGCATTTGGACAGGAAAAGAAGAGAAACAAAGTCATTTGAAAAGCTGGAGAAAACCTAGCTGTTGTAGTTTCTTTATTCTCTGGCCCTTGGCAGTATTTTTTAGAGCTTGAATCAATTAATTGCTAAAGATATTAATTTTGATGCAAAGGAAAGCACTGCTTAAAACCAACAGGAAAAATCAATCTCTAATTTTAATGAAAGACCCAGCATGTATCAGCTAATACACAATACTCTACTGTTCTCACCCCTTTGGATCAATTTTAAATTACAGATCAGTTTTTGATGCCAAGGGAACTTCTTTTCATTTCTAAGACCTAAAAATATAATATAAGGGGACTACTAAGCAGTGTGGGCATTAAAAAACAAAGAAAACCCTCCTAACCCCGAACCAGATATATATATATTTTAGTATTAATGATGTATAATTGAAGAAGGTTAATAAGCGTAACATCTTGAATTGTGGAGAGCTTATCCCAGTTTTATTTTATTACTTATAAGACCATATTTCATACTGACACAAAACCTCCTTCCACCACCAAAAAAAATTTGCTATTTTCAATTTTTCATTATAACATTTGCATGTATAAATGATTATTATTATTTTCATTTGTCCATTTACCAAGAACAATCATTCCTCTCCTATAATGCCTACAAATTCTTAGGTTTTCCAGCCTTCTCTTTGCATAATACAGCAATAAATTTAAGGAATCCCAAAAGCCATTTTATTTCCATTCCCGTTACTTAGGGATCTAATAAATAAATAAATAAATATATCTATGGGTGAATATATCAACTTACGAGTGAGTCAATTACCTTTGGCATTACCTGCCCCTCCATTAGTGGAAGCAGTGATGGCTTAAGAGAGGGGAAAAAGGTGCAAACAATTAATGTGGAATAAAAAACTAAATTTAAACCAACAATGTGGGTTCTATATCTAGGGTCACCTAAAACTACCTTAATAAACATAATACTCCAGTGCTTCACTTTACCGAAAGGATACCCAAGCTCTATTTCACCATAAGGATAAACTTTTTCAAAGTTAAATACTTCACTCAATCCTTTCTTTATGAAAGTGCAAAACTTTTACAAATTTTAAAAAGATAAAAAAAAAAAAAAAAAGTCATGCCTAAATTTAATATTAAGATTTGTATTTCACTCTGAAATAATCTTTATTAACTTCATGATGATTAAGCCATTCCATATCACTTATGTGCCACTTGTCACATACTGAAACATATTAAATCAAATGGATTACTAGACAAGCATACAACAATCTCTAAAATGTAATGCATTTACAAATCTGTAAATCACTACTTTCATTACAATGTAAGGATATCTGCAAATGTGTATGTGCTTACACGTGTGTGTGTAAGTGTGACAGAACAAATCTCAAATGTTTTGCTACAATCTATGTTTCCTCTTTACCTTATTTTAGACTAATGACAGCCTTTCACCTTCCTATTTGGTTATGAAACAGACCCACTGAACCAACAAACCATAGATACACAAGATTTATAGCTGTTTCCTGAGAATATATCTAAGAAAACAAAGGAAAATGCTAAGAAAAAGGATCCATGTACTATCAGTTAGCAAAGACAGGCCACACCAGGCCATACCTACCTCATGGTCCAATGTATCAACTTTGTGATAAGTTTATCAAAATAATGTTAATTGATTTAATTTGAAAAATAAGGGAACACTCGTAAGAATTACACATTTTAAAAACTTGCTTAAAACTCAAATCTGGAAGTGGTTATCAATTAGTTCAGAAAGGCAAATGCCATTAACCAACAAAGTAACTAATTATGCAAATAATTAACTGATAGGTAAAAGAACATCCCCAAGAATTAATGCACAAAATAGTAAATACTTAAACTTTCCAATCAAATAAAATACATGACCACTGTTTTGACAAAAATGGCTATGGATTTACAAGTAGATTAAGTCCTGAATTAACTGACTAACAACTAATTTTGTTATGTTCTACTTTTCTTTAAGCCTTTTGCATGATTAATAATCTATCTAATGGAAAGAAACTCCATCTGTAGAAGCTATGGTAATCTTTGATCAGCGACAGACTGAAATAATGTCCATCAATGACCAAGTGAGGACTCTAGGTATTAGTTCAAAATAAGAAGCTTCATCCTTTTTCCAAATAAAGTAATACCAAGCTTTATCTTGGTATCTGTAGAACATACCCAAAATAAGACTCTCTCAATCATACATAACTGTTCCCAATTTGATTTCCTCGTGGCAACAGAAAAAGTAAAGGTATTAATAATGCCCCTAGTTTTCTTTGCCAATCTAAAAGCCTAATTTATATGGTAGAAACCTCAATTCTCCACACACAGTTACTAATAAAGGAAACTTCTTTTTATCACTTTTGGAATACTACTCTACTACTACTATCCAACTAATTTTTGCCTTCACATTTTTAAATGTTTAACCATTTTATTTTACTATCATTTGTAGTGGGATATACCTTTGGTTACCTTTGGTTTGCTTCTGCCTGAATTGTTCATTCTGACAAAGGTCAAGCTTTTCACTCCACCTTAGACCTACAGTTTAATGTGGAATCTGAATCACACCCCACCAGCAGCCCAGCATCTAAACCACTAGGTCACCCAGGGTACCCACTTATCTACCAACCACTTTCTTTATTGTGTGGAAGGGTGAAATGCTGGGTTTTGCTGTGTGCCAGCTGCTGTTACTGGGCCTCAATCTTGGGGCCAATGGATTTGTGGTCAGCAATGCTAACCACTACACCAGTGAGGTGTGTGTGTGTATATATATATATATATATATATAAAATGGTATACACAGAGTATTTCAAAAGTTCAGCCTATATGAATTATAATAAATACATAATAAGTACATTATATACTGCATTTAAATGAAGGCCTTACTTATTGCCTTATAAAGTGTAGTATATAACCTACTTAAGGTCCATACATAAGGTTGAATTATGAATGTATTTACTGTTCTTCAAAATATTATGTACAGTACATTACACTTTCACTATTAAGTTCTTTATTAACTTGGGCTAGCCCTTTTTTTCGAGATGAGGTTTCAGCTGAAATTTTTTAACATTACTTTTTGGTGTGTGGTATGATAAACATAGATACATAAATAAATCAATAACTTTATCAAGACTGACTGGCTCATAATAGTAGAAACAATGTATTTCTAAACTATTCTTCCATGCCATACGAAGAGCAGGGAAATTTTATGAACTAATAAAGTATAAACCATATCACTGCTGATACATATTCCAGTAAATGTAATAAAAGTATGCAAGCTTACTGTCAGTAATGAAATCAGTATACTGTACTGCACTTAACAAATTTTTTTAACTGAAATATTCAATACACGTAAGTATATCAAAATAAGAGCAGGTCAAAAGAGGATTAAAGGTACTGTAGTTAGATTCTAAATGAGAATGGATTAAAGGATCTCTATTAAACCTTAACCAAGACAAGATCCGAATTATTCAAACCTACAATAACTTTTATTTTGAATAAAAACTTTGTTTTGAATTCATATTCATCCACCCATGAGTACTCTGTACTGGTACTTTATTAAATTATGGTACTTGTTTAACCCTTTAACAACGGATGGTACCTTAAGGTCCACCAGAAATAATAATATAAATTGTACTACAATGCCTCGTTTCTATAAAGGTTTCTACATGTTTATATATAGATGTCATTTAGTTGTCGTGAAAGGAACCCAAAATGTGTATCATTTCAGTGACTAGTTATTAAAATATTTAGTTTTGAATAACAATAAAACCTATACATTCTGGTAACAAGTGTGACCACATATGCTGCGGACTCGTCCTTAAAGGGTTAAATCAATATACTGTACTTAATATATATTTAGTATTTGATATTCAAGTGCAGTATCTTGAAGGCTAAGTTAAAAGTAAAGCATGGTAAAATAGGCTTAAGGAGGATGGTTTATTAACGATGCAAGAGGACTTACCCTTGAGGAAGTTGGTCACCACTGTGGCACCAGGCAAGTAATGATCTACAGGGATAAATGCAAGGTCAATACAGCAAGCAAGGCAGGGAAGGCATTGTCAAGGTCAAAGGTGAAATCAGAGGCAATTATAACATCATGCCTTATCCACAGCATATGATATAAACAATTAAAATACACTGAGTTAAAAACAAAAATAATGTTCCTCTTAGGATTTACTGCCATTAGAAAACAATGTGAAGATGGACTAAATAAATATCATGAATGTAATTATGTTATAAATGCCCTTTACGGTTAAATCACAAAGCTTCAAAAGGAAAATTAATGACTGGAAAATGCATTTCACTTTTTCCTTTAGCATAGATTCTGCTGAATAGAGTTGTAGATTCCAGATTCAGTGCAATAGGTTTTCTGTAGAGTTCTTATTTATAAATCAATTGATGTTAGGTTCAGAACCTATCATATTTGAAAAATATGTAGGTTACAAATGGTATTAAAGAAAGGTTGCAATGTTTGGACCATTTTTAACTTCCCAACATGAAAACTATGTTTGAACACTTTAAGAATAACTGCCTCTTCATTGCCTCTGACCTAGATTTAGCCATCACAACTAGAAATAAATTAGCTAAAAAAAATGTATTAATAAAAACAACTGATTCCTAGAGCTCAATATCTAATTATAAAGAAGAAATAAGAGTTAGTAATGGCATAACCCTATTTTAAAAATAGCAAATAATAAAATAAAAGCTCTAATTCCTTATTTAACTAAAAGCAAAAGACTTAGCATCAGGGATGGAAAAGACTAAATTAGGTTTGATTTTCCACTTTGAAATTTTACTCAATCTTAAAATAATGAATCTTTAAAATGTAGTTCAGTGTTAAGATCTTTTTATCACATTTTTTTTCATAAATACTGAATAGCCTAGTTTTTATTTTTAATCAGAGCTCAAACTTAAAAACTGACATTATGGAAAAGATGTATCCATACTACTGCATATTAATATAGGCTAAAGGATTAAAGGCCCATAAAAGCTTTTCATTGCAAGATATATATTAGTATCTTCATACCAGTACTGGTTTAAGCAGATCAGCATGATCATATTTTAAATTTTAATCAGATTCTTTGTCCTTCTAGTTGCAGTATACAATCATTCAAAAACTTATTAAATACAACCTAATAATTACAGTAATGTATATTAGGCCTACAGTAGGTAAGACCCTATTCTACTGAAGGAAAGTAGCCTGCACTATAATTACTAGCACTCAAGTTACAGCTTCCTACTTCCAGTAGGCTACACAGAAAAAGTTTAAAAAAAAATTTTTATATATATATATATATATACAGGGCGTCCAAAAAAATGTATACACACTTTAAATAATTATAAAGGCAGTGTTTATTAAAATACATTTCATTTTCAAAATGTAATAGAATCTACAGACATTATTTAATTGTTTTGTCAACGCCTGTTTTCAAACTGACGTCCGTTCTGGTCCAGGCACTGCTGATAACGCGAAGCAATGGAATCGCAAACATCACGAAACATTTCGTTTGGTATTTGTGTGCATTCTCGTTCAATGGCTGCTCTCAATTCAGCGACTGTTGCAGGTTTTATAGCGTAGACTTTGTCTTTTAAGTATCCCCATAAAAAAAAGTCTAGTGGTGTGAGGTCTGGTGAACGCGGAGGGTATTCTACGAAACCCCTTCGTCCAATCCACATCCACATCGTGCCAAGTACCACTCGCAATACTCCACTCTTCGGTCCGGATCATCTTCATTAATAGCATGGACTAATCTTGGAATGTAACTTTTCCATTGACAGCGCTTCAAAATGCGTTGGACAGACGATTCTGAAATTCCTACCTCACAACTCGCTTGCCGCACAGATTTTCTTGGACTTTGGTGATACATTTCCAGTACTCTTTCTTGCTTTGTGGGGCTTGTCGATGTCCGTGGTCTTCCAGAACGCTTCTTGTGGACATTCTGAACAGTTCCATCGGCTTCAAACTTATCTCTAATTCGAGTGATGGTAAGTCGCATTGGTGGATCTGTTTGAAACTCCCTCCTAAACTGTCTTTGCACTTCAACTGCGTTTTCACACTTCCAGTAGCATTTTAGAATGAATTTCCTTTGTTCAAAGCTTAGTCTGACTGCCATTATTAATTCTAATGGGTTTAACTTGGAAAGAAAGAAACATCAATTGAGCTATCAGCTGTTAAAGTGTGTATACATTTTTTTGGGACGCCCTGTATACACACACACACACACACACACACACACACACACACACACAGTGCTGTGCTAGTTACTTTATAAATGTAATGCCATTATCATTACAGTTACCATTTTTAAAAGTAACGAGTAACAGCACTGTTACTTTTAATGAAATGTAAATATATATATATATATGCATAGGTACATTATAATTTATATATACATAAAATATTATATTATATAAACATTTGCTTGTGGAGTATGTGTTGGTTTGTATCCACTGTTGTGGAAATAAACTCTGTCTATTAGAGTGGGTTTTTATTTTCATATTTTGACCTTCACATAGAAAAAAGTGAAGTTTTTTGCATTTATTGAACAGTAGGTTATGAAACTCAGTGGAAAAACAAAATTAAAATACAGTGTGTGTGAAATGATCCAAAACCAAATAGCAAATTCCAGTATTTAACTATTAAATTGTTATAAAACTATAAGACAGTATGGCTCAAACATTTTATAATTACTCTGTCTCCATGACCATTAATCAGAATCTACCTCCAGAGGTGGAGTTGCTAAGCGCAAGTACCTGTGTATTTTAACTAATTTTGTGGCCTTATCTACAACTAGCCTGTTTCTTAATTTTGTCCAGACCAAACCAAAAGTAGAGAATATTCTCTCAATGGATGCAGAACTTGCGGGACAACTAAGCAAATGTTTAAAATATTGACAAAAATCAGCTGGCAGTGTTCTTTTTTTTGCTGTGCAATTTTCCATAAGCTGCCACCATTTTGCAGGTCTATCTTTATACATGGCAAGAACTTGTGGTTGAAACATTGAAGCTGGAAATATTCCATCATCTTTAATCCTAAAAGCCATGAACTGTGGGAGAAACTTGGGCTTGTGAGTTGTTATCCACTCTTCTGCTTCATCTTCTTGCTCAGCATTCAGTTTTGATCCTGCATAAATAAACACAAGACAAGAACAATGTCAATCTGGGAGGAATAATTGATTAATTTTTATTTATTTCTAAATAGATATTATAGCAGCTCAATAAAAAAAATCTACTATATAGTAGTTAGCTAAAGATAGAGGTAGGGGGTAGAGGGGTCTGAGGGTCATGTGCTCAGATTTGAGTGATCATAGGCTCAAATGACAGCTTTTCATGCCAATAACATGATCAAAGCAAAAAAAATTGGTTTTGGCTTATATACAAAAATTGCACTCAAATTTACTCGAAAACCACCATTTTTTAGTATGTTTGCAATTTTTAGCTAAACCGCTTCAAAACTAAGTCTTATAACATAAAAACTTATTTAATAACATATTATTGAATGTTCTGCTGCTCTTCACATGAGATATTAACCTTTGTACATTTCTATATTTCAGATAATTTACATATTTATTCTATCTTTTTGGTTTAGAATACAGAAATTGGTGATTGTTTTACTTTTAGCACTTTTTGTGAAATAATGTGATAAAAGTTTGGAAAAGCAACACTTTAAAATCAGCCAATCAGTAGCAACCACACCTAGCAATGGCACAAAAGCTAGTGTTCATTTTTGGAGACAAGCTACCTACTTGGTATGATGTAGCAATCGCAATATTTTCAGAGGCAACACAACCAAAAAGCTCAAAAATGTAAGTTTTTGAAGTCTATATGGTCTTACAACATAAGTGCAATATTGATATGTTAATAACTAAAGCTCATGACTGTCTTTTTATTGTAGGAGTGCAACAATTCATGCATGCAGTGTAGCTCTACGACAAATCTGGATCAAGTCATTTGGTGAAGAACATGTTCTGACTATAAATTCTATTAAAAGAAAACTGACAAAATTGGTTGAGATTTATCACTCAAGTCTACATCCGAGGTACATTCTATTTTCCTTTCTTATGTTTCGCTGGTAATAAAGTAGGATCACTTCATCACTATATTATTATTAATTATTATTTGTTTTTATAGCCCATTGCAAAAAAGGGAAGAAGAAAAATCTGGGTCCAAGTGAACCTAAATCCTTGCGACAACTAAATAAAGCGTGGAGAAGTTTCACACCTAAAGCAGGATCTGGTGAGAAATTTAACAATGTGCAGTAAATAAGCCTAGCTTATCTATTTCTATACAAACATACTTACACCATCATTCTATTTCGCAGGGATATGTCCAGATAGCCTTTTGGACATTGGAAAACAAACTGAAGAACTTACTGGCGATGAAAAAGCATTCTATGAAGATCAAAAATCCACTCGAATAGCATGAATCAGTGAAGAAATTGACATTGAATACATACAGGAAAAGGCTCAATTACACATGGCACAATTAGAACAAGAACAAAGGGTAGCAGCTGAGATTGATTTTGCAATGGCTGATGTTCATTCGAATGAGGATGACCAAGATGACAATCACTCACCTTCAGCTGGAACTTATCAAAGTTTGAATCGCTCCGGGCTAGTTCGTTCAACCATGACAATGGTTTCAGCCACCACACAAACAGATGACATATTTGTGAATCGACCAAAACTGAGGAAAAATATTAAAGTGTGCACAGATGAAATCAAATCTACGTGTGCTAACCTATCTACAATGTGTGGAATTTCAGTTGAAACTTCTCGACTTGCTGTACAAATTGTTTGCAAGTATTTGTACAATCATGAGCTGTATTTAAGTAATCCAACAGAAGATGTTTCCATGGAAAGTGTAGATACGCTTGAAGATGGTCAAGAACCACCAGAAAAGAACACGAACAAATTCTTGATGTCGTTGTTGAAGGTGAATGGAAGTTTGATTCCCGTATCAACTGATTTGCCTTGACTAACATTAATGATATTGTGACAGCTTTCAAGCATGCAGTGCAAAAAATGAAATAGAAAATCAGTCATAAGAACAGTGTGCTTTTAATTTGCATTTTCTGTCAATAAATGATTGGAAAACCACAAAATGTCTGGATTTTGAGCTCGAACAGGCCAATTTTTCTCCAAAATCACTCAAGCGTGACTAAAATTCTAGCATAAATTTATCAAAAATACAATACAAATAACAATTCTATTTGCTACCAAAGATATATATCAAGAACTCTAATCATTCCCAAGCACACTGAGTATTTCCAAAAATCATAATTTTGACCCCCCTAACGCTGTTTTGACGCTAAAAATCAGTAAATTGTGGTGCAATTTTTGTATACACAATTTTCAGCAAAAAACCTTTTCAAAACTTCATATTCATGTATTTTCACACAAAATGAGGCTATGATCACTTGTTTTTGACAACATGCCATTTTACCCCCTACCTCTACTAAAGACCATATACACACCTATTTAAGTATTGTACATTACTAGATATTTTAACATGTACACTACATACCACCTATTTGAACTAAAAATCTTGAGCAAAATACAACCACAGTGCATATCTAATCTAGCATAGGGTAAATAAAAAAAAAACCTAACGCAGAAGGATCCATCAAGTTGGCAATATAGAAGAAAGGTTCAATTGCTTCATCCATTCTTGACTTGATGCTTGATCTGTAAGGTTCCAGTGCTTCACTTTAAAGGAGACTTATCCAAACATCAGTTGCAGTGGACAATGTTGCTGAATCAGAATCACTTTGGAGCTGTAACGAAATATTTTTGTTTTCATATTCTATGGTTATATAATATATAAAAGTACTACTACTTATAGATGTGAATGTGCTACATATGTACATGTAAAATTATGTGAATAATACATTTCTATTAATTTACCATATTGAGAGCTTCAGCTACTTCTGTAATTTGCTTTTGAAGGTCTACTATCTCTTTGTACAGATGAGTGTTGGCCAAGACTTTTGCTATATTGTCATTGATCTTATGTTCATTGGATATCTCAACATATTTATAAAAGTTTTTTCTGAATATTTCAGTACAAGCTTTTTGACTATTCCACCGAGTGTCATTAGGTATTTGTGGCATCATTCCTCCTTTTTCTTGGAGCCATCCCTATGAATACAAAAAAAGTTATATTAATTCCTATTTATAAGGATATAATTCATTCAATACAAGTTACTACTGTACAAGAAAGTAAAAATTAAAATGAGCCATGTTTCATATTAGAATAAATAGATACTTTATCAAACTAATTTGATAATTTTAATTAAACTTCATAATGCTGTAGCTACCATGATACATACATGAGGCTGATGATGGTTTCTGAAATATTTTTGAACTTCAACTACATGTTTCATAACAGTTTGAGGTGTAACTACTTTTTCCAGCAAATTAAGATAGTGGGCTGAGCAGCCATATGCAATGATGTGGTCCACGTGTTCGTCCTCTTTCATCAATTCCTTCATTCATTTCATTTTAGCCTCATTGTCTGTGCATATTGCAAAAACCTGTTGTAGAACACAAATTTTTATTGTAACATTTTATACCAATTTACAGATTGAGTACAGGAATAACCATCAGAGACTTGGTTATGTTCTAAAAAAAAACAAAATTTACATATAAAACATTTAAAATTAGTTAGAGTAAAACAGATTAAATTATATATTTCATTATATACTACAGTATATCTAGGAACCAAATCTCTGACTGTGTGTACAATAAATTCAGTACCAGTATTACAATATTTTGCAATATTTTATTTCAAATTATTTTGTAAGGATGTCAATGATTATTTTCAGTTTCAAGAATAATATGAAGAAATTTTGTTATAATTAATAGTATTAATTACAATTTAATTATTGATAACTATTGTATTTTACACAAGTTCCTGTTCCCTGATGTATATTAAAACTTATTTTTTCAATAATCAAAGACAAATAAAATTGTGCAATTTATGGAATCAATATCTATGTAAAAGCTCACCTTTTTGTTGCACTTTTCTTTGATTCCTTCCACCGCTGATTTAACTTCTTGCAGACAATATTCTGAAGTTTTCTTTGCAGATCCTGAATCAATGGCTTTAAGTAGAAATGATGTTTGACCTGTGTGCACTGATGAGGCTAATATAGGGTTATTCTTCACAGATGACCATCCATCCATGCATAATGTCAATGTGCAATCGGCTGCACTCAACTGTTCTACATCATTGTAAACTTCATCCAACAAATACCCTGCTAGATCCTTGCGTGATGGAGTCTTATAACCTGGTCTTGCAATATTCATCATTTCTTTAAAATATTTCTCTTCAGCAGTCAGGAAAGAAAGATTGCTAGCATAAAAAATCTTGCAATTGCTTTGTCTATTGCTTCTTGCTGTGCTGGAGTTATTACAATTGAAAAAATCTCTTATTTTTGGCTGTCCAGTTCTGTGGTGGCTATGTACCCATTCTTGAACTGACTTTGCTTTCTTTTTCTGTGGTGTTTTGAATGCTAGTACTGAAGCAGTTGATGATGTACTTGTGTTTGTTTCATCATCAGAAAGCATCAATTCTTCATGCGCTTCATCTGAATGGCTTGATGACACAGAAGGCTTAGGTGAAGGGTTTTCATAGCCTAATGATGTAACTCGTTTAGGGCATTTATTTAAATGGGCTTTTATCCATTCAATTTTACCACTTATTTCAGTGTTACAATACTTACATATAACTTTATTTGTTCCTTCTACACTTAACACTTCATTCCAGTCACCCTTACTTTTTCTTCCTGCACCTGCTACATGTGGCATTTTTCTTTGTAAATAATATGTTCAATTTTATATTGTAACTAGACCTATAGTCTACTCATTAATTATAATTAAAAAATTTTTAATTAATAAATTATATTTATATATATATATATATATATATATGATGAATAAAACCACGAAAGAAAGGAAACACAAAATGGTGCTCAAGCGCTTTCGTCTAATGACATCCTCAGGAACACTGAAGTACATAAAAAGGTTAAGCCTATATATAGGTTACAGAAAGAAAAAGAAAAAAGAAATAACATACATACACACACACACACATATATATATATACATATATACATACATACATATCTATATATACAAATACATACATACATTAGACGAAAGCGCTTGAGCACCATTTTGTGTTTCCTTTCTTTCGTGGTTTTATTCATCATAAATATTTTTCACGTGTTACTTTCGTGAAATAACTTTCATATATATATATATATTATAATACACTATATATATATATAATACACTATATATATATATTTGTTCCTTCTACACTTAACACTTCATTCCAGTCACCCTTACTTTTTCTTCCTGCACCTGCTGCTACATGTGGCATTTTTCTTTGTAAATAATATGTTCAATTTTATATTGTAACTAGACCTATAGTCTACTCATTAATTATAATAAAAAAATTTTTAATTAATATAATTATATATATATATAATACACTATAATTATATATTATATATATATTATGTATATAATACACTATAAAATTACTTTACATTCAACCTTACACACAAAAATATTAATAATTATAGCTGACAACTATCAAATAAAATTTACTGTAGTGTACAGTATTTAAATAATAGTTACAATCAAGTGTGTCAAGTGCTGATGCCTGACACTATTTAACAAACTCTTTTCTCACTACTGGGAACCACCTGAATTACTGTACATGGCATTATTTGATCCTTACTGACTAACCCTGAAGTATGAACAGAGCACAACATGTTCAAACAAGTTACACAGATCACTCCCATGAATTGTCACCCTTTGGTAATTGGGTGGAAATCTGTTTGAACATGTCTGCTGTCAGGGGTTGTTGAGTTTGTTAAACAAGTTGTGTGTTCATATCTGAAATACAGTACATGAGCCATGAAATATTTTATAAATTAAATACAGGTGTATTTTATTGTGTCAACTATATTCCTTTTATAAATTTTTTTATCATCTTATACCTACCATTTAGCAGGTATAAAAAGATAAATAACATTAATTATTATTGTATTGGAGACTTATAACAACAAACTTTGAAAAAACCTGAAAAACCTGGGTGGGCTGGGTTTTTTTAATAAAGTGGGCAATTATGCCAACCTTGTTTTAAACCCTTCTTCTTCAAGCTTACTGTAGAGCTGTTTTAGTGATTTAGCACTATGCTTAGGATCGTTATCCTGTTGAAATATGAAGTTTGCATAATCTCTATGAAGTTCCTTAGCAGCTGGGATTGCAATACTAGTGGATAAATGTTTGAATACATATTGATCTGTGTGGCCATTTTCCATTACCATTGATCGGTGTAGTTTTCCAACTCCCTTTGATGAGAAGCAACCCCACACATTGATTCCCCAACCTCCTTTTTTCACCATTGGAATAAGGCATTCATTCTTATATTCTTCACCAATTTGTCTATTAACAATTTCCCTCCTTTTATCACTACCAAAAATTTTGAATCTGCTTTCATCACTCCATACAATTTTCAACCAGTTCTCAGCATCCCAATCTGTGTTGAATAGCAAATTCTAATCATGCTTTCACATTCTTCTTTGACAATAAAGGTTTTTCTTACTCACTCAAACATATTTTATTATCTGTTAACCTTCTTCTTACTGTATCAGCACTAACTTTTGTTTCTCCCGCTTTCACTAATTCTTTACTCAAGTCATTTGCTGTCATAAATCTATTCTCCAAAGCCAAAAATTTTAAATGTCTTACACCATGCTCTGACAAAACCCACTTTCATCCAGTTCAGACTAACTTACAGGTACTTCCTTGGTTTAAAATGCGTTTCTTATGGTATCTGACTATCTTCACTTATCTTCAGCATTTTTGTACTTGTGTTGGAATAATTACCCATTTTAACAAGAGCAGTCAATTCTCCTAAATCTTGGCTAAAAAACTCCTGTGTCTTAACCATCCTCTCAAATTGGAAATATATAAGTAAAAATTTCATTAAACAGCATTAAAATGAACCTTCTACTATCAAGACTAACAGCACACTAAACTGTGCATAGTCTGTGCCACTAATTTCAAAATTAGAGGACTTTTAACCCTTTAACCGCTCCCAGCCTCACTCAAGGCCTTGCATAGCAGACTGCTCCCAGCCTCGCTCGAGGCATAGCTTAATTTTTAAAAATTCACACTGAAATTTAACTTCTCCCATTTAGCGTTTACTCCTCCCATTTAGGGTATGATATCTTGCTATCATACTTTGGAAATGGAAACATTGAAGAGGCTCTGACCATTCTGGATGAAATGAGTGAGGAGGAATTTATTTCAGACAGTGATGATTCAATTGAAAGTGAATCTAGATCCAATGAAAGTGAAATGATGCAACAGCATCTGGGCAGTGGTTCATGGGGAAGTGATTTTGTTTGGGATAATGGCACTAATTTTCATCCAAAAATATATGGTTTTGATTCAAGTAATAGTGGGGTTTGTGCCTCAAGCAATTTGACAGAGGAATCAAATATTATTGACTATTTTCTGCTATTTTTTGGAGAATCTGTGATGGATCTTAGTGTGACCCAGACAAACATATACTATGATTTCTGTGAAGTGCAGCAGCCTGCATCCCCTTTCTCTCGCATGCAGCGGTGGAAACTGACACATGTGACAGAAATGTATGCGTTTTTTGCATTGACAATGCTGATGCTGCTATCAAAGAAACATGAAATTGAAGACTACTAGAAGAAGGATAGTCTTACTTATCTTGCAATTTTTTCATGCTATGTGTAAGACTACTAGAAGAAGGATAGTCTTACTTATCTTACAATTTTTTCATGCTATGTGTTACGTGATTGCTACTCCTGCTGCTATGATTTCTTCATTTCAGTGACAATAGCAATCAAGACAAGAATGATAGGCTGTACAAGATATGTCCTATATTTACTATGCTGAACACAGCTTTTTCAAAGTATTTTGTTCCTTTCCAGAAGCTAGTCATAGACGAATCCCTCGTGTTATTCAAGGGACAACTGGCCTTCAAACAGTATATCCCAAACAAGACATAGATTTGGGATAAAGCTGTTTGTACTTTGCAATTGTGAGACTGGTGTGGTACTTGATATCATTGTCTACACTGGGAAGGACACTGAAATTCCCTAAAAAGATGAAAATAGGCCTATTTTGCCTCATTTTCATGTATATTGTACGTGCTTCCTAATTGATTCTATGCACTGTCTTTGCATTCTTTGGTGAGAACCTTATCTCTTCTTTCAATTGGTAATATTTTTAAAGCATGAAAATAATTCTAAATAGATTTTTTCATTGTTAAATAAGTTCAATTTTCCTGATTTTTTTTGCGCACTGTGTCCTGAGCAGTTTTACACTATTGCATGGGGAAAGGGTTAATTTAGTGATGCCAAATTATCAAAATATTGAAGAAACTCTATGGGAATTAATTACAATGACTTTTAAAGTGGCAAAATATTGTATTTAATCTAATAATTACTGTCTTATACTAATTCATTTGTGTTCTGCATAACATAAATTACCATAAAAAATATATTAAAATAAATTTTACTAAATCGCAAAAAATAAAGCTACCATTAATATCTGGATATTTCTCAATTCATAAATACTTTTGTGGACCAGTGTACACACACACACACACACACACACACACACACACACACACACACACACACACACACACACACACACACACACACACAATTACATTACCCATCCCTCGCTTTACACGAGTTTCCTTTGTAGATTCAGTTGTACACACTTTTTCTTTTAACACCAAATATTTGCACTGCATGGGTATGGTTCACAACTGCATGGATTGGAAAGCAAGCAACCACACCACCAGAATGGTGAACAGGCAAAGAAGAGCTGATCCTACCACCCTACCCATTTCAACAACCTTGATCCTAATGCGAGTTATATTTCTACTGCCTAACACTACCTCTTTGATCCAGCCTATGAACCAGGGTGTCATAGCTACATTTAAGATGTACTATTTAAGAACCTTCTCCCAGTTGGTTGATGCTGCTGACAGATCAGATGAGACATCATCAGTTCATGACTTCTGGCAAAATTACAATATCCTGCATGCCATAAACAACAATTTTTTTTATGCAGGAAAGAGAGGACAATGAATGCCCGCAAAAATGCCCCCACCCTGAGAAGATGATGAGAGCCAAATTCAAGGTTCAGGGTTTTAGAGATGCATGGACACTGCATTTCAAAAATTGGAGGTCATAGACAAGGGGAAAGATGGATTAAGGAAGACTATCCCAAAATTCACCAGTTGAGTAGATGAAAGACTGAAAATACTAATTAACTCTTGCGTTAGACAGTTGGGCAAAAAAGGGATGAGAATGTGTAGAAAGTCTAGTGTTGTGAGCTCTCCTCATACTAGGAGGAGGCATGCAGTTAGAGAGCTCAGAAGAGCAGTGTCCATTATAATAGTGGCAAAGAGAGAGGATTGAAGACAGTCAGTAAAAGGCGGGGAATTGATGAGACAAAAAACCTTTGATTCCACCCAGTCAAGTATGGCTGTGTGGGTTAAGCCACCCCGCACATGAGAAGTATACTGCATACAGGGGTGGACAAGACCCTTGTACAGAGATAGCAACTGAGCAGGGGTGAAGAAACTGTGGAACCAGTACAACACACCTAACTACTTAGAAGTTAATTTGGAAACAGAGTACATGTGATCTTTCCAGGAAAGATCACGAGAAAAAAAATGCCAAGAATATTAAGAGAGGAAGAATTGAGTTAGGGATGGGTGATAACACTTTTAATGGCCCACAATAATCATCAGTGAATGGGTGGCAATTATCATGATAAATAATTTCTAATAATTAATCATGTCTACACTAAAATTTATATAGTAATATAATATACTGGAATTATATATACAGTAGAGATGTGATTTATATATCTGGATTGTGAATTTATCAGTGTGTATATATATATATTGCAAAATTCTAAGTGTAAGTGTTAATATGCATTAGTTTTATATTTATTTACTACTGTATTTATTATTAACATCCTATAATTAGTGATACATGTAAACAAAATCTAGCAATTTTTTAGTCCCAATCTGGCAATTTCTGAAAATCAGTCTAGCAGAATTTTAGATTCCTTAGTGGCAACACTGGAATTTGGTATCAACTACCTGCATGGCATTACAATAACAGTATCATATCCATTTGTCAGTCAATAACATTGGTAGGATTTTGACTTTGGTGTGTGAACATAACATCTCTTTCTTTTGTAAATAGTTTTTAAGTGAAAATGTTTGTGCATGTGGTTATGTATGAAAGTTTATACAATGTGTGTGTGTGTGTGTGTGTGTGTGTGTGTGTGTGTGTTTTTAATGTGTTGTGTATGTAGCCTATGGATGTGAATGTAGAGAGGCTCTCAGCCTCATATGTGAGTGTGTGTGTGGGGCTGTGTGTGTATGCTCATGTGTACATGCATGTGTATGTAGCCTATGTGTATAAATGTGTGTAGGATTGTGTGCGTGTGAGAGTGTACATGTATGGGTGTGAATGTATTCAGTCCCATAGAAATGCCTATGTATGCTACCAACTTACTATGCATGCCCATGATGCATGTTTGTGCGAGTATGTTTTCCCTTACACAAATTTTAATATTAGGTATCGAGTGTAGCACTAATATCAAATATATTGTTAATTTCTTCTAAGTTTTTACTTATGATCTTACACTAATAAATATAAAGTATCATAAATTGATAAAGTATAAAAACTGATTTTCTGTGTTTCAATGCATGTTTTGCATGTTTCTTGATTACCACAATACCTAAAATAACTGACGATAATCACCATTTTTATACCTGGCGATCAATTATCATCATTCTCACAATTTTTGCCCAGCCCTAGATTGAGTTGTGTATTGTTGAAGGTAAGGGGATAGTTGTGTGGAAGATTGTGATGAGTAGAGAGATGGAGGAACTTAGTTTTTGAGGCACTGAAGCCACAAGGTTTTCTCTGCCCCATTGAGAGATAAAGATCAGAGGTCAGGTGTACCATAGCCATCCTATATGAAGCATGGAGTGACTGGGATGAGGTTAAAAGCAGTACCATGAATGCTGTTTGGAAAACCATCTGGCAAGAATGTGTGTATAACCATAAAAGTTTCATAGATCCTTCATCAGAATTAGCAGATATCATGAAGCTCAGACAAAATGTGGGTGGAGATGCATTTGAAGATCTGCAAGATAAAGATGTTAAACTGGTAGAGTCATATGAAGAAGACTTTTCTGCAGAGGACTTGGTGCAGTTGATAGAAATGGAAGAAAAAAGGAAGAAGATCCAAATGACACTTGACTTTGAAAAGCCGACACATTTTTAACACTCGCTGACCAACTGGCACAGGAAGCAGTCAATATAGACCCTAACTTGGAAAGGAGCTTACAGTTTGGAAGATGGTTGGCATCTCTCTTGGCCAACTACAAGCAGATTTATGAGATAAACAACAAGCAGCAAAACAGACAAAATTGACAAATTTCTTCAAGAGCTCCACTTAGCACCATAAGCCCCATCACCACCACCACTACTGATTCTAATGACCTTATCCTTATATCAGCCACTCGTGTACCAAAACCTCAGATTTTATGGATGTCTTACTAACTTTGCAATTTGTATTTTTACATGCATTATGCTATTATACAAGGGGCAATACAAATGTAATGCCTCTTATTGTATTTACAAACTGAAAAATAAGAGGCATTACTTTCATACTGACCCTCACACATGTATACTATGGTATATTTTAATAATTTATAGTGTTGCCTTATTGTACAGCAAAATACAAATTTGAAGTGTAATATCCAATTTTTTTTTTAAGTGCTCTGAATAAGTTTCACTTTGCAGTTTTGCTTTGAATGGCATTTCACAGAATGTAACCCCCCCCTCATGTAAAGTGAGGAATAGGTGTACACAGTCACCCCTCTCCGTTCCTGGGTATTTCATTCTGTGGAGACCCCACTTAGCACGAAATCGTGAACCACAATACAAAGGTTCAATGGGAAAAGGGGGTTACATGCCTTGGTACCCCAAGACACAGGAGTAAGTAGCGTTAGAAAATGATTTTCTACTGATACTGTATTAGAGAAAATGTACTACCAGAGGGTTTGCTATGGGTGATGCAAGTACTGTAGTAAGAGCACCTTCAAATTGAAAACAGATGCTAAGTGATCAGGGACAGTACAGGACTTGCTCCCAGTTGCAGCTGTAAAGTTCTGGTGTTGCTCCGATGTATTTACCTTGTATATAAATGTATACAAATAATAATGCACGTAAAATAATATTTAACAAGTATAAAGAGTAAAAATTTAAAAAAAAAAAAAATTTCACTATAAAAATAGTGTAATAATCCAGAGGAGTGTGAGAAAGATGACTCAATATAAACTAGCTGGTCATACATGGGACATGCTACCAGGCAGGGCCAGATTAAGACCTTTAGAGGCCCTAAGCACTTAAAAGATTTTGGTGCCCCATATATATGTAATTCAAAATATAAACAAAAATAAACCATAAAATAAAATTTTATTTTTTGAAATGAAACAAAACTTACAGTAAGATGGAAAATAATGTTTATTTTTGTATACTTCCACTTCATTTATATTTGAAAAGTTTTCTCCTACTTTTTTTAATTGCAAAGTCTTTGATCAGATCCTCAAAACTAATCTTACGTAACACATCTGCTTCTATACTTAGTAGAGATAAGGCATCCAGCCTGCCTTGTTGCATAGTTGTTCTGTTGGTATTTTTAATATACTTCAACTGAGAAAATGAACGCTCAGCTGAGCAATTTGTGACCATTAATGTTAAAAATATACGAAAGGCAATTTCTACATTTGGGAAGGCACACTCAATATTGTCTTCTACAATTATTTTATAAAGTTCAGCATGAGAATCTTGTTTTTACATTTTTTTTGCACTGAACTTATGGCACACATATGAGTGAAACTGCTGAAGCTCAGCAGAGAAATTAGTGTTCAAGTCCTCTGGGTAAGCATCAATCATCTTTTTACAACCCTGAGAATACCTTTCAATTTCAGTAGATGATGAAGTGGTGACATTATGTGGCACATCACTTAGAAAAGAAAATCTCTCTGCTATTTCTTTGTATATCTCTCCTCTTCTTCTCATCTCAGTTTCAAGTTTGTCAACAATTGTGTAAAAGGTGGTGATAAGAAATTTATCTCTGGCATTCAGATATACTTCTGGTGCATCTCTGTCATTGGGTACCTTCTTTCTGATACATTTGCGAGTTTGAGCTGCCTTGTAATCAACATCTGGTAGCATTTCCTTTGTAGCTGCTTCATATCTTTCAAATTCATCTCGTGAAGTGCACAGTTGGTCAGCTAATGATCCATACAGATCTGCACATGTTTTTAAGTTCACATCCTCATTCTGTAGAACTTTGCTTACTCTATGAAAATTTTGCAAAATCTCATCCCAAAAATTCAACATAAAACGAATTCTAGCTCTTGCATCTTATTTGCAATATATTTGCTTCTTTCTAGTGTCTCCCTTTTGTGACTGGTCTTCAGCTATACATTCTAACGCTTCTAAAATTTTAAGGAAAGATTTCAAAATTGCTGCTGTTGCCATAGCATGTGCCTCCCATCTGGTATCAGAGAGGGATTTTAAGACACTTTCATTCCAATACAACCTTAAGGATTTCCCACTGCTGGTTGAGGCTAAAAAAAAGGTATAGAGCAACTGCACTGTAGAGAAGAAATAACCGCCTCTTGACAGCAGTCAACAGCACTTCGGCCTACCAGATTTAGTGAATGGGCTGCACAGGGCACATATATAGCAAACTTGGTTGTTTCTAAAATTTTTTGCTGCATCCCCTTATAACACCCAGACATGTTGGCAGCGTTGTCGTAAGATTGACCCCTACATTTTGAAAAGTTTAGCTTACAAACTTCACGTAAGTACTGCAACACCTGATTTGCCATTTCCTCACCAGTATGGCTTTTCATTTTCAGAAAGGTTAAAAAGCATTCAATAGGCTGTCCATCTTTTAAGTACCTAAGTACAACACTTAACTGATCGATATGTGATAGATCTGGTGTTGAATCAACTGACAAACTAAATAACCAGAAGATTTTACTTCGTCAACAATGAGTGCGTGGCCCTTTTGAGCCATTAGTTGAATGAGTTCCTCACAGGTGGTTTTGGACAGGTAAGAAGGATTTCCTTTGCCAGAATTTCCATATTTCAAAATGTGACCTGCTAAAAATGGATAAAACCGGCTTATGAGCTCAAGCAGCCCTAAAAAATTCCCATTCTGCAATGATCCAAATCTTTCTTCTGTTCCTCGAAAAGACAAGCCACGTTCAGCTAACGTACAAATAACAGCTATGACACGCCTCAAGACATGTTCCCAGTAATCACACACTTCCTGAATTTGTTTTTCCAACTGTTGTCCCAACCCGCACCTTGTCTGCGAGTTAAGTATGTTAGCATAGAGTCTCGGTGAGTAGTGCTTTTTTCATGATGATCAATTACAATAGTATTTCGCCAGTCACTGAACCCTTCTCTTATAACAAAATGTGAGACATTTTAGGAGCAAACAGTTTACAAACATAACAGTAAACTGATCCTGTTGATGGTGAATACAATAACCACTCTCTCTTGTATTTCTCACCATTGGCTTTTGTCCCAATGAAAAGTTTTTGTGAACAGTATCTTGCTGGTTTGCCACTACTGAAATGCCGGTAAGACTTGTCAAATGGCCCATTGTGGTGTTGACAGTCACTGGGTCCACAAGCAATCCAATAAGCCACATCATCAGCAGAGAAATCAAGCCACAACCCTGGATCTTTTGCTATATTTACTTCATCTTCTGCAGACTGATTCATTTCACCACCATCACCATGGTCCACTAAACTTTCATTTTCAGCAATTATTTCAACCCCAGAATGTCTTGTAAAGCAACTTGAATCAACATTTGCAGTAGAGGTATCAAGAGAATTTACAGGCAAAGTGAGATCAGTAGTGAGACATGTGGTAGATGAACCTGCTTGTGACACCTCGGTGATTCCAACGTCATCATATTTGATTTTGAAGTGATCAAAGTGGTATTTGTGTCCACTTCTGATGATGGAGATTGGTTTTGATTCAGAATCGGTATATCATGTTGATGTTGTGGTCATGGAACTTGTGTGAAGAATCAGTCAGCTTTGCAGTCTTGGACTCTAAATCCAAAGTCTTCTCTTGTTTCTCTTTGATAGTTTTCACTTTTGTGCACCACTTAACTGAACACGTTTCATCTTGGTTCTTGGGGTCTGTAAAATACAGAAATAAAAAGAATATTTTATTTGTATATTATGTGGCAATCAACACAGTTACACATATCACAATCTTGGCTTTGTTCTTTTATTCTCAGAAAGACAAAATGGGAACCGTACACAACCAAAGTGGCAATTTAAATATAAGTGGCAATTAAATATAACTCAACCAAAATATCAACTCGAATGTTGAATACAAATCAAATCGAAAGAAGGAACCAAAAGAAGGAACCGAAACCTATAAAATAAAAATACTTAACATTAGAATTAATAATACGCAATCTATAAAAATATCAATATTAACATTTCACTATTAACGAGCCACATTTTATATTTACATTTATTTATTTATTTAAAACAATATTTAATTATAGGAAATATGAACATTTGCTTAGGGCCTAAATTGTCCTAACTACGTTGATGTTATATATACATTACAAATTATTCACTCTGGTTATACAATCTAAATTCTTTTATACTGTTATGACAATAGTAAATAAATTATAAATAAAGATACGTGTATGAAAAATATTGTTATATATACAAATAAAGTACACTTCATAGACTTACCCTAGAGAGAAGAGAGAGCAACAGATAAACTTCTTCAACGCTAATTAACTTAGGTCAGTATATCTTATTATTATAATGGCCGTGATAAACATCACTTGATACAACAGCAATATAGAGAGTTTATAGTTTCTTTTATTTTAATATTAATTTATATTACAATTCTATAAACCTAAATCTTTCTGTAAAACAATACCAAATGATTATGTAAAATATATATTTAATATTATATGCACAAATCACACGTTCAGAATAACTTCCTATAGCACACGAAAATATTTAATCTATATGTATTTTTAATATGGCGCTCAAAGATTTGATATAAACAAAATAATAACGCAAAGCGTAAAGTATGTGATTACAACGAAATATATTTATTCTCTCAAAAGGTTGTTGTTCACTACAAATTCAAACAATGAAAAAAAATACTATATATGAATATATATATTCAGTTTTCAACAGCTTATAGGCTATAAGCCGCGATTATAATAGTATAAATAATCCATGGTAAATCCGACAATGGAAAATTTCTGTGGTGCCCCCCTTCCCTTGATGACCTAAGCACGGGCTTATTTTGTTTAATGGTTAATCCGGCCCTGCTACCAGGCATGTGCTGCCAGCTGCAAATGCTAAAGTATCATATGTACATACTGCATACATTTCATACGCCTAAGTATCATAGATATCATATCATATCATACGCGTAAGTATCATATATATATATATATATATATATATATATATATATATAATATATATATATATATATATATTTCATACACAAAAAAAGTGTTAAGTAATTTTTTAGTATTTACCACAATTTTTTTAAAATTCATGCTGATCTATCTTTGAATCTTAGCTCATGCAGCCTCATGCAAGTCAGGGGATCACTATATAATATATATTGTTCAAATCTGAACAGTACTGGGAAAGAAATAATGAAAATAGTATTTTAGACCCAGACATTGTAAGTAATTTCAGTAATGACAGAAAGCGTGTGTGGGGGAGGGGGGCCCCTAAGGTGCCTAGAAGTCCATAAATGGTCAGCTGAGTGAGGTTAGTTGCCATTTCACACCTCTGTGGCCACATGTAAAATTTCATCCAGTCATGCTAATCCATGGATATGTGAAATTTGCACCCAGGAACCAGAAAAAGGGTCACAAATGGTCAACTGCCAATAAGCGAAATCCATGAACCGCAAAAAGGGTCACAATGGCAAGGGGTGACTGTATATAAATTTTGAATAATTGTGTAGCACAGTGATCCCCCAATCTGCATGAGGGTTCCATTCCTGAAAAAGCTCATGCAGTGTGAAATCATGCAGGTCAGAACTATCTCTTCATATTTATCAATGGGGTTAGGGGGATAAAAGTTTAAAAAATCATATGTAAAGTAGTTTTTACCTGAATAAAAGCTTTTAAATCATTGTACAATAAATGATTAGCTAGTTTCTTATTTGAGGTCTTGCCAAAAGCAGACTGAATAACCCCAGTAGACGCTAATATGGTTACATTAATATTAGAAGGTATAATTAACACATAATTTACTTGGGAACTTATACACATGGCAGCAGTGTAATGTGTCACACGTGGGTACATATAGTATTGCAAGTGCATGTGCACTAAGTGCCTTTGTTCTGGACTTACAATTGCTTGTGAGAAAGTGTTAATAAATAATTTTTTACTATTTACCACAATTTTAAAAATTTGTGCCAATCTATCTTTGAATCTTAGCTCATGCGGATCAAAAAAGGGTAGTGAAATGTCCTCATCCTATCTCTGAATTCGTGTACATTGGACTTTGCGCAGGTTGGGGGATCACTATGTAAAATGCACACACGTGTAGTGAAGAATAGAGGAAGAAATGTGTATTTGAAAGCATGCTGGATTGCTCACACAATTGATGAGACAGAAAAAGGTCCCCTCTATCACATGACCTTAGATCTCTCAAAGAAGGTTAAACAACCCATCACACAATAAATATTCTATATGATAAATTTCACAATTAAACATGTGAAATTAATAAATGTTACCCCAAGAATAAAAAGCAATCTCAAGATACCAGCAGTACTTCATATATTTACAAGGTGTTGTACATATTTAAAAATCCTTGCAGTCACTTTTTAATTTTCCATGTGGGTGTGCAATAAATAAATAATAAATATAGGGTGTTTCATAACATGTGGGATGCACTTTCAGGATGGATTCAGGACCTGAAAATGATGAAAAAAGTTTATATAAACATATGCCCAAAATTGCTTTGTTTCCGAGTTACAGCCCATTATGTGTTCCAGCAAGTATCCACCTTACCCTTAAAGGAAGTGCTCAAAATGACCATCTTGTGCTTGAATACATGCCTAAACATGCTTCATCATAGACTGCCTGACACGTTCAAACATTCCAGGTATTGCTCAGATTTTCTGGCATCCTTGTTCTACACATTGGTGAAGCATTTCAACGTTGTCAATGGGTGTCACAAAAATGATGGATTTCAGATGACCTCACAGGTAAAAATTAAGTGGATTCAGGTCTGGGGCAAGCAGGCCATGCGATGGGTCCTCCACAGCCTATCCATTTATCAGGGAAATGGTCATCCAACAGGGGCGGATCCAGGAATTTAAGCAGAGGGGGGTCCAGTCTTGGTGGGGCTCGTTACTGATATGTCCTTGGCCGAAGGCTGAGGACACACAAGCAAAGCGAGTGCCAGGGGAGGTGTCCCCCCCTCGGTAGGAAATTTTCATATTTGAAGATAGCTTTAGATGGATTTGAAGTATATTCCCGTTATCAAAATCCTGCTTGTTCACACACCCAGGCCAGGTCTGAAATGTCTCAGGATCGACATAACTTTTTTCTTTATTCTTTTTAAGGAAATTAATTTTGTGGCAACCGGGATACATGTACCTTAAGCCATTTTAAGTCTTCAGGTCTTATTTTTCATATATAGGAGCAAACAAACGCAATTGAAAAATCGTTGGTCACTGTGAGCAGGGGGGGGGGGGGAGAGACCCCCTCGACCCCCCCCCCCTGGATCCACGCCTGTCCAAATAGTGTTGTGAAAGTTGATCACACCATTTCTTGTGAAGGCAGCCTCATCAGAAAACAACACAGAGGATAGAAAGCACACTGTTGAAGGAACCAAGTACAAAAAGCCTTTTGTGGTAGGAAATCAGCTTCAGCAAGGCCTTGTACTCTCTGAATGTGATATGGGTAAAGCTGTTGTTCCCGTAAAATTCTCCACACAGTTGCGTATCTTACCCCTCTGCTGCTGCTATCCTTCAGGTGCTGACACCAGGATGTTCCTCCATGTGATTCAGAACCCACTCCTCCAACTCAACAGTTCTAGCACTGATTGGTCTACCACCATCTGAAACTCACTTGTTGAATGATCCTGTATCACCAAGACACTCGTCTATTCCCTGAAAGGTCTTCTTATCTGGCAGATGGCAATTCAGAAACCTTTCTGCATACAGATGTCTTGCTGCAGCTGCATTACACTCAGCAAGTCCATACACAAGATGCATGTCTGCCATTTCTCTGTTTGAATAAGCCTCCATTCTCACTTCAAATGCACGCTATCACTGAATAGCACAAAAACTTAAGGTTTTTTTTTTCATTGGACTACACTTATTCACAGTAAGAAGTTACAATTACAAGCAGTGAAACACCACAATGCACCTCTGACTGACTGATGGCTCAACACTCAGTGATATTGAAACATGTCATAGTGTACAAAACATTACAATCAGCAAGGCCATACATGAAATAAAGTCTTGTACACACTCTCAAACATTGTCAGCAAGCAGTGTTTGTAAACAGTTGCTGGAACTCAGAAACAGTTGCTGGAACTCAGAAACAGTTGCTGGAACTCAGAAACAGTTGCTGGAACTCAGAAACAGTTGCTGGAACTCAGAAACAGTTGCTGGAACTCAGAAACAGTTGCTGGAACTCAGAAACAGTTGCTGGAACTCAGAAACAGTTGCTGGAACTCAGAAACAGTTGCTGGAACTCAGAAACAGTTGCTGGAACTCAGAAACAGTTGCTGGAACTCAGAAACAGTTGCTGGAACTCAGAAACAGTTGCTGGAACTCAGAAACAGTTGCTGGAACTCAGAAACAGTTGCTGGAACTCAGAAACAGTTGCTGGAACTCAGAAACAGTTGCTGGAACTCAGAAACAGTTGCTGGAACTCAGAAACAGTTGCTGGAACTCAGAAACAGGCTGGAACTCAGAAACAGAGCAATTTCAGGCATATGTTCATATAAACTTTTTTCATTGTTTTCAGGTCCTGAATTCATCCTGAAAGTGTGTCCCACATGTTATGAAACACCCTGTGTGTGTGTGTGTGTGTGTGTGTGTGTGTGTGTGTGTGGTGCAAAAGTCAGGAACCATAGGCACATTTTATTAAATTGTAATAAATGTTCAAATTGGTGGCCTTCCACTTGGGGACACTTTCTGATGCATTGAATGCATTATGTTTGAAATGCCTTAACACATTGGTACTGATTTTGGTACACTCAGATGTGATTTTATCCTTTGGAGAATGTATGGTTCTGGGTTGATCAGCATAGACTACTGACTTGAGATGGCCCCCACAAGAAAAAGCCAAGAGGTGTGACGTCTGGAGACCTAGGTGGCCATTCGACGGGCCCTCGCTGTCTAATCCACTTGCTTGAGAATGTTTCATCTGAAGAGCTCCAGACAATGGTTGTGAAATGTGGTGGTGTACCATCCTGCTGAAACCATATCTCCACCCATTCTGCTAATGGAATGTTGTCCAGTATGGGCATTAAAAATGTTTGCAGCATATGCAGATATGTTTCACCTGTTACACTGCTGTCAAAAAAGTACAAACCAATTAACCAATCCCCCTAGAGTGTAGCCCACACCATAATTTGAAGATCAAATTGCTCATGTCCTTCCTCCATCCAGTGGGGGTTCTCACTGGCTCAATAGCATGCATTATGCCTGTTGACACGACTGCCAAGGTGAAATATCGCTTCATCACTGAACATGATCCTTCAGTGAAGTTGTTGATGTTATAGAAACCACTGGCAGAAATTTACACGATGGTCTGTGTCATCAACGTGCAGTTCCTGAATGAGGTGGACTTTGTACGGGTGGAAATGATTTATTGTAAGAATTCATTGAATGGATCTTCTGGAGACACCCATTTCCTGGGATAACTTTCTTAAGGACTGTTAATGGGCTGTTTTTTAGGTAATTGAGTACCGTTAGTGATGTTGCTGCACCAGGTGAACTTTTTGGCCAGCCACTACATGGCCAATCATGAACACTTCCCATTTCTTTGAAGAGAGTGAAAAGTTTTCCAACTGATGCCTAAACAACTGGCAGCCTCTCAGGGAGTTTGTCATTAAAAGCAGTAGCAACTGATCAGTGTGTGTTACCACACCTTGCACACATTAAAACTATCTCCACCCATTCATCTGTTGTCAATTTCTGTGCCATAGGTTCAACAACAAATGTGAAAAGAACAAAACACATATTAAAACACAAATTATTAAAATGTGCCTATGGTTCCTGACTTTTGCACCACCCTATATATATATATATATATATATATATATATATATAAGCAAATGTCATGTTTGTTGTAGCTCATTGTAAGTATTCAGTAAAATTCCAATTAAAACCCACTAATTGAATATAATCCACATGAAAAGCTGATCACTTAATAAATTGTAGAACTATATTTTAATACAAATAAAAATTAAATATAAAGTGGTCCAAAATAAATAAATGTCATGTATGGTTTTTTAAGAAAATTCAGCATTATCTGAATTCTGAAATAAATCAGGATCAGGATTCATAGGTCAATTCCATCCCTACCTACTAAATGTTCTAACAGTAACAGTGCTTAAAATACTATTTTCATGCTTTGATATTCAAATACAGATGTAATATTCTACTAGTACTGTATTTCCTACTCTACAAACACTGGGGCCATTTTAAACCACGAGTAAGAGCCAAAGCTACTCAAAGTTACATCACATTCCTGAGACTGATGAGGCCTATTTTGTTTTATGCTTCAAAGTAAATAAATGTTTAAAATGAAAATGTTTGCTGCCTAAGTAAAACAACTTTCAGATTTCTGACAAAACTTTGTTAGAAAGTAAACTATAAATTCAATATTCTCATCTTTGTTTTCCTACTTTAAAAAGAAATAAAATTGCCTTATGTTTGGCACTTCTACCATTTCATCAGATGTATCTCATTCCAAATTTTCCTTTAAGAATACCATACCAGTAATGTCCCAATGCCATTATTTTCCTAAAATAATAAAATCCTTTGAAAAGTAAAATTTTATTTATTTGTAATAATGGGTGGATTAACTCACATATCAAAAGGTGGCCTATATATTAATTGCATGATGATTCATTGGAGTGGCAAATATTTATTAGGATTATAACTTGAAGTGGATATTAAAAAAAAATTAATAAAGCTTAAATAAAGTGCGAGAAGTCCTCAGGAATTTGTATCAGTCTTTTAAACTATTGAACACCAGATAGCTATTTACTTGAACCTGACAATGTGCATTCTCAGTCTATATATTCATAGTTACAACTTTAGTGTAAACCTCTAGCATGAAGAACTAAGATTTTATTCCCTTATATAAGCCTATCTGCAAATAAATGTGATGATAAAGTTGTACACTTACTATACATTACTTACATTTTTAGCTTTTGTTAGAAGCCATAAGTACAATGCTACACAATACACAATTGGTTTACATGTAAAACCTGTTGTAAATACTGTTGTTTCCTAAACTCCATCTTTCTCTACAAACTTTCATGTCAGATCACCTTGGCTCAGTGGCAGAGTATCAGAATCACAATCCAAAGATTCCAGCATCAAGAATAATAATTACGAGGGGAAAGTATAATGGACTGACTTCACAACAGATGATATCACACAACCTATAGGGAAACTAAAAACACACCTGGCAGCAGGCCCAGACAAATGGAATGCCACACTAATCAAAAACTGCAAGAATGAAATTGCTAAGCTCTATATTGGAAATGGAGATCATCACTAGACACAGGAGAAATACTGAGCATCCTGAAGAGAGCAAACATCAAACATAGTTCCAATATATAGAGGAAGAGATTGATCCAAGGCTAAAACCTATATGCTAGTGGTTGCTTACACCTCATCTTGACAAAATATCTGAAAGAATAGTTAGAGAAAAAATTTGACTTTTTGGAAACTAAGAAAAAATTAAGAGATAACCAACATGGATTCCAGTCAGGAAGATCATGCTCATCACAACTAATGGAACACTATAACATTACTGATGCACTCAAAAACAATGAAAACTATGGTGTGATATACACAGACTTGGCCAAGACATTCAACAAGCAAACTAAAATATATGGGAACAACAAGAAAAGTAAGAAAATGGGTATATAATTTCCTTAGTGACTAGCAGCAAGTCATTATGATTTAAGGAATATCATCAGAATCAGAGGTCCTTAAGCTTAGTACCACAAGGAACAGTATTAGCTCCATTACTCTTCATAACAGGGGTAGAAATTTACATACACCCAGTCACCTGAGACAACCAAAATTGCAGAAAATATCATAATTTTGAACACTTTTTTAAGGTCTAGTAAATTTAGGAAGGGCTAGTAAATTTTCAGTTCTACTAGCCCAGCTGGCAACTTGAAAAAAATGGTGAATTTCTACCCCTGCATAATCATGCTAACTGATATAGATGAGGAAGTTACCAGTGACAGCACAGTAACATCTTTTGCTGATGACAAAAATTAGTAGAAAAATAAGAAATCCAGAGGATATAGGATCTCTACAAACAGATGAACAGAATCTACAATTCATATAAAGGCAATACTATAAAATTTAACGCAGAAATTTCAACTATTAAGGTACAGAAGAAGGGAAGACCTAAAATCCATGGAATACTATACTCCAAATGGACAGGAAATTTAGGGAAACTCTGAAGTAAAAGACTTAGGAGTTGTAATGACTGATGATGCAAAATCTAAAACACAAAATAAGATAGCAGTAAATAGAGCGCAAAAGTATAACTGGACAGATACCAACAAGCTTTCAACCCTTTCACTAGAGGGATAGCTTTGAAACAAATTATATGAATTTGAATTATAATACATATATCCCCATTTTCAACCCCAGAGGGTAGAAAGAGAGGGATATACCCTTGGTTTATAAACTACACCCAGAGTTCAGAAAAGATTAGGAGTTGGTTTATTTACCATGTGTGGATCTGAGCACAAACTGGATGTGAAGTTGATATGCCACACCCAGAGTGAAAGGGTTAAAGAAGGAACAGGAATATGTAATTAAATCCTAGACAAAACCATTTCACAAAAAAGATGCTTCACTGATGATACTTCAGTAAATGAAGTCAGGTTTATTTTGTAATAAAAAGTAAATAAAACTGTTTACCAAACTGATTAAAATAGCAAAATTTACACATTTAAAAATCAGACCTACATCTGGCCTATAAACAGTATGATTAGTGCAGTTTGAAACAAAAAATGTTAATCCCTTTTACAAAGAGAAACTACCTAATGTAACACAACTCTTAGTAATAAATGATAAGCCTAAGATAACAAGACTGACATAGAAATCCTCAACACCATATAATGGTAAACACTGAAAATACAGTAAGAATATGTATTAAGTCATACTTCCTGTCCTATCCAGTTAGGGTTGCCAACTCCATGAAGTTTGAAAAAAGGACAAGAACATCAATTCCAATATACTGTCTACAGGGTCAGGGGAAGAAGTAAAATTTTATTTATAATTTATTACAATTTATACTGCATACTCTTTTATTGCATATTTTCTTAAAGGAAATATTTTTATTGATATACAGATATTGACCCATTGAGTCATGCATTGACAAAATTTATGGTAACTTAATATTTATTTATTGTTAAATTTATACTTTTCTTGATTTTTTGCAGATTTCAGTAAAAGAGTATCATTTTTTATTTTTTCCACAAAACCCAAACAATTATCCTTTAAATTGAAATAAACAAAAAGCTCACTTTTTACTAGTTCAACCGAACATCGGTTTCTATCATCACGCGATTGAGCGTTCATCACATTGAAAATTCTTTCGCAATATGCAGATGTTCCAGAAATAGATAAAACAAAAGATACTACTTTGAAAATATTCACAAATTTGAAATCACTATGTTTCAATAGCAGGTGTCATTTGCTGCCTGTGTTTGTACACTTCAAATTTATATAAGGTGAGGAAATTACTATGATTATTGCGTAAATAACGTACCTATTTGTTGACACTTAACACTTTTGGAACTTTCTCGCCTCAGGGAATTCTGGAGACTGGAGAAGAACTGAACGAATCGAGATGGGTTCTGCAATCTACATAGAAGTGATTGCCAAGTTTTATTTAAGAAACGCAATCCTACAGGCCCGCTACACGGAACGTTAATATTGAGGTGAAGAAATGAACTTATAAAATGTTACTCGACTTAAAACTGTAATTATTTCCTTTTAAACAAAAGTTTTATTACAAAACTGTTGTTTGGAACAAGTTTGTTATCAGAAAAGGACAAATGGCGTCTTTCCAAACTCAATAAAGGACAAGGACAAAAATCTACAAAAAAGGATTGTCCTTTTCAAAAAAGGACGGTTGGCAACCCTATATCCAGTCCTATGCCAATGATTCTACTCTTCACTTCTCCACCCTGCTCACAAAGCACCCCTCTCAACAGTCAATCATCATTCAGGTAGGATGGTAATGGTACACCTGACCTCTAATCTTCATGCTGTCTCTGATTAGGGCAGAGAAAACCTCGTGGCTTTCAATGCCTCAAAAACTCAGTTCATTTGTCTAACTGTCACAATCTTTCCTTACCTTCAACAATACACAACTCAACCCTTCCTCTTCTCTTAACATTCTTGGCATTTCCTTTCCTCATGATCTTTCCTGGAAAGATCACATATACTACTCTCCTTCTAAAACAGCTTCTAAGAGGTTAGGTGTGTTGTACCAGCTCCACAATTTCTTTATCCTCATTCAGTTGCTGTCTCTATATAGGGGTCTTGTCCACCCCTGTATGGAGTATATTTCTCATGTGTTGGGTGGCTCAACCCACATAGCCATACTTGACTAGGTGGAATAAAAGGCTTTTCATCTCATCAATTACCCACCTCTTACTGACTATCTTCACTCCCTCTCTCTCTCTCTGTCATGATGTTGCTTTTTGCTCTCTTTTCTATCACTATTATAATGGACACTTCTCTTCTGAACTCTCTAACTGCATGCTGCCTCCTTTAAGGAGAGCACACAGTACCAAATTTTCAACTAGTGCAAGGGTTAATTAGTATTTTCAATCTTTCATCTACTCAACCAGTCAACTCTAAACAAATCTTCACAATCCATTTTTTCCCCCGTCTATGACCTCCAATCTTTCAAATGCGGTGTCCAGGCATCTCAAAAACTCTAGACCTCAAGTTTGGCTCTCTTCTTCTTCTTCTATTGGGAGGGGGGGGGGGGCATTTTTACAGGCATTCACCCTTGGCCTCTCCTTCCTGCATAAAAAAATAAAATACTGTGATCTTTGTTCAATAACTTAAGAACTGAACTCAAATCAAATATTTATATAGAAAAATAACTTTCAAAATAATCCTATTTGACTGTCCTTTAATGTGGTCTGTTTATAAAATTATCAAATTTTTCTTTAACTCATCCAACTTCAAACACTTTTATAACTGAAATAAACAAAGTAGGCCCTATGCTATATAGCAACATAAGAATTTTCTTCAAGTTTCACATTTCATAATGTTCAGTTACAGAGTTGCTGATGATTAAAGCAAAATGATTAAGCCACCCAATTTAATTTTAATTTTTTTATTTCTTTGAATATTTAACACTAATAAACTGACAGCTGGGCTCTTTTAGCTAGAGAATTGGAAGCAAATGTAAAATGTGCTGAAGAAATATTCAAAATTTTTAGGCATATTGCAGTTGCTGTGAATAAGGTTCAGAAAAAATATAAGCAATATTGAAGAGGCAACAGAAATCTGGAAAATCTTGGAAGAACAGCTGTTTGAAGAACAAATTGACAATTTTCTAAAGAGAAATTGAGAGAGAGAATGCACCTAGCTCTAATAGCAGCTCACTTCTTAGCCAAAATTATGCATCCCATTTACAAAGGAAAACAACTCTGTATTGAAGAGGACCATTTACCTATTGCATGGACAAGTGAGAATTACTCCTCATCTACACCTACTATGCTGAAGTACAAGACTGATTATCCACCTTTAACCTTTCCCAAAATATGGTACATATTTACTGCTGCTGCTACTGCTCCATCAGGTGGTCCAATTTGTATGGTGGAAGTCATTAAACTCCCCAAACAGTATTATTAACAAAATACAAACTTTTACAAATAACATTTATTACTACCATCTTATCAGCAACAGTAGAGAGAGTTCTCTCTTCATTTGTTATAATTCAATCAAAAGTAAAAAACAGATTGGGAACAGAGAAAGTTGCCAAGCTCATATTTACTTACAAATGCTATAACAAAAAGCACTCTATAGAAACAGATGATTAGATACCGTATATACTTGCTGTATATCTATAGTTTTCTTCATGAACAAAAAATGAAATATTTTTATAACTAAATGAACCTGGCTAACCTAATCTAATCTGTCGCATGCAAATTTGAGCTATGCCAACAAACATGAAAAAATAATAGGGTCAGTGTGAAAATAGTAATGATATAGTGATACGCAAAACTTAAGAGTATTATAGTTAAAAAAAAAAAATTCTTTAGTTAACCCCTTACTACCAAAAGGATAAATTGGTAATGTTTCAGATACATGGATTCATAATTTAACCCAACAAAAAATTCTGGCAGTAAAAGGTTAAATAAAAAAGAAATCAGATTTTTTATTTATTTAAAAAAAAAATAAAAAATTGCCAACCCTGATTCTGTAGTACAGGAACTACAATATTGACACACTCAATTTTGTTAAATCTATAATGTACAATTCATACAAATGGGACCAAGTCTAAATAATTTTTAAAATTAATTTTTCTCCCAGTTTACAAAACAAAATTCCCAAATTTTCCTAACTTTAGTCAATTATTCAAAACCTCCATTTTGCACCTGCAAGACCTCATATATCATGGTGAATACAACTATTGCGGAGAAAAATATTTTGTAATTGTCACTTGTCCATTCTAGCCTATTCAGTTTAAGTACCTATCCAAAAACTTAAAAATTTTTGTGCTGAAATTTATGATTGTGAACAGGTTTTAACTGAATGTAACATTCAAATTAGATTTGCTTCAGTAATGAACAATAAGGATTAAAATACATACGAGGTGAACTAACTCCTGTTGTAGTCCCCATCATGGCAACCTGTCGATAGTTGGGAGGCAGAGCCATTGTTGATTCTGAGAATGAAGAAATATGTAATGTATTAATATAAGCTAGGTACTATGTACCGTACATAAAGTAATGTGTATATGATAACTGTGTCAGACTAATTCAAAAAGCCTAGGATAAAATGATGGAAGTAACAAGCCTAGACCTTGTTTACATAGTTAGGAGGTTGGGGCCATTTTACAAGTTTTAGCAGGTTTTTAATGATTAAAGGAGGAGTTAGTTTCATTGTCATAAACAAGTCTTAGTAGGAGGACTATTGCTTTAAGCTTATGCATTATTTATAGCATGTACATATCAAATCAAAGGCATACAGCACATTGATTTTACTCTATTGCTGTTATAGTACAATACAGGTAGTAGTGATGAAAGCCAGTATTGAAAAACCAGTATTTATACCAGCATTGGACAAGAGATACGATACCGATATCGTGATTATCAATACCGAGTTTTTGGTAATGAAGAACTGCCTATTGTCTTTATTGTGGGAGCAATCAGCAAATGTCAAGTTAACAAAGATTTGTTTTTTGTAGGATTTTGATGATACTGATGATAATGACAAGAAAGCTGGCCCCTTTACCAATCTACTTGAACTAGGGATAGATGATAATATCAATATTCCACATCTGCAAGACAACTGCCATGGTGTAATAAACAAGGTAAGAATAATATATCAAATTTTTCGCAAGTCACCATTAAAAAATGAAAAACTACAAGACTTTGTTAAGGACCAATTCAACGGAAAGGAATTGAAACTCATTTTAGATTGTAAAACAAGATGGAATAGTCTTTTAAGTATGGTTGAACAATCCCTAAAATTGAAACAATGCATCCTCAAAGCTTTAAGAGTGATTCATTCTACTGAAACCATTTCTTCAAGAGAGTGGGAAATTCTGGAAGATCTATATGATACACTTCGTCCTGTTGAAATGATTCTTAAAAGACTATGTTCAAAAGATGCATCTCTCTTGACGGCTGAAATCTCCATCAAATTTATTTTAAAGAAACTCGTAGAGAAGAACACTCCAACAGCATTGGAGCTCAAAGACTGTCTCAGTAATTTCTATTCTTCAAGGAGACAGAGAGATATTGTCGGTTTAATTAAATATCTTCACAACCCTGAAGTTTTAAGTTCAAGAGGAGGAACTATTTTCTATTCCATCTAAACTAGTGCTCAAAAGAACTGCAGAAAGGATTTTTAAAAGGCTTTTTCCTAAGAATGATGAAAATTTAGTTGGTTTCAAGGAAGAAAGCAAAGACCAAGACTTACGAGCATCTAACTACTAAGAGAATGTTACTGAAGACAAGAATGAAGTAGATGATCCATCGATGTGTGAATACATGAAAGAAATAGAGAAATTAGAAAAGGTACCATTGAGAAGCAATGCAACTAACTTTGGTCCTATTAATGAATTTAAGAGTTTTGAAGTTTCTTCGCAAAGAAGTGAAAATTTAGAGAAGCTGTACAAGGCATTGCTTTCCATTAAACCCACTAGTGTAGAATCAGAGAGAGCTTTTTCTGCTGCTGGCCTATTTCTGACCAAGCTAAGATCAAATCTCTCTGAACAATCATTAGATAGTCTTTGTTTCCTCAAAACTTACTTCCAAAACCAAAATAAGAAATAAATATGCAAAATTATTAATAAACTTTTTTTTTTAAATTGTTATTTTTCCCTTTTACCTTTGATTATCTGATATACTTAATCATTATAAATAGTCCTTCCTTTTTCCTGCCTTTCCCTAGGAGCTGCTGTTCAAACTTTTTTCAATCAATGGTATTTTCCCTTTGGTGTTGGTGACAGAATTTAAAAAGTAACTTCAGTTTTTATTGTCATTAATGTGGTGAGTACTACAGGTCCTGCAGGCTTGTGGGAAGGTTGGCACTTGGCAGGATGACACCAAAAAAAAAATCATAAATTACGTATTCTCTGCATAAAATCAGTATCAACACCGGTATCAGTAAAATAATTGTTCAAATACCGGTATTAAAAATTGTCGGTACCGTATTATTTCATCCCTAACAGGGAGTCATCATACAACGTAAACTCATTTAACTTAAATTCAATTTCATGTAAATTTGATTTTATAACCAAATAATCACTTTACATAAAGGCAAATGTAAGAAAAAATTCAAAGCAAACTACTTCCAAGGGCAAAACCAAAACATTGTAATGCCAAAACCATGTATACAAAAACTGTATTAGGAGGGTTGACTATATATATACCGTGTGTATATATATATATATATATATATATATAATATAATATATATAATAAAATATTATATATATATATATATATATATATATATATATATATAATATTATATATAGTGTTTCAGGAGGAAAGGTCAATACTTCAGGAGGTGATAGTATCAGTCATTGTGAGAAAAAAAGTTCATATGAACATGTGTCTAATTCTAAATGGTTACGGAGATAGAGCTGTTTGAATCTGATGTGCGCGCAACTCTTCCTCCCCCTTCCCTCCCATATAACCTTGAACCATGTAAGCTGTAATATAAGCATGTAACATAAGCCAATCAATATCTGACTGTTGTGAGTGACATTGTTTGGTGTTTGAAGCAGTGTTAAGAATGCCACACACCTTCACACATGCCAAATATGCAGATATGGTGTATGTCTATGGTTTTTGTGATGGAAGTGCAACAGCTGCTGTTGCAGAATACCATCAACAGTTTCCAAACCGCAGAATTCCGGATCAAAGAGTGTTTACCAGGGTTTTCAACACATTGCATGAGATTGGTACACTTCCCAGGGCTCATGTTTCATCTGAATGTGAAGGTCAACAAGATGTGGATGAAGTGGAAAACATTCTTCAGTTGGTAGAGCGTAGTCCTACTACTAGCTCACGAAGAATTTCTACATGTCTCGGTGTACCACAGTCCAGGGTTGGCAAAAACCTGGGTTTTTCACCAAAAACCCAAAGCCCATGGGTTTTTGGGTGGGTTTTGGGGTTTCATAATTTAAATTAAAGTTATAGCTATGATTTTTAGAATTTATATATTTTGTTTCAGTTTTAAGGTCACTTTCAACTGAAGAAGATAGCAGTGCGCTGTTGAAACATATTGTGTTCTCATTTAACATAAAGTGTGGCTTTTGTTCTATTTTGAATCAACACAGTAGCATGTTTTTCTGAATTTTTATTGCAATTTGTTTACAGGCCTAGACAGTAGACATTACTGTATTCTTATTTTTGAACATCTTTTTTTCAGAGATCAGTTTTAGTTAATTAATATCTATTTAATAATGCCTAAAGTTAGACCTGCACATACTGGTGGCAGACTTAAAGCTGCTAAATAGGATGAAGTAAAAATGTTGAGTGACCAACCAAATACTGCAGATGTGTATTTTAAAAAAAAAATAGAATGAGTGAAACATCACTTAAATCGATGCAATAAAAAATGGGTACAGGTTTGTGATGATGAAGCATATGAGCTTACAAATACAGCTACATCAGCAACTACTCCTCCTCCTACACATAGGCATGGCAGTTTTGAGAGTAGACCCTCTTCAAGCAAATCATATGAAAGCCTGGTTCATGATGACTACAATTCACAGTTAGTGAGACTTCATTCACTTCAACCACTTCTGAATCTTCCATACCATTTTTTCATTCTACTCCAGCCAAGAAAATGCAAGGTCAGATAATGCCATATGTGGTTAGAACAACTGTAGATCAAAAAGAACTAGATTTGCAAATGGCCAGATTTTTCTTCTCAGCAAATATTCCATTTATAGTTGTAGAGAATAAAGAACTTATTAAATGGGTCCAAAATTTAAGACAAGGCTATTCATTCGTAATTCATAAGAATTCAAGATCAAGTAATACTTGTGAATAATATATATATATATACCTTTATTTAGCATTCATTAGTTTTACTATACTCTATTTGTGTCTGTAGTCTGGACACCATTTAAAAGGCCAATAAAACTATTCAATTTTTCAGAATCTTTATTTACACATTGCATAATTTAAGAATTGTTTTATAAATCAGCTTCCTTGAAATAATCAGCATGCCAAAGCATTCTAATTAGCTACAATTGAACAATGTAGCAATCAGAAAAATTTCAATTATTTTAAAATAAACATCTTGGACCAAAAACACAGAAACCCACTGAAAATTCCAGTGGGGTTTGGGTTGGGTTTTTGGGTGCCAACGTAACCACACACAAGAGTATAGCAAACATTATGTGAGGAAGGCTTGCATCCATATCATGTACAGTGTGTACACCACCTTCAACCAGGAGATGCTGCCATGCAACTGGAATTTTGTCATTGGGTAAATGCTAATTGCCGATTGCTTCGATTAATACTGTTCACCGATGAAGCTACTTTCACCCATGACAGTATCAACAACACACTTAACTCTCATCAGTGGTCAGACAAAAATCCAAATGCCACTGTGGAAACAAATTTTCAACATCGCTTCTCTGCCAATGTGTGGTGCGGTATCATCGATGATCAGCTGATTGGCCCTGTTACTTTAGAGAAATCATCTTACAGGACAAAGTTACCTAGAATTTCTGCAAAATGAATTGCCAGGACTATTGGAGGATGTTCCTTTGGCTACACATGCTGATATGTACTTTCAGCATGACGGAGCTCCTCCACATTCTACCCATCTGGTGATGCAATACCTAAATCAAACTTTCCCTGGTCAATGGATAGTGATGTGAGTCGTTTTTTATTGTGTCGTTTTTTTTGTCATTTTTTTTGTTTAAAACGAAGGTAGTCTGTTTTTTTTGTTTTTTATTGTTTTAAACTTATTCCATATTTTTTTTCCTTTAATCTAATAAGTATATTAGTATTACCTATAATTTACTATACTACCATGCTTATACGGTTATACCTAGTATATATACTATATAGTCATCTTTTAGAAAAATTGAATCACGCAAAAAGTATATAATAGAAAGGAAAAACAAACCCTCATTTTTTATATGTATATATATTTTTTAGAACATAAAACATTCTTCCTCGTTTCAAACAATATACATAATTGTGATTGGCAAGAGTACCAGTATATATATTCCAGATAGAAAAGGAAAATATTCACCTTTTTTTAACCTTTTTGTTAACCTACATTTCCATGGAAGAATCATCACTAGATTGGGTAGAGCATATATGCTAGTTTCAATATCACAGGTACTGGTATAATATCCATAATACTGGTATAAAACAATAGATATAATTGTGATTGGCAAGAATACCAGTGTATATATATATATATATATATATATATATATATATATATATATATATATATATATCCCCGCAAGGGGGTTCTAAGCTCGTGCTCTTGAGTGCTCTTTGTGCTCGTTTGTACGTGCTTGTTCCTGGAGGTTTCACGTGCGCCCTCCCGGCCCTAGCACCCAAGGATGATGGGGCTCGACCCTGCAGTCCTTGGTCTTTTTCCACTTCGACTGTCCCCTCCACCCTTTCTTTTTCCTCTGTCTTTCCTCTCCCTTTTTCTTTGTTTTTCCGCTGAGATATGCCCTTTTAAATAGAGGCGAATCGGTTCTTCCTGAACTTAAAAAAAAAAAATATATATATATATATATATATTCCAAATAGAAAAATAAAAAAAATATAAATATTCATCTCTTTCTTTAACCTTTGTTTTAACCTAATGCTGTTTAACTTTCATTATCTGATTCTATTTCCATTGAAGAATCATTATCACTAGATTGATTAAAGCAAATAGTTTCAATATCACAGGTACTGGTATTTATTGCAGATTTGGATGTTGACGAAGCCAATGTAGCACCATGTTTTACTTCACTTTCTTGGAATTTTGCATTTTGGGATATAAATACTAGCTTTGCTGCTCTGTCTGTGCTTAATTGGTTTCTTTTGGCTGTATGGATATTACTGTATGTGCTAAATGATCTCGGAGGTAATGAAAGGGCGAAATAGAGGTGTATGAGTTTGTGTAGGTATATATGTGAGTATGCATGCGTATGTATCTGGAATTCTGGATGTATGCATGTGTATGGGGTATACAATAGATATAAATGTGTATATAAGTATTTATGTATATATTGGTATATATGTATATGGGTGTATGTGTATGTATATATATATGGATGGTCTCGTGGGGCGGGGGAATATGTCATCGCGGGTCTAAAGGATAGTTAAGTGGGAGATTCAAAATCCGAGGTATGGATGGGAGAGTCCTGGGAAGGTTGGACAATGGGCAGTCAGCTCCCAGCCAGTGTTCTCGCAAGTTTAATGGATCTCAAGATACAAGACTTTCAGTGCAAGAAAGAGGCCAGTTTTTTCTGTAAATAGGCTGAAAAGGACATTCTATACTGGTACCATATGGCCTATTTTATTATTTATTTATTTATTTTTATAATATATATCATTGCAAAAGTATACCTTATAATTAAATTGGCAATATCTATATTAATTATTAAAAAAAACAAAAAACAAAACAAAAAAAATGACAAAAAAACAAAAAAACAGTTTTTTTACATCACTATCGATGGATCGGCTGCGGTGGTCCCATTCAATGGCCACCAAGGTCTCCAGACCTCTCTCCGTTAGATTATTGTTTGTGGGGGTGGATGAAAAGTAAAGTTTACAAAAGAAAGGTGGATACACAAGATGAATTGCTTGTGCGCATTTTGGATGCTGCTGCCCACATAAAGGAACATCAAGATCAACTCAGACGAACAACATGCAATCTTCACACACGAGTTGCAAAGTGTACTGAGGTTGATGGTGGGATTTTTGAAAACGTATTGTAAACTAACAAATTTGTCATTTCTGTATCTGATACCATTCAAAATGCCAATGCTTAAACATTAAATGTTAGAAACAGTAATTGGTTTCTCTTTCTTGATTACCATTAACAATGCTTTTGTATTTGTAGATTCAAACAGCTCTATCTCCATAACCATTCAGAATTAGACACATGTTCATATGAACTTTTTTTCTCACAATGACTGATACTATCACCTCCCGAAGTATTGACCTTTCCTCTTGAAACACCCTGTATGTATATATATATATATATATATATATATATATATATATATATATATATATATATATCCCCGCAAGGGGGTTCTAAGCTCGTGCTCTTGAGTGCTCTTTGTGCTCGTTTGTACGTGCTTGTTCCTGGAGGTTTTACGTGCGCCCTCCCGGCCCTAGCACCCAAGGATGATGGGGCTCGACCCTGCAGTCCTTGTCATCCTTGGTCTTTTTCCACTTCGACTGTCCCCTCCACCCTTTCTTTTTCCTCTGTCTTTCCTCTCACTTTTTCTTTGTTTTTCCGCTGAGATATGCCCTTTAAATAGAGGCGAATCGGTTCTTCCCAAACTAAAAAAAAAAATATATATATATATATATATACACTGGGCCACAAAAGTATTTACGAATTGTAAGTTGGAATATATTTGGAGTAAGAATGTATACATAAGATATTTTCTTGTAATAATAATATTTGATATATTTGACAATAAAACAGGTAAATAAAAGAAAAACACCATACTTATTTATAAAAATTTATTTATAAAAACTTATGGAAATTGGTATCCTGTATGGCCACCCTTGTTCTTTCGGACTAGTTCAAGATGCCGAGGCAGTGAGTCAACCAACTTCATGCATGATTCAGGACTGATTTTATACCACTCTTCTTGAAGAACTCTTCATAAATCTTCTTTATTTTTTGCCTTATCTTCTCTTGTTCTTACTTTTCTTGTGAGCTCATCCCAAAGATGTTCAATAGGATTTAAATCTGGACTCTGAGATGGCCATCCTAGCATTTTAAACCCTTCTTCTTCAAGCTTACTGTAGAGCTGTTTTAGTGATTTAGCACTATGCTTAGGATCGTTATTCTGTTGAAATATGAAGTTTGCATTATCTCCATGAAGTTCCTTAGCAGTTGGGATTGCAATATTAGTGAATAGATGTTTGAATAGATGTTGATACATGTGGCCATTTTCATTCCCAGTGATCCGATGTAATTTTCCAACTCCCTTTGATGAGAAGCAGCCCCACACATTGATTCCCCAACCTCCTTTTTTCACCATTGGAATAAGGCATTCATTCTTATATTCTTCACCAATTTGTCTATTAACAATTTCCCTCCTTTTATCACTACCAAAAATTTTGAATATACTTTCATCACTCCATACAATTTTTGACCAGTTCTCAGCATCCCAATCTTTATGTTGAATAGCAAATTCTAATTGTGCTTTCACATTCTTCTTTGACAATAAAGGTTTTTTCTTACTCACTCTAGCAAATACTTTATTATCTGTTAACCTTCTTCTTACTGTATCAGCACTAACTTTTCTTTCTCCCACTTTCACTAATTCTTTACACAAGTCATTTGCTGTCATAAATCTATTCTCCAAAGCCAGAAATTTTAGATGCCTTACACCACACTCTGACAAAACCCTCTTTCTTCCAGTTTGGACTAACTTACAGGTACTTCCTTGGTTTAAAATATGTTTCTTATGGTATCTGACTGTACCTTCACTTATCTTCAGCATTTTTGCAATACTTGTACAGTCAACCCTCACTATAACGGACCCCGTTAGAGCGGATATCGGATAAACCGGACACACCACTGGCAACATTAACCAGGAAAAGAAGAAGCGTGTGACCCTGTCGGTGACCCAGAAGCTGGAATTAATCAAGAAGTTAGAGGTGGGTGCTTCGGTGGCCAAGGTGTGCACGGAGTATGGCGTGAAAAAGCAAACTGTTTCCGACATTCGTAAGGCCAAGGACAAGCTAACTTTTATATTTTTATTATATTTCATTATTTTCTGTATCATTTATCATGTATCATGTTCAGCAGACAGTGCACAGTACTGTATATAGTATCTCCATTACCGTATCATATACGTATACCGTAGGTTACCAGTACCGTCGGTTATATCGGACAATTGGCTATAACGGACACCTTTTCCCCCCCTATTAGTCCGTTATAACGAGGGTTGACTGTATTGGAATAATTACCCATATAACAAGAGTGGTCAATTCTCCTAAGTCTTGGCTAGATAACTCATGTGTCTTAACCATCCTCTCAAATTGGAAATATACAAGTAAAAATTTCATTGAACAGCGTTAAAATGAACCTTCCCCTATTGCGGCTGACAGCACACTAAACTGCACATAGTCTGTGCTGCTAATTTCAAAATTAGAGGACTTTTAATTTAGCGATGCCAAATTATCAAAATATTGAAGAAACTCTATGGAAATTAATTTCAATTAATTTTAAAGTGGCAAAATATTGTATTTAATCTAATAATTACTGCCTTATATTAATTTGTGTGTTCTGCCTAACATAAATTACCATAAAAAATATATTAACATAAAATAAATTTTACCAAATTGCAAAAAATAAAGCTACCATTAATATCTAGATAATATTTCTCAATTTGTAAATACTTTTGCGGATCAGTATATATATACTATATATACTGTATATATATATATTATATATATATTTTTTTTTTTTAATTGTGTAGTGTGTAAAATGTGTGTGTAGTGAAGAATAGTGGAAGAAGTTATGATTGAGAGCATGTGGGACTGCTCACAAGGTAGATGAGACAGGAAAAGTGCAGTTAAAAAGGACAGTGACAGGAGAAACAGGAGTTCTAGCACTCCCTGTCTCCTACCTAACATTCCCTCTCTGGAGTACTTCCCTAGTTGATTACCGTTTACAAACTCCTCCATCCTGCTGTAATTTAAAAACCTTTCCTTCATCTTTTTTTCATGCTGCTTCTTATGTGATCTCTCCATGAAAATTATTTATTGTGCAAACTCATCAACTCACTGATGACACATTGGAGACAGATGTAAACATTCTCAAAATCATATCTTTCTGGTACAGAGTTCTGAGAGTAGTTGTAAACTCAAGAAATGAAAGATTGAAGATTTTTAAAATTTTCTTCATTGAAGTTTTGCCCACATCCTCCTTATTTCTGTCTTCTTAAGTTTTCATCTCAATATTTCTTTGAAACAATTTCATAACACTTTCAAGGCATATTGCATAGATTTGATAAATTGAAAGAACGTTCTTCTGCGTGGTTTTTAAACACAAATGAGCCTCTTAACTAGACATACAAGATGATTTCACTTCTTAAGCACATTACATACTCAACATCATCCAACAATTCTTTGTGGATCACTAGGAATTCCTAAATAGGCCTACTCAACTTTACTTAATAAACCATGATTAAGTTCCAGTAATAATAGCAAGCATTTAAGACTATTTCTTTGCCAAAGAAATGTGGTTCCATTAGGAATCTAATTGTAATCTTAAACACTACTATTTCTTTAAAAATAAAATCTAAGTATTCCCTTTCTATTCCTCCCACCTCTCTAATTTTCTTGGCTGAAAACCTTGGATATTATATATTTTGAGCATAGTAAAGCCTTTGATAAATTCTTCAATGTAAACCTTTTTTCAAGTTACAAGTACATGGCACTGTATAATCAATTTTAGTTGGGTAGTACCATAATGTAGATAAATTAGAGTGACCAAAAGTATGTCCCTCAAGAATGAATTTCAGGGCTACTGCTTTCTATATACAGTGTCCCAGTGTATTTAAATGATTTACAGGTAGGATTGGGCAAAAACATTGCCCAAATTTGTAGATCAAAGTTAGTTAACACAGTAACAAATACAAAAGGCTATTATAGTTCAAAAATTTTAATATAATAGTAGACTAGCAGCCCCTGCTCTTAGGTGGCAAACAGGTTAAAATTTAAAAAATATAAGGTTTCGTTCTTCATATATCATATATAGCTACATGAAAAGAACATAAAATTTGGATATGGAATAGCTGGATATTGATTAGTGAGTATTAATGAGAGAAAATTTAGGGAAATGAAAAATAAAAATTCTAATCATCAGTTGTTGTTGTTGTTGTTTAGCCGATCAGCCCACCCTGATCAAGCAAGCTGGCAGCACGCAGGCAACCACTCACCCTATCTGGAGTGGACCAGAGGTTCAGCGCACGAGTGATGTGTTATTGTGTTGTGGTGGTGTGATTGTGTTGTGGTGGTGTGATTGTGTTGTGGTGGTGTGATTGTGTTGTGGTGGTGATTGTGTTGTGGTGGTGTGATTGTGTTGTGGTGGTGTGATTGTGTTGTGGTGGTGTGATTGTGTTGTGGTGGTGTGATTGTGTTGTGGTGGTGTGATTGTGTGGTGGTGTGATTGTGTTGTGGTGGTGTGATTGTGTGTGTGGTGTGATTGTGTTGTGGTGGTGTGATTGTGTTGTGGTGGTGTGATTGTGTTGTGGTGGTGTGATTGTTTGTTGTGGTGTTGTGATTGTGTTGTGGTGTTATTGTGGTGTTGTGTTGTGATGTGGTGTTATTGTGTTGTTGTGTGATTGTGGTGTTATTGTGTTGTGATTGTGGTGTTATTGTGGTGTTATTGTGGTGTTATTGTGTTGTTGTGGTGTTATTGTGGTGTTATTGTGTTGTGGTGGTGTTATTGTGTTGTGGTGGTGTTATTGTGTTGTGGTGGTGTTATTGTGTTGTGGTGGTGTTATTGTGTTGTGGTGGTGTTATTGTGTTGTGGTGGTGTTATTGTGTTGTGGTGGTGTTATTGTGTTGTGGTGTGTATTGTGTTGTGGTGGTGTTATTGTGGTGTTCTTGTGTTGTGGTTGTGTTCTTGTGTTGTGGTTGTGTTCTTGTGTTGTGGTTGTGTTATTGTGTTGTGGTTGTGTTATTGTGTTGTGGTTGTGTTATTGTGTTGTGGTGTGTGTTTGTTTGTGTTGTGTTGTGGTTGTGTTATTGTGTTGTGTTGTGTTGTGGTTGTGTTATTGTGTTGTGGTTGTGTTATTGTGTTTTTTTGTGGTTTGTGTTGTGGTTGTGTGTTGGTGTTGTGTTGTGGTTGGTGTGGTTGTGGTGGTGTGGTGTGTTGGTGTGTTGGTGGTGTTGTGGTGTGTTCATTGTTGTGCTAGAGCATTACAGTCTGTCATAATATGTTCAATTGTTTGTGGTGTGTCCTGGCACAGATGGCAGGTGTCATCTGTGGAGTTGTCTAGTCTGTGTTTATATGTCCGTAAGTTGGGGGTGATGTCCACATTGGAATCGTGCTAAGTTAACTTGATCTGATCTGATCTGCTCAGGCTGATCTCTGACCTGTTAATGGGTGGTGGCTTCACACCTAGGACTGCATTCAGACCGAGTCATGTCAGTGCTTTGTAGGTTAGGGTGTTGTGTGTGTGTGTGTGTGTGTGTGTGTGTGTGTGTGTGTGTGTGTGTTTTCTGTACTGTGTGATGTCTGTGGGGTGTGGTATGGAATGGAGTATTTGGTTATAATGTCTCTCTGGTGTTACCTTAATGGTGCGAGGTGTCGGTGCATGATTGTACATGTAGTGGCAAGGGTGTTGTGGGTTAGTTGTTGCTGCTGCCATGAATTAACCCTTTAATGCCCATTGTGTGAAATTTTCATCATTAACTTTGGAAGCAATTTTAGACCTTATTTATAAGGTTATAAGGACGATTTTTGCATCAACTGATTCCGCCTACTTTTCGACTTAATTTGGGTATGAAAGGGTGGTGTTCCCCTCATGTCTAAATGTTCCCTAACTTTCAGTATTTTTGTTTGTGTGTGCAGGTGTTCTATTGGTGTTGTTTGAGTGCATCCTGTAATGAAACAAAGTGCGTTGTTTTGTATTGTCTGTAAGGTGTTTGTGTGTGTGTCTGTGTGTGTTTGAGATAATGGGTGCCTGCATGGGCTAGCAACCTAGCATAGTCCATAACTAAGCAAATATATTGTTTGTATATGAGTGATGTTGTTTCCTGCTGGTGCCCAAAGTTTGTGCCTGTTAGTACCCTAAGTGTGTTAAGTCTTGAAGTACATTTGTTTTTAATGTCCTGAATGTGGTTTGCAAAAGATAATGATGTGTTGTATGTGACTAAGTAATTTGGTCCTGTGAGTGTGTGGAATGTTGGTGGTGTTTAGTGTAAGCTGTGGAGTTATCTGGTATTCCTTTGTATTGCTTGTAAGCAAGGTGATGGTTGATTTTGTGGGTGCTACTTTGAGTCTATTGTGTGCGAGACAGTCTTGTAGCTATACTTTTTATGTATGTATGTAGGTTATTTGTAGCAGTGTCGATGTTGTTGTGGGTGAATGTTAGAGTGATGTCATCTACATATGATGATAAGGTAAACTTGTTATCTATGGGTGTTGGAATGTCATGCATGTATAAGTTGAACAGTGTTGGTGAGAGAACAGAGCATTGAGGGGCCCCACTCGGAAAAAGCTTGTTTTTGGATGACTTGCCATTAAATGTGACATGTGACTATCTTCCTGAAAGATAGTTGCTCAGCCACCTTTTGGTGTTATTGTGCATGTTTGTGTTGAGTATTTTGTTTATGAGAGGGAAGCGTGGGATAGCATCAAATGCTTTACTAATGTCTATTGTTGCTAATAGTGTACGGTGAGCTGGTTGTCTGGAGTTGATGCCATCCATGATGTGCTGCATGAGGTTAGTGAGTAATGTTGTGGTTGAGTGGTGAGGTCTGAATCCATGTTGAGGAGGCGATAGTGGTATGTGTGGGTTGGTGATTTGTAAGATTAGTCTTTCTGTTACTTTGGAAGGTGTGCATACTAAAGTAATGGGTCTATAGGAAACTGGTTCTGTTGTATTTTTGTTTGGTTTGAGTAGTGTAATAATTTTACCTTGTTTCCATATGTCAGGAATAATACAGTGTTGGTATGAATATGTGCTGATATTTGTGAGAACTAGCATTCCCTGTGGGCCCAAGTGTTTAAGGTGTATGTTATATATGTTGTCTGGTCCAATAGCCTTCAAATTCTTAATTTTTTGATGATCTTAGTGGTCTGGTCTGTATTGAAAGGTGTAAGGGTCGTGTCAAGTCTGTAGGTTTTCTTGTGCCTAGCTGTTTGTCTGTCTGCCTGTTTCTGGTTGTTGCCTCTGTTTAAGTGACTTATCTTTGTGTAGTGATTAACTAGAATGTTAGCTTGTTGTGTATATGTTGGGATATTATTTTGGCTGCAATAGATAGCCGCGTGTGAGGTGTGAATGCCACTGTTAGAATGGGTAATGCTGTTTATAGTCTTGTATAGCCTGGATGTATCTGTGGAGTGGTTTAGTGTTGTTATGAATTCCCTAAATGTTTGTTTGTTTTTCTTTGAGTTTGTTGTTTATTTCTGTGTTGAGCTGTTGTATCTGCTGTTTTATGGTTTCTGTGTGTGGTGTTTGTGTGGTATGTTTGAGGTTGTTACATTGCCTTATGAGGTGGGCTATTCTCTAGTGCGATTTAGGTTGTATTTCCTAATGTTGCCCTCGGGTATGTATTTGTTTGCATTATTGATGATCTGATTAAATGTCTTGAGCGTTGTATTGATGTTTATGATGGGTGTGCTGTTTAATGTGGTGAATTGTTCCTCAGTCTGTATTTTGAACTGTTCCCAATCAGCTTTCTTGTAATTTCTGTTAATGCGCCTAGGCCATTGGGGCAGAGTGTAGAACGTGTTGTAATGATGATTGGCAGGTGGTCTGATGACAGTTGTTTTTCTGTTCTCCATTGTGTGTGTTGCTAGTGAGGGGGAACAGAACGTTATGCCTGGGGAGGAGTTTGAGTATCCTGCTTGATGTGGTATGTGCGTATGTTCTTCTGCATTGTTAAGAATGAAGAGGCTGTTTAGTTGTGTGGCTATGTTGGTGCCTCTGGTGTTGCTTTGGTTGTGCAGGTACCAACTTGTGTCTTTAGCATTGAAGTCTCCTCCTAAGATGACATTAGAGAGAGAGGTCAGATTGTGTAACTGTGGATTGTAATTGGCTGGCATCTGAGGTGAACTATCTAGTCGGATGTAAATGTTGATGAGTGTGGTGTGTTTTGCGCATGTTTTAATGTTAACTGCCTATATTTCTATCGTGTCATCTACTTGGATTGTGTTTGTAATGTTTTGGGTTTTTGGGTGGCATCAGTGTAGCTAATGCTTTTACATGTAAGTAATAAGTCCACCCCCCCTACCCCCAGTACGATCTTGATGGATCACCATGAAGTCAGGGATGGTGGGTGTTTTGTGTGTGCATTTTAGTTTTGTTTCTTGTATAAGTGCTATGTAAATGTTTTGTTTGTGTACGAATTCCCTAAGCTGCATGATTTTGTTTGTGAGGCCATCTACGTTGTGTACTGTAATATGTTAATATTATACTTCTGTATTATACAGGGTGTCCCAGAATTAACTATCTATTTCAATGAAATCGGACAAATTTTTTAAAAACACTTTTATTTATGTTTATCATGTTTAATATGTGTTAAAAATGTATAAATTTCTAAAAAAAATTTCATAATTTTATTTTTATAATTTTTTCATTATCTGGTCCAATGAAAGACTGTCTGAAGTCATAGAATGGCAAAGTGACTCTCCAAAAGTTAACGTGTGGCTTGGAATGACCAAATCCAAAATTTATGGCCCATTCTTCTTTGCGGAAGCAACTGTAACAGGTACCGTCTACCTTGCTATGCTTCAGCAGTTTCTCGAACCACAGCTTCTTGATGATGGCATTCTTGATAATGTTGTGTTTCAACAAGAAGCATTGATCTTTTGGCGATAAACCTTTGTTTTTATGAAACCCCATGCAAAGAAATCCAGGGGTGTCAAATCCGGAGAACGCGGAGGCCAAGGTCGAGGTCCTCCACGTCCAATCCACCGATTCGGAAGGCGTCTGTTGAGGTATTCTTGAACAATTAGAGCATAATGACATGGTGCTCCATCTTGTTGAAACACAACATTATCAAGAATGCCATCATCAAGAAGCTGTGGTTCGAGAAACTGCTGAAGCATATCAAGGTAGACGGTACCTGTTACAGTTGCTTCCGCAAAGAAGAATGGGCCATAAATTTTGGATTTGGTCATTCCAAGCCACACGTTACTTTTGGAGAGTCTCTTTGCCATTCTATGACTTCAGACGGTCTTTCATTCGACCAGATAATGAAAAAATTATGAAAATAAAATTATGAAAAAATTTAGAAATTATACATTTTTAACACATTAAACATGATAAACATAAATAAAAGTGTTTTTAAAAAATTTGTCTGATTTCATTGAAATAGATAGTTAATTCTGGGACACCCTGTACTTCAGTAACCTTAAGTTGTGAAAACAATGTTTAGAGGCCAAAACAGTTAGCTAAAAAAGAAAAAACAGCAACCTAGCTACATACCGTATAATTCCTATGCTAGGCCTGAAAATATTGCATTCTGGCATAGTTACAATGAGAAAGATACTGTATGATAAAGACTGTACCATATATCTACAATATATGTGAAGTCCAGTAACATAATTAAATGTATCCATAAATTAGAGAGATTAACCCTCAAACTGCAACATGCATCATATGAGTCCACTTGTGCAACTGCAACATGCCTTACATGAGAACAGGTTTTTTTGCTTTATTTTTTAAATTAAATTTTTGAATAATGCATGTTTAAGAGTGTTTATTTTTGTGTATTTTCTGTATGTACAGCAGTAGGCAGATTTTCTGATAGCCACAGTTTAAAGGCTAAAAGAATTAGGTGGGAATGTTTTTATTTCAGAAATTGTCTAAGAGGGTACAGTGAAAGAAAATGTTCTCATATCTGCATAAAAAAAATATCTACAGAAAATGATTACAGAATTCAAGAACATAAAATAATCAGAAGTTCTATCTATATATATATAGATTGCATTTACATCAATGCCTTCTCAGTTTTAGAGTTAGGGCCTAGCTTAATAGGTTAGGCTACTGGAATAACTTACCATGTGAAGTGGTGAATAGAAGTTCCCGAGGAGTAGTTGAAAAATGATTGGCTGCTTTCATGAATAAAAAAGAAATTCTGTAAATTGTTTAGATTTAACTGTACAATTATTATTATTACTTAATAAAAATGGACACATTCATAACTAAATCCTTTCAGATTATATATCTGTCAAATAATTAGGGACCTCAAAGACCATTACAAGCCTAAATGGCCTTATATATATATATATATATCTATATATATATATATATATATATATATATATATATATCTCTACTACTTAGCCTAGCACTAAATAATACCATATTTTTTGACCTACCAACATTTCCTCATGAATGAAATTACTAGATATTTAGCGGATATTACAATTCTTATAACAAAATTTTTTATTACTTGTTTCTTTATGAGATACCTAATCATCCTCATAAAAAATAAATTATTTAAAATACTGTAAACTACATTTTTTTCATTTTAATACAAATTTCCCAATCCTTCCATACAGTAATTACGCAGATTAAGGAGAGAGTTACCTAGATACCAGTTTGCAGAATCTGAATGTCAGGCTGCCACACCAACTAAAGAGTGGGTATATCAAAATTTAGTCCATAAACAGATTGAAAATTTTGTATCAGACTTTTTGAAGTTATATAAAACAAAATTGTGCTAAGTATTTTTAGTTTGTCCTTTAAAAAGTTCTATACAGGGGCAGGGCCAGATTAAGGGTGTGGGGGGTCCAGTGCAAACCTTCTGTGGGGAGCCCCTAGGCTGTGTTAAGTTATTATATAATCCTGCAAGAAATATTTTAAGTCTTGAATTTGTATTATGGACTAAAATACCTAGACATACTGGTATGCCAAATCCTTTTTGGATGATGATTCATAAGTACCTACAGAATCTTACAAAGGTTAGTATCATAAAAGGGAAATATATTTGTTGAAAGGAATCAATAGTTTTCAAATGTGCAATGCCCATAAAAGCATACAACACAAGGATTCCTTCATTAGCCTAAAGCTTAAGGGCCAAATTAAATAAAATAAATAGTCAAGCTTCACAATTATTTGTCATTGTAAGTTGTAAAACTAATGTATAGGCATACCCCGCATAACACAGATTTGTTCAATGCTGATTTGCCATAATACCGATAAAACCTTGACACTATTCCCCGAATAGCAATGCTTCAGATTTGCTCTTGCACGTTTTTGTAGCAAACATTTTTTACAAAAATTTATTATTTACTACGTATTTTAAGTAAAAATTTTAAAAACAAATGCATTTTTTAACAATGAATGGAACAAAGTTAATTTTAAAAATAAGTGATTTTAAAAAATGTAGAAAATATAAACATTTTTTCCAAAATTAAAGGGGTTAATTTTTAACTAAAAATTAAGCATACAGTATACAATGGTAAGTAGGGAACAGCTTTTATCCATTTGGCTTGAAGATTATAATAAAAAAAGAATTCTGAGTAACAAGATGACAATTCATTTAAAAGTGCTAATGCATGAAGAAACTTTTACTGTTGCTAGTCAATGGTCTCACAGATGGTTTGACAGATTAAAAAAGAACATAATAATGAGCGCACTTTTAGCTAAAAATTAAACATATTCATAACTAAGTTGTTTGCAATTGTTTCACAATTAAAACTAGTTCATTTTCATGCAAAAAGACTACTTTTTCAGACTTTTCTTTATCATTGACATCTGAGAACGAAACACTTTATTTCACATTGATTACATTCCCTGATTAACACTGATTCACGTAACACAGTACTTTCCATGGATGAATTAACTGCATTAATCATGGTATTGCTGTATTTATTTTATTATTAATAAAGGTTATTCAATTCAGAGATATTTTCAGTCCTTATATTGAGGGAACAAAGTGCTTTTTCTTTTAATAATACTTTTTTCCGCACTTTTAATTTTTTTTTATATTATAATAATATAAGAAAAACTATGTACAGTACATTCATAATTAGGTAATCCGAATGGCAGATGATAAAATACACACAATTTACAATATTCATTCTACTTTGTATGACAGATGCAACAATACTTTCTGCTTGCCTGCCTATCAAGAACATATTATTATGCATTTATTTTTAATTTTGTAATCAAATTTTTAATAAAACAAATGAATTTTTAAATTATTATCAGAAGTAGCAAGATACAGTATATTTTAATAAAAATAAATTTATTTTAAATAAATAATTGTGCTTTCATTTGTGGCTCTTAGGATACATAAAGGAAGTTGAGGAAGTTCATAAAAAATCAGCTGATAACAGCTCAAAGTGACATCACAATTACATCATCAAAATCCATGCTCATATACACTCAATATGTGAAGTAACTAAAAGATATGTTCAAAGCAAAAGCTTAAGCATGGGCCTATTCTCACTGACAGGTCAAAATTGGGAGGAAGGCTAAACTCAAGCCTCCCTTACAATCTCAATGGGCAATGATCATGGATTATTTTCAAAATGAGGTTGGCTTTTGTGGAAAACCTAAAAAGTGGGGGGCCCAGTGCAGTTGCACCATTTGCACCATGGTTAATCCAGCCCTGGATAAGGGCCTACCTGGGGAATTTGTCACCTTCTACAATCTAGAAACATTATAACATTAATGTAGAATCTAGATTAATGTTATAATGTTTCAGACCAACAAAGACCCTAGGATCCACTCATGGCTGGTCTACCTAACTGTGTTTGTAATTGTGTATTGCGCATGTCCTCTGTGGTGGCAGACGGGACCTACAATTTTACGTGTTCTGAACCACAAAAACCTTAATTTTACTACCTTAAACTATACCCAATCTATCAACATATGCATCCAATCGATTTTTAAACATATTTATAGACATGCTACTAATTACTTCTACCAGCAAACTATTCCAGCTACTTATTATTCTATGCATAAGGTTTTTGGCAACTGCTGTCTCAAACCTTCTACTTGTCAGCTTACACCCATAATTTGTAGTTCTACTATATTGTGCTACTTCAAAAAAGCTCTCTTTATTTATGTTATTGAACCCATTCATAATTTTAAAACCTGGATTAGATCACCCCTTAGCCTCCTAGTCTCGAGTGTAATCAATTTTAACTTCTTAAGCCTATCCTTGTATGTACGACTTTGACCTAAGCAATGGAATCATCTCATCTTTGAACTCATTTTATTTTGTCTATATCCTTGCACATATGTGGATTCCAAAATATGATCACATACTCCAAATGGGGTTTAACTAATGATTTATAAAAAGGAACAATAATATCACACGATTTGTACTCAAAATTCCTAGCTACAAAAGCTAGTACTTTGTTCACCTTATTGACCGCTGCTGAACTTTGTTTTGCTACTTTCAAATCACCAGTGACTATAACTCCTAAATCTTTTGTCTGATCTATGCTTGCCAACTCCTTCCCTGTCATACTATACGCAAAATTACCATTATGCAAACCTATATGTAAAATTTTGCACTTAACATTAAATCTCATTTTCCAATGTGACTGACCAATGAACAATTTTATTCAGATCTTCCTGGATTTTACCTCTATCTTTGTCATTTATCACCCTACCACCCAACTTCGTGTCATCTTCAAACAGGGCATTCCAGGACAAACCACCCAAAAATTAAAAAACTTTCACCACTCCAACCTGGATTTTGATGAAAATTGATATATGGGGTTCTTCTGGGTGCTGATTTCACTGGTTCAAATAAAAAAGTTCTATGACCCATAGTTTTTGAGATATGGGCCCCCACTTTACCACCTAACTTTAATGGGCAATAACTCCCAAACAGCTTGTCATAGACCTATAAAACTATACATTTTTAGAATCAGCATGAAGAAATCTATTAAATGATACCACATTCAAATGTATAGAACAATAATGAAAATCACCCCCTTTTTATTTTTGACCCCCACCCTCCTAGACAGTGAAATAAAAAAAAAAAATTTCATTTATTAAACTTCCATTAATTGTTAAAAGATACAAACAATAAAAAATGTGGGTATCAAGTTGCAACATATTTTAAAAATTATTGAAAAAATATGTACATTGTGAAATTTTGACATTTTTACGCAGACTAAAATAGAGAACTACAAATGATATATTTACATCCTATGTATAACTCATATTCACGCACTCTCTTTCTCAAATGTTTGTTAATTATGCTTATTTTTATTACAGATATGCTTATTTTGAGTCAAATCATATCTTATTTTTGAGATTTACAATTGTGTATTTTTAGTAATGAAAAATGGTTAGATACTGTGATAATCCTTTATAAAAACATAAAAAAAAGATACACAAGGATATAAGAACCATCAGCCAATCACTTTATGATCAATGTAAATGGAAACTACAAAGGAATACCATACTATGTAGCAACTGTAGAAAATTATTGACCCAGAGACCAAAGTTGCTATCAACATCACAAAGTGAAGAGTCTGATCAGTCTTCTGAGAATGTTATTTCAGAAAGCAATGAATATGATCCAAGTATATCAAGTAATGCCAAAGAAGAGGTTTCTCAAGTTCTAGAAAGTCTTGCTGTGACTCCAGTGAAGAAACGTAAGTATTTAATGATAGGTACTTTTATATTTATAATTTTTTATTTATTTATTTTTTATAATGCATTTACTTTCAAGACAGTTTTTCCGCAACATATTAATTATTTGTCCATATATATCAAATGGAGTCAAATATTTATTAATTAAAAATTTCAGATGGTTTGGGTTCCTCAACAAAAGAAGCAAAAGCTCTTCAAACAATAAAAAAAGCATGTCATTCTTTAAAACAAAAGCTAGAAAGAAGTTTAGAAATTGAGATCCCAAGCCCATCAAAAGCTACAAAGTTGGATCATGAAACTCAAAGGTATGAATTTTAAAATGATACACTATTATTAAGTAGGAATATACCTAAACTAAAACTGAAGCATAAAAATAAAATGTAGGTATTCACCTTTCATAGTAGAAACTAGAAGCACAACTCCCTAAAGATTGGAGATCAATGAGGGCCCATTAAATCATTTGAAATACATCTGGTCACAAACTAAAATGATACAGGGTTTTGATATTATTTGGTCAAAAAATAATTTTTGGTTTAATTTGACTATCTCAAAGAATGCTGATTTTGTTACACTTGAAATCAATATTATAATCCAAAAAATTTAATATGCACATGTAATGTTTTGTTTATAGCTATTATACATTCATGAATTTGTTTCAGGTCAAATGATTCATCTCATGAATGAACTGGTGGAAGCTTTCCATTCTACTAACAGTTATGAGAGGAAACTCAAAATATTGACATTATCTCCATTTACCATATAAATCTATTTCAGACAACTGAATATTTAGTTAAGAAAAGCAGAAATATAAAACAAAGACTGAATTATTCCTGAAATTGAACCCATGTCAAAAGGAAAAGTAATAACTAAAGGTACTAAAGATTTTGTTCAGAAATTTTTTGAATCAGATGAAATTAGTTGTTTGTGCCCAAGTACAAAAGACTGCCTGAGTATCAGAAATGAAAGTGGGTATAAAGAATCTGTGCAGAAAAGACTGGTGTTAATGAATCTGAAAGAAGCTTTTAGTCTCTCTAAAAATAATCCAGATAGTCCCCAAATTGGCTTCTCTAGTTTTGCCAGCCTTCGCCCCAGACATTGTGTTTTAGCTGGAGCTGCTGGTACCCATTCTGTGTGTCTATGTACATACCACCAGAATGCCAAAATACAATTCTCAGCTTTGGGTATCAAAGGGTTGGAATACACAACTCTTATGGAGAAAGCAGTGTGTGATGTCAAGAACAGGAATTGCATGATGCACATATGTAATCTCTGTCCAAAAGAACAAGGTATTAAGAATTTTTTGCTCACTTTTCAGTGTTAACGATCCTGAATGTGAGGAAATAAAATATAAACAATGGGTCACTACAGATTGATGCAATATAGTTGAAAAAACAGAATCTGTAGATGATTTTATAAATTCATTAAGCACAAAAATTGTCAAATTGACACGTCATCACTTCATAGCAAAGAATCAGAGTGCATTTCTAAAAAACTTGAAGAATAATTTAAATAGCCATACAGCTGTAGTTCTTGGTGACTTTTCAGAAAACTACTCATTTGTAGTACAGGATGCAGCCCAAGGTTTTCATTGGGAAAATACCCAATGCACAGTGTATTCCTTTGTGTTATATTATAAGGAACCAGAAAGTAATGAAACAAAACATTCAAGTTACTGTTTTTTATCTCCAAATACAAAACATAACACTACAATGGTTTACACTTTTTTAAATACACTCATACCTATTACAGTGGACCCCCAATTTGAGTACGTAATCCGTTCCAGCATGGCGTACTCAATTCGAAATGTACTCAAATCGAACTTAATAACCTATGGGAATTAATTAATTCGTTCCAAAACCCAAAATTTCACCCCACCCCTACTTTTTCTATAGAAATCGGCCTACGAAATTTAGTAATTGTATTAAAAATAGACAGAATAGAATACAAAATACATACCGTACAATATAGACAAAATAGAATAATCCCGTAGGAGTCTTGCTTGATGTGCTGGAAGTTCCAGATGAGGAATGGAGGGGAGGAATTATTGCTTGGAGGGAGAGTCTCCTTCCATGATGATGTCTGGTAACTCATCAGAGGTAGGCGTTCTTAGGCCCACAGCCAATGACATGGAAGAGGTAGAGGGTTGGGGACTTGAGGGCTTGAAATAAGCATCAATTTTCTGTTGCTTCTGCCTGTTTGCTATGAATGACTTAAAGTAGCTCATGACCTTGTCCTCAAACAAGCCGGCTGGCGTACTCAAATCGAGTTTTCTACTCAAGTCAAGTCAATAGGAGCCTATGGACAAGCGTACTCAAATCGAAAATACTCAAATTGATGCGTACTCAAATTGATGAGTACTCAAATTGATGCGTACTCAAATCGAAAATACTCAAATTGATGCGTACTCAAATTGATGCGTACTCAAATCAGGGGTCCACTGTATTAGAAAATCCCATCTTCATATCAAAAAATTACATTATTTTACTGACGGATGTGCAGGACAATATAAAAATCGTTTCAACTTTGTTAACATTTGTAAACATGAAGATTTTGGGCTGGAATGTGAGTGGCATTTCTTTGCCACAAGCCATGGTAAGAGCACTTGTGATGGGATTGGGGGTACAGTGAAAAGATCTGTAGCCAGAGCAAGTATGCAGAGAACATTCGCAAATCAAATATTAACACCAGAAGACATGTTTGAATTTTGTTCAAACAATATAAGTGACAGCATAAACTTTTTTTTAATAAATTCTGAAGAAATTAAAGCTATGGAAAAATTTTTAAATGACAGATATGAAAAAAGTATGTGGCTAACAGGAACACAAAAATTCCACAGATTTGTACCTATTAATGCAAATAACATAAAAGCATTTGAATTTTCTTTTGATGAAGTTGGTGAAGTGAGGATTATAAGCAAAGCTTTTCTGGGTGAAGATAATGTTGAAGTTAATCCGAAAATACAAGAGTACATAGTTTGTACTTACAATGATTAGAAATGGTTGGGATTTGTACATTCCTATAATGAGGAATTTGATGACTTTGAGGTTAGCTTTTTGCACCCATCAGGATATAGTGTTTACTATTACTTTCCACAAATCAGAGATACATGCCACATATCAAGAGACAAAATTTTAGGTTTATTAAGCACACCAACTTTAAAGCCACGAACAATGCATATTCAATATGTTTTCCCAGAAAATGAGTTGAAAAAACTCCTGTAATTATGAATCAACTTGATGTAATGTGTGTGTTCAATTTGTATTTTTGCTGTTTATTTTCATTCATGTGAATATATCATTTGTAGTTCTCTATTTTAGTCTGCAGGTGTAAAATTGTCAAAATTTCACAATGTACATATTTTTTCAATAATTTTTAAAATATCTTGCAACTTGATACCCATATTTTTTATTGTTTGTATCTTTTAACAATTAATGGAAGTTTACTATATGAAATTTTTTTTGGGATTTCACTGTCTAGGGGGGTGGGGGTCAAAAATAAAAATAAAAAAAGGGGGAAATTTTTCATTATTGTTCTACACATTTGAATGTGGTATCATTTAATAGATCTCTTCATGCTGATTCTAAAAATGTATAGTTTTATAGGTCTATGACAAGATGTTTGGGAGTTATTGCCTATTAAATTTAGGTGGTAAAGTGGGGTCCTCAAGAATTTGGGGGCCCATATCTCAAAAACTATGGGTCATCAAACTTTTTTATTTGAACCAGTGAAATCAGCACCCGGAAGAACTCCATATGTCAATTTTCATCAAAATTTGAGTCGGAGTGGTGACATGTATTGGGTGATCTCTCCTGGAATGCCCCAAACTTTGAAACTGTATTGACTAGGCCAACATCTAAATCATTAATATATATATATATATATATATATATATATATATATATATATATATATATATATATATATATATATATATATATATAGGGTGTGACAGTTGCCCCAACTTTGTCCTACAATGCTGTTCAAAATTTTGGTGTTGCATATTGACATAAAAATACCCACATGCAATTTTTGAAGATTCATGCATATTCAAGTGAGCACCAGCAATTTGAAAAATAGCGATTTTGCTTATATGGCATACACGCCTATATATGAGATTACACAACCATCATAAGGGATATTAACACAAATCATTTGCCTGTCTTAATTAAAAGCTGTTATCACTAACACAAAAAAGTAATCATTCTTATTCTCTCATGGTACATTAAGGGGTTTTATCATATATTCACAAGGTATTATTTCTCTAGAGCAAGAAACCATGATTTCTGTTCAGAAACAGATGATCATTTGCGCTGATTAGGAACGCAGAGTCTGTCATTTTCAACTACTTGAAGGACTTCTTGAAAGCGCTCCTCATCCCTGGCAACATTAAGAAAGTCATGGCAAAGTTTTACACTACGCTCTGCAGCCTCATTGACGACCTGAAGCTTGTCCACAACCCGTTTCATGTTCAGGTAGTCGTCATGATCCACCCATTCACTGGCTGGACTGTGGAGAAACTGATAGGGCATGCCTAAAATGGTGAAGAACCGGCTTGAGTCAGGCCCAATTAGGTCCACCAGGGCAGTGCCACTTTCTGGGACAGGGGGAAGATATGGCTTTCCATAGCCCCCATGATTGAGCCCCACTCTCTTAGTAACTTCAGTGCCTTCATGGCAAAGAAGGGCCTTCCTCATCTCCTCTTTTGTCCTTTCTTGTACTTGGGACGAGAACAAAGCCAGTGGGGCCAACTCCTCAGTTAGGTACCAAGTGTGTCTACCGAGTGCCACACGTGCTTTGTCAACTATTGTGGCGTCATATGGGGTAAATTCAGCCAAGGTTTCGACCAAATTCAAGTCATTCAGTGGTGCACTTGCTGGAACGGGGCAAACAATCCACCATGGGACATAAACAGCGACTGTGAACACAGCAAACCGTTCTAACTTGCTGATTTTACTTTTAGTCACAACCTCGGCTTTGGGAAACTGCTCTTTGATCTGGCCTGACAAAAGAACAATCTTGAGGGTATAGAGCAGTTTAGCCATCCACCTTGCTTTGTGAAGTGTGCCGGGGTAGACCATTGTGAAGTTCACTGGCTCGGATCCTTTAGTTACAAGCAGCAGACAAAGCTCTACCAGCTCCTTGTAGTCGCCACGTGTAAATGGTTGGGCTAGAGATTCACGGAAGAAGTCAGCCATCTCCTGCTGGCGCTCCTCAAAACACTCCAGGCATTGCGGGATAGTAGTATTTCTTTTTTTCATTGTACGCCAGTTGAGAGAAATGGTTCTTGAACCTAAAAATGCAATTATTGGGATTATTGTATTTCGTACTAATCTATAATATTGTTTTAGGGGTATTAAGATTGATATGATCGATCATTTGCTTGGTGTTAGTATATCTTATAAGTCTAATAAAAGAAATTCCACTAAATTTGTTCATTAGATAATAATATTCCTTGTTATTTTGTAAAGCTTATGACTCACCTCTGGAAAACCATTATGTTTGGACTTGAAGAGCCTCCACTTTCAAACAATCCCAGCAAACACCTAGGATGACTTCGCCCACATGCCTGCGACAGGCGCACCAGAATACAGCATGCTCTAATTCCTTTTGGAGGGAGACGCAAGCAGCTGTTTTTTGTCCTGAAAAAAAAATGTAATTGTAGTTTAAGGCCACCATTTCAGGCACGTGCTTTTTGCAGATTTCTGTTAAATCATTCACTGTATTTTGGTATTAATGTCATGATAAATTCACGCTGATGTTTGAAATAGGTTTACCTGTATTGGATGAAGTTGTGTTGAAAACCATACCAACGACATTCTGTTCACACTCCCAATCGACCAGAAGTTGTTTGGTTGCTGTTGATATCAAGTCTCCTTGAACCAGGCCAGCTTTTTGAGTCAAATGCGGAAGAGGTGGGACTCCAAGAAGCTTTGTGCCACTGACACCAGACACAAGAATGGGCAGGCAGTCATCAGTGCCTTTGGAATCCAGCGTGTCCATAAGTTTACCATCCCAGTGCACCAGTACTTTGTCTGATGGTTGCCATTCATCCATGATTTTTAAACTTATTTCTGACACGATGGAAGCTCGGTATCGGTGGGCCATCCTTGCATTTAGACTCAGCTTTGATGTATCTTCCACCACATGCAGATACAAGGGAGTACACAATTGCACTCAGCTGGGTCGACGAGATGTTGTTTCGAACGCTGCATGAAACAAGTTCTGCCGACTTCAGAATATCATGGGGCACAAAAATTGAAACTCCCTCTTTCACTGTTCTCCGATGTTTTCTCTTTGGTTCAGCAGTGCTGGCCTCATCAATGTCATCGTCCTCATCAGAGCTAATAGGTGAATCAATATCAGCCTGTACATTCTCAGCATGATCACATTGCTCTCTCTCTTGTCGCTTCTCTTCTCGCATCTGCCTTTTCTGAACCTTTTCTGTGAGTACTTTGTTTACCCCAGAGTAGGTAGCTACTCTGTCACTTAGCATGCTTTTCATAAAGAGTATGTCAGTATCGATGGCATCTTGTTCAGCCTGAGTTTTCCCCTTTTTCGCAGCCACCATGTCTTTCAACACTGTGTTCTTATAAAATTTCATCATCAGGCTCAATTCTGATTTAAACTTCATAATTCCAGGATCATCAGCCCATCTTCTATCCTCATTCTTTTTCATAAGCATCATGTAGTCTTTGTCATAGTAAGTTTTAATCACTCGGCCAATATTGTTCCTGCCTGTAATGGTGGGACATTCGCCTTCTGGTAATGCAAAAGCACATTGTCAATGGTGGCAGATAAAGCCTGGTCCCAATGCATATCCCGAAGGTTTGCTAACAGACATAGTAAGACCTGCCTATTAGTTGGCAGTTTGCAGCCCTTTATTTCCTTTTCTTCTTCTCGGGGTACAGTGCCCAATAACATTCTGACATACTCATCATCTTGCCGTGTATCCATGATTAAATTCTCTATTCACAATATCAAATCACTGTCAAGGGAAAAGAAAAGAGCATCATTAAATTAAATGCATTAAAATAATACGTGGAAAATTTGTGGGTCAGCATTCCAGACCCGGAAATGAAAATCTGATAAAATGTGCTATTTTCACACTTATTTATGAAGTTCATAAGCTGAAATAGCAATACTTGCTGGTACATCGGTGCTAGCTCAAGCATGCACCGATCTCCAAGAAAATTTACAGGGGTGTTTCCTAGATAAATACACAACACTAAAACTTTGAACAGCATTGTAGGACCATTTTTTGATTTTTGGAGGGCAACGGTCACACCCTAATATATATATATATATATATACAGGGTGGGCCGTAAGTTTCCATACATAGGAAAAATTAAACGTTTGTTTTTATGTTTCAGATACCCTAAGAATATGCGTGTAAGATCTTGTTTACTGATGAAGCAAATGTTTACGTCAATGGAGAGGTTAATCGGCAAAACATACGTTATTGGAGTAATGCTAACCCTAACTGGCTGAGTCCGACGAAGATGCAAGGTGCCGGTAAAGTGATGGTGTGGGCCGGGATATGGGGTGACAGAATTATTGGACCAATTTTTGTCAGTGGAAATCTTAATGCCGAAAGGTATCTTAACATGTTGCAAGAAGAGATTTTCCCATCCCTGCTAAACGAGGAAGGTAACTTCCCAGTTTACTTCCAGCAAGATGGAGCTCCACCTCATTATGGTCTTCACGTGCATCGGTATTTGGATCAGCAGACTTTTCCGGATGCTTGGATTGGTCGGCGTGGTCCTGTGGAGTGGCCTCCCAGATCCCCAGATCTCACCCCCCTTGATTTCTATCTTTGGGGGCACTTGAAGGCCATGGTGTATCAGGAAAAGATACGAGACATAAATCATCTAAAGGAACGTATCACCAACGCCATTACAAGCATAACGTCAACTGTGGGGAACACGTATTGAAATGTGTTTTCAAAACAATGGCAACCATGTAGAGCATATTATATAAATAAAAATGGTTGTCCATAAAAAAATGTTTATTTTTCCTATGTATGGAAACTTACGGCCCACCCTGTATATATATATATATATATATATATATATATATATATAATATATATATATATAAGAAAAAGCAAGGGGCTCAATACAGAACCCTGAGAAACATTGCTCGCTTCCTTAGCCCAAGAAGACTCCACTCCATCAATGACCACCCTCTGCTTCCTACCTCACAACCACTCTTCTATCCAATTTATTACTACACCCCTGATCCCATGAGCCTTAGTTTTTTTAATGAGTCTTTTGTGCAGTATTGTGTCAAATGCTGTTTGAAAAGCTAAATACACTACATCTACCACCTGATGACTATTGTAAATTTCAACCACACTTTGGAAAAATTCTAAAAGATTAGTTAAGCAAGATTTGTTTCGCCTAAAACCATGCTGCATATTTCTGATCAAGTTATGCAATTCTAAGTATTCAACTATACAAGCCCTAATTATTGATCCCAGTAGCTTACCTACAACAGATGTTAAACTGATTGGCCTATAATTTCCCACTGCACCTTTATTGCCTTTCTTAAAAATATTTGCTATCTATATAGCAATTTAAAACTGTTATTCTTCAAAATTAAACTCATTTTTTTCAAAATCTTTGGTATACAAAAGCTTTAACATCTACAGCTAATGAATTATTAATTATTGAAAGTTCAACAAACTGATACTATAGGGTGTTCCATTTAAATGGAACCACAGGGAGTAATTGATAACATCTTTTTTTTCCAGATTTATCAGGGTAAACATATAAAGGTAATAAAGGGTATGGTAAGGCAATAAAGGTACCAATATCCTTTCTAATCTTTATTACTCCCTATCGTTCCATTCAAATAAGAGTAATAAAGATTGGAAAGGATATCAATTGGTAACCTTTATTACATTTATCCTCACAAATCTAGAAAAAAAAGTCCTATTAATTACTCCATATGGTTCCATTTAAATGGAACACCCTGTAGATTCGTCCATCTTCAATAGTTTTGTATTACAACTACAAATTATTGGCAAATTCTTAAATTTCTCTTACTTTTTGGCAAGAAATATTAATAAAATCAGATTAATCCTAACTGCAATGATTTGAGAACTTTATATAGAATTCATCCTTAATTCATCTTCAGGAAGTTTCATAAAAAATAGCTTCAATAATATTTTGGGAAGAGATTTATGACACGAGTAATATACTCTATTTTTTATTAAGATGAAATTTAGTATTCTTTCATAAATAGAACCTAATACCTACAAAGGGTTTACTATCACATTTTATAATTTGAAAAACTGTTAACACTGTTTTGTAGATTTTATGGCTTTTTTTTAACCCAAGGCCCTATCATTCAATAGAAAATACGTTTACATAGAAAATAAGGCGATAGTTTAAATAAATTACTTTTTCTATGTTATAAAAACAGAAAACATTGTAAATATATAAAATAGGCTTTCTTTTAAACTTAGACCTACAGACTATGGCATAGACCTTATAACATTTTCCAGCTTATTTTATATTTCAAACTGAGAATATTAATTAGTACATATTAAAAATAAAAACCCACTCTAATAGACAAGTTTATTTCCACAACAGTTTCGACACCCACTGGCATCCTCCTCGGGTGGATACAGAAAAACGAATGAACCAAAACAAGAGGGAAAAACAGTCCAGGGACCGACCGTTAAGAAATTTGCACCTAGGTTAGATCCCATTCTCCCGACACCAGAAGGGCATTTTCATTAAGTACATTCGCACAAATTTAAAACTATCTTCCTGGTCTAAACGTACAGATTCTATTATTTTTTTACATAATTATTACATTTATTATTAAATTTATTACATTTAACCCTTAACTGGGCGCACCCCTATTCAAAACTTAAGTGGGCGTGCGGCGCACGGAATACATCGTAGTCCTTTAATGACTTTAAAGGTAAATAAAATCATTTTTGAGTAAAATAAATGTATTTTAGATGTTTATGTATGCATTTCTTGTTATTTGGTGTCTATGTCAACATTTCTGACAGTAACACGTTGCGTTCCAGATGACCCACCGGTGGGTCGTGGTAGGGTGTTCATTAGGTACCGCATGACCCACCGGTGGGTCGTTTTTCTTGTTTATTTCAAAGAATCATACGTGGTTGGTACAGCAAGGTAAACAGCCAAAATGTCGGTTGGCATCCAATGTGTTAGTAAGCCCATTGCTAGCATCACAAATAAAACTAATAACATTAATATAAACAGGTGTAGAAAAGAAAAAACAATCCCTTACAGATTACTTACATAACTGGGCGCGCGGCGCACAAAGTGCTACGTCTCCAAAAAAATTTGAAATCGGAGCTCCTAACGGACACAGAAAACGCAGCGGAGAACGGCAACCACTCTACGCGACAGTTCGTGAGTGACTAGGAGGGTACCTTGTAACGGCAAATATATTTCAGCGAAATTCACCAAATATTTCAAATTTTTGGCGGTTTGGCGCACTGCATGCGCCAGCGCGACCAGTTAAGGGTTAATATTGCATAATTATTTATTACAGAAATTATAAATTTATTATTACATTGGTTATTACATTGTTGTTTATTATACAGAACTTATAAACCAAAAAACGAATGAAAAAGGCGATTAGGAAACAATCCAGAGACCATTGAGAAATTCACACCTAGGTTAGATACCGTTCTCCCGACACCGGAAGGGCATTTTATTACAGGGTCCGCTTATAAGTACATTCCCACAAATTAAAACTGTCTTCTTGTTCTATACATACAGATTCTAATATTTTGACATAATTACTGCATTTATTATTGCATTTACATTTTTTAACATTTATTATTATTACCTTTACCGTAATTATTAAATTTATAATATTACCTTTATTATTACATCTGTGCATTTATATTATTTCCACATTTATTACTTCCATTATTACATTTACTAAAAGCAAGTAAGGAAGCAATCCAGAGACCTTTAAAAAATTCATACTTAGGTTCGAACATGTTCCCACGACTCCGTAAGGGATTTTTTGACCAAGAATCTCATTAAAGGGTCTAACTTATAAGTACCTTCGCACAAATTAAAATTATCTACTTTTTCTATACACACAGATTCTATTATTTTTCTTTTGACATAATTATTACATTTATAAAGTACCTTACTTGATTCCCAATCTATGGCATGATTATTTTGGCTTACATTGCTGGCTTAGAAAGAGTAAAACCATTGACGAAAGATTTTAAGTTTGCTTTGGCATTCAAATATTCATCTACCGTGAAAAATAAATTGGTTAGGAATAACGTTGCAAAAGAGGAACAAGCCTGTGTCTACAGCATTCCCTGTAAAAGTTGTGATTTAGTATATGTGGGAGAAACTGGAAGAAATATTGAAACTCGTATTAAAGAACACAAATATGCCTTCAGAAATTGTAATACTAATAATGCCATTTTTTATCACACCAGCCAAAATAATCATGCTATAGATTGGGAATCAAGTAAGGTACTTTATAAATGTAATAATTATGTCAAAAGAAAAATAATAGAATCTGTGTATAGAAAAAGTAGATAATTTTAATTTGTGCGAAGGTACTTATAAGTTAGACCCTTTAATGAGATTCTTGGTAAAAAAAATCCCTTACGGAGTCATGGAAATGTGTTCGAACCTAAGTGTGAATTTCTTAAAGGTCTCTGGATTGTTTCCTTACTCGCGTTTAGTAAATGTAATAATGGAAGTAATAAATGTGGAAATAAATATAAATGCAACAGATGTAATAATAAATGTAATATAAATTTAATAATTAGGGTAAAGGTAATAATAATAAATGTTAAAAAATGTAAATGCAATAATAAATGCAGTAATTATGTCAAAATATTAGAATCTGTATGTATAGAACAAGACGACAGTTTTAATTTGTGGGAATGTACTTATAAGTGGACCCTGTAATAAAATGCCCTTCCGGTGTCGGGAGAATGGTATCTAACCTAGGTGCAAATTTCTCAATGGTCTCTGGATTGTTTCCTAATCACCTTTTTCATTCATTTTTCGGTTTATAAGTTCTGTATAATAAACAACAATGTAATAACCAATGTAATAATAAATTTATAATTTCTGTAATAAATAATTATGCAATATTAAATGTAATAAATTTAATAATAAATGTAATAATTATGTAAAAAAATTAAAAAATAATAGAATCTGTACATTTAGAACAGGAAGATAGTTTTAAATTTGTGCGAATGTACTTAATGAAAATGCCCTTCCGGTGTCGGGAGAATGGGATCTAACCTAGGTGCAAATTTCTTAATGGTCGGTCCCTGGACTGTTTTTCCCTCTTGTTTTGGTTCATTCATTTTTCTGTATCCACCTGAGGAGGATGCCAGTGAGTGTCAAAACTGTTGTGGAAATAAACTCTGTCTATTAGAGTGGGTTTTTATTTTCATATTTTGACCTTCACATAGAAAAAAGTGAAGTTTTTTGCATTTATTAGTACATATTGCCAATAAATAATTGCTAAATGTTATAAAAACAAAGTACAGTATCAGGCATGCATATAATAAAAGATCTTATATTAATTAATGTTGGACCTAGGACTAAGAATGGCATTTCTCAACCTTTTTTATGCTGGTGACCCCCCCCCCCCCTTTTTTTTTTTTTTTTTTTTTTTTAAATCATGGCTCCCCTTCCCTAAATAATGATGCAGCACACACTTCAGCTAAAAACACAATTCCCAAACTATTTTTTTTCCCATGTGATGATGGAAGGCTTGATAAGAGGGTATTTAATCCATTCAATGAAAGGGTGGTAGAGTCTGCCAAACTTACAGGAAGCCTACATAAATCGAATGAACATTCTTCTGATAGGACCAAACAGTTGTCATTCCTGTCAGAAGACTTGGGTACATTTGTTTTGATAAGTACCTGAGCACCTCCCACAACCCTCACAAATCATTTCCTGTGAGGACATCTAAAATGTTTTAAGTTAATAGGGACAGGAAAACATGCCATATTCAAAACCTCAAGCATAGGCCATATTAAAGTACAGTACTTATTGAACTATGAAATTAGGAAATGTGTGTAGGAAAATTAATTGTACATTGTACTGTACATATACACAAAATCTGCAACAGTAATTACTGTATTTACAGTAACTTCTCACTATTAGCAAAGTACCACTTGTTTTAGCAATACAAGATAATTAAAGTGCATATATTCAACAGTAAGAGTTAATATAATCCTAAAATATGTCAAAAGGTTTCTTACATTATTTCATCATTTTTAGATTTATATTTTAAACAAAATTAGTTGATTTTTTTTTTTTTTTTTTTTTTTACTCAAACTCCGAAAAATGTTGCATCACTAGCTTTAACAATTTCATAAACTAGTTACTAACACCAAATCATTTTATTTAATCTTAGGGGAGACCACTATACAATGGGGGATTAAACAGTTATTTTACTAACACTTTGTTGCAAAAAAGTCTTTACCGACTTTATTTTGGCTTATACCAGAATATTTTATTCAATCTTAGAGGCAACAGAGAGTTGCACACAAGAGGAAATTCTTTATTCATCTTTAAGATATAAGATTAATATTTGTTAAGTTACCTTCCTTATTGAGGTACGAAAAAAAATCAATATTTAGAATAAATCTGCATTTCAGTATAGGCCTACAGTGAAAATCTTTATAGGGTACACAAGGATTGGAATCAGTACCAGTAATTACAGTAAAAAACACTTGGTTTTCCAAATTTTTTTTTATTTGATTATAAAAGTCAATAAATAATAAATTTATTTAATCAATACCATATATTTGGAATCATGTTGCTTTCCCCCTTGCACTATTTAAAGCTGACATACATCCTGGTATTTCATTGATGAGCTTTGCTATTTGTTCAGGACTGAGGTATTGCAGCCCATTCTTCTATTATGGTTTTGATGAGGCTTTCCCTGGATGTAGACTATGGATGCTACTTAACCATTTCACTGCCACAAATATATGTGGGTATGGCATGCAGCACAGATTATGGCAATGAATATACATTTGTTTGGTTGTGAAAGGGTTAATAACCTATCTAGCATATACCACACACGTTCTGTTGGGTTCATATACATGACTGACCTGGTTATTACAGAAAACCCCATGTTTACTACAGCTTGCGGATGTCTCAAAGAAAATTCTTGGGATGGACATTGTCAGAGAACCATGTTTAGCAAATTCATGAATTCTGAATTGATAGAAAGTTTATAGGGCAATTTTCTTTCCTTCATTATAATTTTTATATTAATCATCAAATTTGTAAAATGGTACGAGTAGTAAATAATTATTTTGTGTAGATCTTGGAAGTTTAATTTCAATGTCATACAAGAGAATTAACATATTTTACCTTTGCCACTGTTGCTATAGCCATACTCATAGTCACTTAGTTGTTTACCAAGTCTTCCCGTGTTCTTTAACTTGTTCAAGTACAAAATATAGGGGAAAATAATGAATTACATTAGAAGTAAACTTCTGTTGCTTATGGGACTCCTACTTATAGTAAGTTGAGACTTAACAAAATATAACTTGTAATGAGTAAACTAATTAGCTAATTCATTAATAATGAGACACAATACATTCATTATGCATTAGCCTAAGTTATGTAGGTTACTTTGGTAGCTCTATAAATAGTTTTATGTTAATTAGCTGACTTGAGATTGACATTTTGCAAAATTTCTGAGTAAAATTTAATGTAATAACGTAAAAAGAAATGGCTTCACCCATCTCTGAAAATGAGAGAGAGAACCAACTGGTCAGCTGATGATCTCATCCCCCCCCCCCTCAATTTTTTTAATTCTGGACACAAGGAAAGTAAATTAACTAATTTCACATAAATTTAATTAGGTTATGTGCGATGAAATTAAAATACAATTGCACCATTCCATAGAGTAATTTCTCATATATGATTTGTTGTAGATAAAAATTTCATAAAATATAAATTTTCCTAAAATTATCTTTCATTTATAGCTGCTAAACTGAATTATATATCATATTTTCAAAATGAAAGTAATTTTACACTGCAGTCATTCCATTAATTTTATAATGTAATGAGAGAAATCCTTTATATTTCAATTATCTACTGCAGCATTTCTTAACCTGGGGGAAAATTTCAGGAATCCAGGGGGGATTTACAGCAGAATTTTGTTTGGTGATCATATAATTAGTGTACATTATAAGTCTGCTAATGTTATTAAATTTTGTCTTTGAGGTTACTTTTTTCTGTATCCTAATGGAGGGGGAAATTGGGTAGGGCAAACTGGTCAAAGGGGGAAATGACACGAAAAAGGTTAAGAACTGCTGATCTAATGTAATGCAGTACAGGGCAACCTTGAGAATCTGGAATACTCAGGACCAAACACTTTCCCGATTTTAGAATGAAAAATTAAACAATGTATGTACTGTACAACACAGCATAAATATTTACCTAAAATAAAAACCCTTAATAATACAGTATAGCCTTATTGATTTACTTACCCAAATATCCTTCTTTCTCCACTTCCAAAGTACAAAAATGTAGAGTACTGTATATCCAAACTGACAGTGTCTAAAATAGTAGAGTGGCAGGCATGAAGCATGAGCAACCCTAGCCCCCAGATGGGAGAGTAGCAAGTCTGTGAACTACTCCAACTCTTTCAAAATTTTGGAGTTTGCCAAGTATGGAAAAACTATATATGCTTACAACATGGTATTGTATGTGGTACCTTTACTTCTTAATTAAATATAAATTATTAATTAACTGAATTAAATATTTACAAAATTGCCTCAGGATTGGCGACATTGCCTATTGGGAATGAAATTAATTAGGTGCCATACATAGAACCAGAACCCCATATGTAGGCATTGGGCCTGCATGACAACAAGAAAACCAAATTTATTATTTTGTATCCAACATTTTCCATTGCTGACTCATGAAAATTACTTCGAGAGAAGAGTCAATGAACTTTGCAAAATCAGAAAATAATAAAAGATGAAGATTTATATTAAATTATATTAGTGGCTCGGAGCCTGCTTATGTTAAGCCCTGCTTTTGAGCAAGGAAGCTGTACTTTATCTTCCTATAAGTTCTGAGTGAATAACATGTGATATAAACCTAATAACGCAAAAGGATAGGCCTATTCCTTCAGGTATTTAAGTGTAGTGAATGCCTATAGCAAATAAACCAAGAGAGATCACCGCACCCTATGAACAAAAGCGAGGCCCAACAAAATAATAAGGCGAGGTAATTTCTTTGTTTACCATTAGGCAGTGCAAATACCAAAGGCAAAATAAATTTAACATTAACCACTAAAAACAATACAAAAGAGGTCCTTTGAAGATCTACACATACATAACTCTCTAATGAAAACACGTGAGCTTTTGTTGTTAACTCTCCACTGAAATCTGCTGGAAATTTCCAATGGATGAGGGTAACAGGCAATCAACCCATGGCCCTATATAGTTTTTTTACATGGTAGCCCATCTATGGGGAACTAACTCCTCTAAAATTTACAGTAACACAAACTTTACCTTTACACTAACCATGAACAAAGCCTTGTTCATTTAACAGGCATAATTCATTTTAAGTCCTATAAAAAAATAGGCATATTTCAACCTAAAGCCTATTTAGTAGGCCCACTTCACTTTATCTTGCCTAATAGGCCCAATATACTCATACACTAAAGGCTTATTTCAAATACTACAATTTGCAATTTAAATATACAAGAAGCCTACTGCACAAAGTAGGCCCTACTCTTTACACTCAAGGCCTATCCTAACTAAAAACACTAAAGTTTTAATTCAACCTGTGGTGTAGGTTATAAAATTTATTTAAGTAATTTAACTTACTCAAAATACACTTTTACATCGCAAAATTAAACGTGGAACTTTTACATCGCAAAATTAAACGCGGAACTTTTACATCGCAAAATTAAACGCGGAACTTTTACATCGCAAAATTAAATGCGGAACTTTTACATCACACAGACCTAAAGCAATTGCACAAATTCAACCTACACCCACCTAACACTTACTCTTAACCCTATTTTAAGTCCTATAAATTTAACACATAGGTCTAACACACCTATTCTGTCTTATTTGACATATAGGCATAAAACAGACAAGGCTTGATATAAGGGTCTCAAAGGCAATATTTGAGGATCTTTACTCAGCCAAATTGGTTAACCTAACACAAAACTCAAAAATAAAACCCTACAACAAAATATATATTTACACACATACATACAGTATATAAATATATACATACAACTCCAAGCATTCAATTTTTCTTTTAAGGAATAATCACTCAACATATTTCATCAACAGACACATGCATTCTTTGCAAGCACAGTGGATTCCTTCAAAATCCCAAATCTTCAAGACCTATCTGTAAGACACAACATTTACTCAATCAGAACTACAGGTATTGACTTCACTGGAGCGGTGAATCAAAGTTTTGATGACTAACTGGATTCAGAGGAATGCAAAATATATATATATATATATATATATATATATATATATATATATATATATATATATATATATATAGGTATATATATATATATATATATATATATATATATATATATATATACAGTGGCGGCTCCTCTATAAGGGCCATAGGGGCTGGGCCCCACCAGTAATCTCTGCACAAAAGCAAAAAAATGAAATAAATTATTAAGTTTTCGAATTAGATATGTAACATTTTTTTTCTAAGTTATAGACGCTTTCTTCAACATGAGCATGAAATCTTATATCTAAAGGGCTCATTTAAATTGGCCCTATATACACTATTTTATAACACAGTATTACGAGAATTGACGCACCGCGCGGATCCTGATTTCTCCTGATTGGTTTAATATGCTGATCTTGGGGCCACGGTGAAGTGGCCCAGAAGGCTGAAAATTTTCGTTTAAATTATCGCAGTCATATTTGATTTAGAGATTGTTTACGGTGGGTTTTTTTTTGTCAATGAATAAATATTAATCTATTTAATGAACAGATGGGGGTCATTAATTCCCACAATGTAAAGATCTGTTTTTATTCCTTTACAGTTCATTTTATATTTACCTTTTTCAATGTGTAATTTTAATTAGTTACACTCCAATTACATTTTCTTTGAATAGTCAAAGATTATGTCATTGAAAACAGAACAGCTGATTAGCTTTTCTTTTTATTTGAATTCAGTCTGTTTAGGAAACCGGAAGTGAATGGTATGGTAGTGCTTAATTATAGTGTTCTAATCGATTTGGTGGCGAATAATATAATTAATATTTAACCAAAGTTTGTCTACCCTTACCCGTATATGATGAACAGAGTAGATGAGATATTAAAAAAGCCATTTTCCTCCTTAAAACTGGAGGAAAAATTAGAAATAAAAAGACTGGGCGTATATCAGCCTACAGACATAATAATTACACAGCGAGATGGAAAAAAACTGAGAACATTTTCAAGCAATTGGTTTGGTAAGAAAGAATGGCTGATGGTTAGTAGTGCAGAGAGTTCCTTATTTTGTTTTTATTGTCTATTATATGGAGGAGAAAGTTTGTGGACTAAAACTGGTTGTAAAGATTTAAAACATCTTTCTGAACGAATCCAGAAACACGAATCTAGTAAATCTCATATAAACAATGCTGTCCAGTTCAAAATGTTTGGAACCACAAATATTTTATCTGTTATTAATGAGGGATATCGCCATGGCATTCAGAGACAATGAAATTGTGGACAAAAATAGGCATGTTTTATCAAGAATAATTAACTGCTTAAAATTCTGTGGTACGCATGAGCTCTCATTACGAGGACATAATGAAGGTGAACAATCCTGCAATCGTGGAGTATTTTTAGACATGATTAGCTATACAGCTACCTTAGATAGTACGCTGAGTGACCATCTTGAAAACAACAAAGTTGCAAAAAACACATCTAAAACAATTCAAAATGATCTTTTGGAATGCATGTATGAAGTTTACATTGATGAAATAAAAAAGGAAATAGATGAAATAAGTTTTGTTTCTGTCCAAGCCGATGAAACAACAGACGTGGCTTGTAATTCACAATTTGTAATTATACTACGATATCTAAAAAACTTCGAACCTGTTGAAAGATTCATAATATTTGCTAAAGTTGGAGATAGGACTGCAAATGGACTTACAAATGTTCTTACTGAAGAACTACAAAAATTTAATCTCAAACATAAACTCGTTGCACAGGCATATGATGGGGCAGCCGTAATGCGTGGCCTACATTGTGGTGTACATGTTCAAATGAAGAAAATTTATCCACATGCACATTACATTCACTGTTACGCACACCAGCTAAATATTACCGTTAAAAATATCTGCTCATCAAATAAAAATATGAAACTGTTTTTCTCGATCCTAAATGGAATTAGCACATTTTTTAATATGTCTCCAAAGCGAAGTAGTCTGCTTCTTGAAATTTGTCAAACACGTATTCCTCATGTGTCCCAAACGAGATGGAATTTTCATTCCAGAGTGGTTAATAGTGTTAGAGAGAACAAAGAGGAGCTCACTGAATGTTTTGGAAGAATTCAGAATGATGAGGGTTGGGATGATAAAAGTATATGCGAGTCTATTGGATTCAAAAGGTCGCTTGAAGATAAGGAGTTTAATTTTTAGCTCTTATTCTTTTATTCTGGAATGAAACACGTAGAAATTTTATACAATGTCCTGCAAGCAAAAAAAACGACCAGTGTTACCACTGCACAGGCATTAAAAGACTTTGAATTATCTATGAGTCAATTAAGAGAAGAGGTTCCAGTCTTTATTTTGAAAGCTTTTGAAAATCATAATGAAATCCCATCACGTCCAATAAAAAAGGCAAAAAGGGATATAATTGGGACAAAAACTGATAAACTTTGTAGTTTTGCAAAAGATGCATGCACTCGCATTACTGACGAGATGAATGAGCAATTTGGGAAATCAGAAATATTTTGCTCCTTTGCTGTAATAGATCCCAAAGAATTTAATCATCATCTTAGACAATTCCCAGTTGAATACTGCAAAGTTATTGAAACTAATTATCCTATGCTAAGGGGAGAAAAACTGTCTTCTGAATTAGAAATCGTGTACTCAAACAAAAGCTTTGCTAATATTTCGAGCGCTTGCGCTTTAATGCGCTTCTTATACAAAAACAAACTGCTAGATACTTTTTCTGAAGTGTCAAAATTATTGGAAATTGTCTTAGTGATGCCTGTTTCTACTGCCAATTCTGAACGCTGTTTCAGTACATTGAAACGAATAAGACATTTTTAAGAAACACGATGACACAAGATCGCCAAAATGCTTTGGCTGTCTGTTCAATACACAAAGAGTTTATATCGCAAATTCCGGACTACAATAAGAAGGTAATTGAAAAATTTGCCAACTGAAAAAACAGAAGAGGAGAATATTTATATAAATAAACGTGAGTAACTGAGTATACACCTTATGATAAAATATTAACTAATTTCTGTTTGTTTTTAATTTTATTTCATTCTCAACTAAGTTTATTTTACTGTTTTATAATGTGTATGTGTGTACACGCACAGAAAAGTGCAAAAATTACATGATTTACACTGATTGAACAGAATGCAGTTGCGAACTATTACCGTACTTTAAAAAGCGGAAAAAACAATAATAATTGCAGTAAATTCATTGTTTGCCTCCATACATAGTGATGGGATACATAAATATTTTGATATTAAGTATATGCATTAGTCGGGCCCCACCAACTATTATGAGCACGAGCTGCCACTGTGTGTATATATATATATATATATATATATATATATATATATATATATATATATATATATCTTGAAACGGACGTGTTATGTGCCTTGAAAAGTGGACGCTCAATTCTGCCAGTTGAGGTTTAAGTTTTGGTTTTTGGCTAAAAATATAATAGTTACCCCTTTTTCTTTGATGCATTCAATCTAACGTGAAGGCAGCGAGTCTTTTGCTTATATTGAGGTTCTAAATGTAGCATGGCTAGGTGCTTTAAACCCTAGATCCATGTCCCAAAGCTGGATCCTGTCTGCTTTGCAGATAGCTGGTGAGGGAAGCTATATTTATGGGACCTCTTTGCGAGTGACCCGTTGCCCACGTCGGGCTAGCATCATGAAAAAGAAAAACTATGGTATTTGTCATTTACCATTACTTACTCGGACTATAGTGGATTTAACCTCTTAAGCGCTCCTGCCCTCATATGGCACCAGTGAATTTTATCCCTGAAACGTTTCTGATGACATATGCCATTTTTTTTAATTTCACGCTAAATTATATTGTTATTGATGGCTTATGCCTTTCATTTGCGTGATTTAGCAAATTGCGACATTTGGCAACCCTGTGGGTATGAATACGCGTGTCTTCCTATAATTACATTAGTAACTCAGCAACATTTGTGTGGGGTGGTGCGTGTATATCTATTTTGCTGATTCCCTTCGAAATGAATGCTTCAAAAAGGATTCGTAGTGATAAAGATATTAGTGAAATTCTTGATGCAGTTGGATCGGATTTTAGTGAAATAACTAGTGAAAGTGATTCATCATATAATAGCATAATGACGATAATAGTGTAAGTGATGATGTTGTTGTTGTTGTTGCCCTTCCATCTGATTGGGCCAGCACAGGGCGTGAAAGAGAGCCATTCATCCTCTGTTAGGTAAAGGCTATTGTCTTTATACAGATAATTTTTATACTAGTCCTACTTTGGCAGATGCTTTGACTCAAAGTCAGACCGATATTGTTGGCACAGTGAGACTAAATCGTAAAGATCTCCCAAAATCAGTGAAAGAAGCAAAACTAAAAAAAGGGGAAACAGTGGCAGCCTATCGTAATAAATTGCTCATCTTGAAATGGAAGGACAAGAAAGATGTGACTGTTTTGAGCAGTATCCACGATCACTCGATGGAAACTACTGTTTCCAGACGTGGAAAAGACCAAACAAAACCAAAGGCTGTTGTAAATTATAATTGCCATATGGGAGGTGTGGACCTATCAGACAATCTACTTTGCCATTTTACTACAGCTCGTAATAGAATGAAGAAATTCTATAGAAAAATTTTCAGACACCTTTTAGACGTGGCAGTCCTGAACTCTTTTATTACTTATAAGAAACTTGGAGGAAAAAAGAAAAGGATTGATTACATTATTACACTCAGCGAAAACTTGATAGGGAAATATGCAGCTGCTATACCAGTGCCTAGCACATCTGGAGGGAGGCCTGCACGCCTTACTGCACAGCCTTCAAGATTCATCGGACGCCATTTTCCTGCTTCCTGCCCACCACAAGCAGGTAGACAAAAAGGTCTAAGAAGATGTGCCCAGTGCAGTAAAGAAAAAAAAAAAAAAAAAAACTTCCTATATGTGCGACAAATGTAGAGTGGCACTATGTGTAGTGCCCTGTTTTGCGGTTTGGCACTCAAAATAAAAAGGTAAGCAATTATATTTTCGTCTTTAAATAACCATTTATGCATATTTTACCCTTTAATATACTAAAAACCCCAAAAAATAAAAAATAATAATTTTGACAAAAAAAGTGACGTTTTGGAGTACGTCATGGCACAAGTAAGTGCCGCTTAACAGGTTAATTATCCCAGAAGAGTTCCTTGTTCCATGCACTGTCTGTGTGTATCATATATATATATATATATATATATATATATATATATATATACAGGGTGGGCCGTAAGTTTCCATACATAGGAAAAATAAACATTTTTTTATGGATAACCATTTTTATTTATATAATATGCTCTACATGGTTGCCATTGTTTTGAAAACACATTTCAATACATGTTCCCCACTGCTGATGAACACGCATTAGCACAGTTGACGTTATGCTTGTAATGGCATTGGTGATACGTTCCTTTAGATGATTTATGTCTCGTATCTTTTCCTGATACACCATGGCCTTCAAGTGCCCCCAAAGATAGAAATCAAGGGGGGTGAGATCTGGGGATCTGGGAGGCCACTCCACAGGACCACGCCGACCAATCCAAGCATCCGGAAACTGCTGATCCAAATACCGACGCACATATTTAAATTTTCCTATGTATGGAAACTTACGGCCCACCCTGTGTATATATATATATATATATATATATATATATATATATACTGTACTCTTTATATGTACCACAAATAACAACCTGTCTGAACATAACCAAGGATCGGAGAGTAAAGGCTTTTATTGCTGTGCTCTGGTTCTGTGCACATAATTTTGTGCCAAAAATTATATGGTTAGACAATGGCACATACAAACTACTCTAAAGGGGTTTTATGGCCTCCCTTGGCCAGAGACCAAACAACACAAAACCAGTACAAGATTTAAAGCTCCAAGCCCTCCAGATCTACGTGTGGAGGAGTAACATTTACTCTACTAAAACTGCTGGTATTGTGGAAGTACAGTACATTTCAATTAACTCACCAATGTAGAAGTCACTTTAAAACATAAATCGTTAACAAAACAAAACATGACAAAACTCCAAAACAACATTAGTAAATCAGCATTTAAAAACTGGTGACTTATAAAACTTGCACAAATAATGAGCAAAGTTAAAATGCTTAATAACTTTACTTTAATTCCATTAATTTCCTATACCTAAGGGGAGTCAAACTGATTGACATAACTTTAACAAAACTTGAGAAGTTGGCCTCTTGAACTTTTATATTTAAATAGGTCTTGAGTAACCTCTCTTTTTCTAAGTTCCTACTTCATTCCTTTTAGCTCATTTCACATGGTTTTAAAACACACTGTTTATCAAAAAACTTAATCTATAACATACAGGTTTTCAAGCAATCAAATACAGATATTTTGGAGATATCGCATTTTGGCAGGGTTATGCCCAATTTTTTTTTCTTTTCAAAAAATAAGTTTTTACATACTCAGAATCAGCATGGAAAAGTAAACAATTGTGCAGGGAGTGAACTTTAATATACAATGGTAATATTGACACAAAGTGATTAAAAGTGTTTAAATAAGCAAAAAATGAATCCATGATCATGACATCATGCTCACACCTGGGTAAATCACAGGTACCCAAGATTTTAATATGTTGTGCATGACCTTTAGATTTAATGCACAGATTTGTGTATTCCACAGATAAAATTTTAACAGCAAAACAGCTGTTAACAGGTCTCAAAAACCATCAATTTTGATAAGCGCTCTTCATGGATCACCCAAAATAGGCATATTGCATTGCACATTGCAGGAAAACCTGATGTGATGGACAAAATCTAAGGTGATTTTTTAAATCAGCATATCAATATTATCCAGAAACAGGTCTTAGAATTAAATCAGCAGCAAAAAATATTTTTTTTGTTGGGCAGTTATATTAGCAGCCTGCTTATGTTAAGCCCTGCTTTTAAGCAAAAAGATGTACTTTATCTTCCTATAAGTTCTGAGTGAATAACATGTGATATAAACCTAATAATGCAAAAGGATAGGCCTATTCCTTCAGGTATTTAAGTGTAGTGAATGCCTATAGCAAATAAACCAAGAGAGATCATCGTACCCTACGAACAAAAGTGAGGCCCAATTAAATAATGTGAGGTAATTTCTTTGTTTATCATTAGGCAGCAAAAATACTGAAGGCAAAATAAATTTAACATTAACCACTAAAAACAATATGAAAGAGGTTCTTTGAAGATCTACACATACATAACTCTAGGGAAAAAAACTTAGGGCTTTTGTCATTACCTCTCCACTGAAATCTGCTGGAAATTTCCAATGGATGAGGGTAACAGGCAATCAACCCATAGCCCTATATAGTTTTTTCACACCAAGAATCAGAGATATCTACAGGGTGTCCCATAAGTCCGGCATCATAGGAGAAATTCATATTTTTCTATTTCCACAAACCATAATTCATATTTTTCTCTTTCTACAGGCCATAATGTCTGTGAGCAAGGAAGAACGAATGGTGAGGTAAATCGACAGAACACCCGCTACTGGTCTCAAAACAACCCTCACTGGTATACCTCTTCAAAGGAACAAGGTGCATCTCGGGTGATGGTATGATGTGGCATTTGGAAGGATCGCATCATAGGCCCCCTCTTTTTCAATGAACATGTCACTGGAGGCACATACCTACGTATGCTCAAGGAAGAAGCATTTCCCAGTGTCTTGAACGAAGAAGAAAATTCCCCAACATAGTTCCAGCAAGATGAGGGCCTGTGGAATGGCCAGCTAGAAGCTCGGATCTCACGCCACTAGATTTTTATCTCTGGGGCCACTTGAAAGCGCTGGTATACGCAAAGAAAATTAGGTGTGTTGAACATTTGGAGCAGCACATTATTGGGACATGTAACAGCATTACTCCTGACATCATTCATCGTGTGCTTGCTGACTGGGTATCATGTCTGAATTTGTGTATTGAAAACCAATAGTGGACATATTGAGCACATTCTGTAAATAAAAGCTTTTGTTTTGCCTTTTTTATTATTTTTCCTATGATGCCAGACTTATGGGACACCCTGTAGAATCTTGAAAAAATTTTCTAAACAACTGGTGGAACCAGATTTTAAGATTCCAGATTCTCAAGGTTGCACTGTGCATATTTATGCTCATGGTATAAGATATTAAAGAATTGCAATAAATTAACTTCAAATAAAACCTGAATATATTGGGAGGGCTATCATTCATCAAAAATACATCAGTTTCAGTATCTACAATTTTTCTTTACATATTTTTGTTCTCTTGAATTAAAATTTCACCATGTCCACAGCCATTTATGCAAGTAATGCATATGGCTTTGATTAATAATAATAATAATAATAATAATAATAATAAATAATAATAATAATAATACTATAGCAGAATGAATGATTCATAAATAGAATTGGTATAGAAATGGCACATATTTATGGCAAACTTCAAGAAATTGAAATTCAGTTGAAGTCATGTGACAGTTCCAACTCCTTTGGAATTTGAATATTTTTACCCTCCCACAGGGAGTGAGAGAAAGGTATCAGTGACTGTTATATAGCTTCATTCAAGACTAAAATGTGTGAAGAAATTTGTTTGCTTTTTATTAAAACTTGTTGCTTTTCATAAATTAGACAGAAATGTAATATACATTGAAACTACAATTATTGGTGATAATGATTTATTTTGAAAATGTTTAACATCACAAATTCATCCAGGAAATTTAACATCCCAAATTATTAAGTAAAAAATGTATAAACCTGCTTTTATTTAGACCACATATTGTCAAGTAAAACAAATTATCAAATGATTAAATTATTTATTTATATTTATTGCACCAACTTAAAGTACATCTAACCTAATATGCCATGTTTAAAATCAACATCTATAATAGGGTGTTTCATTCGTACAGAGGAAAATATCAAAGGTCAATATTTTTCTCCACTTTGCTTGAGCTTTTATTCCTTTTCATGTAAGAAAGATGTGCACCAATTTTGAAAACGATTAAGTGATATTTAGGGGTTGCACACACTTGAACCTTTTATAATAAACAATTTTCTTCAGTATTATGAAAAAATTCTCCCTTGGAAGCACAGAAAATAAAAAAACTCTAGTATTAAAATCAGAAAATCTGAATCAATTTTTGAATTGGTACAAGGGCATTCTCACCTTGGTTCTTTTCGGTGGCACCTTTCGATGATGTTCAACAATCCAAAACAAGAATTGTTTTTGCTTCTTGTCCTTGACTGATTCATTGAATTGCTTGATTAATGCAATTCCCCTCTCCACTGTGTCATTTACTACTTTCAGCGCATTAACTGACTCTCTCAAGCCATCATTTTTGGTGTACTCCTCTACGTTGTCGACATCCCCAACGCCAAAGTTGTCGAAGAATGTCTTCGTCCTTTGAGTGACGAAGTTGCTCAGATCCTTGCCTTCAAAAGTCAGGTTTTTCCACTCAAGTCGTTTGAGTTCCTTTCTCGACGCAGGTTTGTTCAAGGCCTGGAACATCTTTTCTTTCTTAGTTGGCAATATCCATTCATCAAGGAAAGCCAAGCCAACTAGAGTCTCCAAGAGATACCATAGATGCCTTTTGGTAACTCTCAAGGCAGCCTGGCCCAGGTCTTTGTTCGGATATGAAATCAACAGTTGAATCATATCTAGGTCATTTTTCGGGGCCCACCTACTGACCACTGCCTCGTGCCAGAACCAGACATAAATGAAACATGTAAAAATGGCCACGTCATGCAATCCCTTCACCTCTCGGTCAGTGAGTTCCAGTTACTCCTGGAACAAAACCATTTTCAGCATATAGATAGCTTTCGCCATCCACCTGGTTTGATGATGGGCTCCTGGAGTCCTGAAGGAGAGCTCAGCTCCACCCCAGCATCCAAGGAAAAGGAGCGACAGCTTGAGGAGTTCCTCATAATCTTCTCTCGGGTGACATGAACTTTCAATGACTCCACGAAGATAACTCACCATCCTGATTCGTTCATCTTCCAAGTACCTAGTGGCTGGCTCTTCTTCATCAATCATGGTTTTGAAACAATTTTTGTTAATAAAGTCCCAATGCTGCTGAAATTGTTGAAACAACAGGATTTCAGGACCACTTGTTGGCCCCAGGGACTTATGAAAGACCTCCTTCAAAATGAGCTCATAAATGTGGTGATGGCAAGGCAACCACAAGAGTGATCAACCAAGGAATTGTTCAATCCTCATACATGCCCCTTGCAGAAGTCCGGTATTGGACGCCGTAGTGTCAAACGAGAGGCCAATGATGCGATCCTGAATTCCAAATTGTTGCAGCTCCTGGATGATGGTTTGAGCCATTTGTTCACCAGTACCATCCTGGGCAACAGGCACTCCAAGAAGATGCTTGAACTCCTTCCCTGTTACCGCAACAGCTACTGTGTCTTCCAAGCTTCTAGAGCTTCCGCCAGCAGCTTGGGGTAGCAGCTTGCTGTCCCACTGCAGAACTAAGAGAGGTGGATCTTTGAAGATTGACTCATCAAGTTGTTTGGACATTTTCTCTCAATACTTGGCACGTGCTCAATGAACAGTTGATGGTGAAATAATAATCTGCGATACATCTTGTCCAAGACTTTTAGCAGTTGGAATGAAGGAAGTGCTTGCTTGTCAAATACAGAGTTGTTCTCTATCCCAAGTAGCCACGAGTGTTGGATCAAGTGTGTTCTTGGAATGACAAGGTGACTTAGAGGACAATGGAGCAGCAAAATCTTCATCATCATCTGTTGTCACTGTTGAACTAGAGGATGTGCTATCCAGCTTCATTTTCTCAGAGATCTTTTCAGCTTCTTCAGCATGCTTTCATTTCTGAAGTTCAAGTTTCTTAGCTGCTTCTTCTTTCCATTTGACAGACATAGTGTGTTTCCTATCCACCCCAGCCATTGAAGAACTCATTCTGTCCTCCCTCTGGGAGGACAAGAAAACCTTGTCCTCCTCCGGAACTGAACTCATGCTCATCATACCTTGACAAGCGATGTTGAAAAGGTCAGCAAGGTCTCCCTTCCACACCATAATGGCTTTGTCCATCTCTCTCAACTTCTCCTCCTTCAAGTTTTGGTACTCTTTGTACAGCTTTAGTATAGCGGCTCTAATGTTCTCCTCCATCTTCACAGGGATATTTGCCTTCTTCCAAACTTCTTGAAGCTTGATACTCATAGACTTGATGGCAAGGGGGATTGTTTCCTTCAGCTCCAGGTGATGATACATAAAGCAGAGGAGGACTTGCTCCCGGGATGGCAATCTTGCTCCTAAGAGCTCTTTGACGAGTCTTTTCAATCAGCCAGATCTTCTTTCTTTCCATTTTCAACACTTTTTGCACCTGCAAAAGAAAAGAAAACATTACAATACCTGCAAAAGAAAAGAAGACATTCTAATATGTTGAAAGTTGAGATGTTCTCAAGATTTGGTTACAAATGGTGTTCAATTTGCTTCAAATTTGATACATATGCTTTACAGATCATAAGATGTATGGGGAAGAGCAAAGTGTAGTGAAATTCATAACTTGATAAAAGTGGAATACCTTAATCTACAATAAAAAAAAAATTAATTTGCAACGTTTAAACAACTTAAAAGTATACTTACCTAATTTGTGATGCTAAACAAGATTACTCATAATAGTATGCTTCATTACATTTCATTTGGAAAACATGAAGCTACTGCGGCCTATCAAGGTTATCCAAGTCATAAGCTATATTTTATTATAATAATAATAATAATAAAATTGTGCAAAATGTCAATCTCAAGTCAGCTAATTAACAGACAACTATTTACAGAACTACCAAAGTAGCCTACATAACTTAAGCTAAGAATATACACTACAGTATTTACAATCTACAAACTATCACTACAGTATTTACAATCTACAAACCAGGGCTGTGGAGTTGGCACATAAAAAACTGACTCCGACTCCTCAATTTTTTGTCTATCTGACTCCGAAGGTATATTAATTCTAAATCTGCTATGATGATAATTACACAAGAGGCATTTCATCACCACCACATGAAGCATCATCATGATTGACTAGTAACGTTTCAAAATTCGCGGACGATACTAAAATAGGGGGTAAGGTTGTTAACGAGGACGATAGAAATAGGATCCAAGACGATGTAAATAGGATTATGGAGTGGACGGATAAATGGCAGATGCAATTTAACGTAGATAAATGTAAAGTTTTGCATATAGGTTCTCGCAACAATAATTACGCGTACACGATGGATGATAGGGAGTTAGCGAGCGTTGACGAGGAAGTAGATTTAGGCGTACGCGTAACTAAAGATTTAAAGGTTAGGAACCAGTGCCTGGAGTCTTGCGCAAAAGCGAATAGGATGTTAGGCTTCATAGCGCGTAATTTCGAATTTAAGTCGAAGGATATCATATTGCCCTTTACAAGTCCCTAGTCAGGCCTCATTTAGAATATGCAGTTCAGTTTTGGTGCCCGTACTTGCGTGAGGATATTGATAGGTTAGAAAGGGTTCAGCGTCGTGCCACGAAACTTATTCCCATTGGCGCAACAAGCCTTATGAAGATAGGATTAAAGTGTTAGACTTGTATTCACTCGAAACTAGGAGATTAAGGGGGGAGCTTATTGAAGTTTTTAAAATCGTTAATAACATCGATAACGTGAATTTTGACAAATTGTTCACTTTCGATAATAGTAATACTTGCAATAACGGATTCAAGTTGCGTGGCAGACGTTTCATTACTAATATCGCTAAAAACTTCTTTACGTTTAAAGTAATTGATAAATGGAATAATCTTCCCGCGTCAGTCATTCATTCTACCAGCATTAATATGTTTAAGAACCGTCTTGACAGACATTTTAAAGGTATTAATGTTGTTTAATTTAAATAACAACAAAGTTAGTAACAGAAGCTCTGGTGGTGGTGCTCGGGGATGAGTCTGTTGACGATGAATGCCAGCTTGTGACATGCCAGCGTGATGCCAGCAATAAAATTATTAAAAAAAAAAAAAAAAAAAAAAAAATTAGACTAACACGAATGTAGATGTAGCTCATAGCGTAAACTAACCCACTTTTGTTTAACTTTACCTACTTTTTTTTTTTTTTCTTATCCTCCTTACTTTGCATGTCTCTAACTCTTTTCTTGCATGTTTGTAGTTTGCATGGTATGACAGTGAGTTAAGACTGTGTTTGCATGGTTTGTAAGCATTCTTATTTTACTTCTTTTCATCTTTCACCCCTCTCCTATTCTCTCCGACTATTTTTCTGACTTGTCGGCAGTGGCCGGCGGATGATGATGGTGAGACACTTTTCCTCTTTTTCTGAATGAATGTTAACCCACGAGTGATAGGTGTTGCTCCTTACTTAACCCCTTATTCTCTTCTCTTCTCTTAACCCCCTACTCTTTCCTTTCTCTCGGGCTAGCCTTAGAGTGGATCTTAGGGTCTTTGTTAGCCTTAGCTTCTGTAGATCTGTAGATCATCTGTGGTCATTGTTACGGTAACTTTGTCTGTAGTAAAGAATCTTGTAAGTGGTGCTTGTCGTTCAGTAGATTTCTGATCTTTTGTTAACTTTGAAGTAGTTGGAAGGTTTTTATTACTATCTTTCTCAATGACAACTTCTAAAATTTTGGGATGGAAACACTGCAAATGTCTTTTCAAATTTGATGCTCTGGTTGGTGCATTTTTATCAGAGCCAGTAAAACCACTGATTTTTGCTTCACATAATTTTTCATCATCATCATCTTCTATCATACACTGACACACGAAATGTTTCCCATCTGTGGTTATTGTAAAATATTCAAAAACTGCAGACTTTGTTGGAAGTGTCTTTGCCATTGTGAAAGGGGTTTTAGACTTGAAAGTTAAAAACTTATGAAATTTAGAAAGAACTCGAAATTAAATAAGCATTAAAAATAAAAAATATTATCTGAAAAGAAAAAATGAATTAATGGCATTAGTGTCTGAAATGGAAAACATTGTGTTTATTATTTAAGTGGTTTAACCACCATAGCTGCCAGTGATATCACACACAAAAACATATTTTATTAAAATTTATATTGAGGTCGGACTCGGAGTCGGTACATTTTTACCGACTCCAACTCCGACTCCAGCACCACCAAAATTGCTTCTGACTCCAACTCCACAGCCCTGCTACAAACTATCACTACAGTATTTACAATCTACAAACTATCACAACAGTATTTACAATCTACAAACTATCACTACAGTATTTACAATCTACAAACTATCACTACAGTATTTACAATCTACAAACTATCACTACAGTATTTACAATCTACAAACTATCACTACAGTATTTACAATCTACAAACTCACTCACTCAGTCACTCACTCATTCATGAAAGCATCCAAATTTTTCTTAAAACTAATGAGCTACTATTTACCACATCATATGGCAAGTTATTCAAAAAATTTACTACTCTGACTGAAAAAATATTTTTGTAGATCAAGTCTACAAGGCTGTTTTCTAATTTTCTAGTTTTCTAATATCTCTAAGGAGAGAGATACATTTTAAAATACAGGGTGTCCCATAAGTCTGGAACCATAGGGTAAAATAAGTAATTCATGTTTTTCCTTTTATGCAAGTGCCCATGATGTCTGAGTAAGGAAGAACGCATCCAGGTAATTCTGCTCGTAGGAAATCGGAGTCAGAGGGAAGTTGCTGAGGAATTTAATAGACTGCATCGGGACTGCAGGCCAATAACACACAGCTGTGTCGGCAAACTTGTAGCAAAGTTCAGGGAAATGGGATCCATAGGAGATAAACCACGCAGTGGACCTCCGAGGACATCCACCAATGATGACACAGCCGCTACCATCCTTGCTCATTTCACAAACAGTCCCCAAAAGTCTCTTCAGCATTTTTATTGCTGTTTTTATCATTTTACCCTATGATTCCAGATTTACGGGACACCCTGTATAATTAAATTAGGATCTAGTCAAAAATGACCATCTAGTTCCTTGCTTCTCAAAGGGTAACTACAGTAAATTTAGAGAGTTGTTAGGCTCAGGAACAGGGCTGTGGAGTCAGAGTCAATTTTGGTGCTGCTGGAGTCGGAGTCAGTAAAAATGTACCGACTCCGACCTCAATATAAATTTTAATAAAATATGTTTTTGTGTGTGATATCACTGGCAGCTATGGTGGTTAAACCACTTAAATAATAAACACAATGTTTTCCATTTCAGACACTAATGCCATTAATTCATTTTTCTTTTCAGATAATATTTTTTATTTTTAATGCTTATTTAATTTAGAGTTCTTTCTAAATTTCATAAGTTTTTAACTTTCAAGTCTAAAACCCCTTTCACAATGGCAAAGACACTTCCAACAAAGTCTGCAGTTTTTGAATATTTTACAATAACCACAGATGGGAAACATTTCATGTGTCAGTGTATGATAGAAGATGATGATGAAAAATTATGTGAAGCAAAAATCAGTGGTTTTACTGGCTCTGATAAAAATGCACCAACCAGAGCATCAAATTTGAAAAGACATTTGCAGCGTTTCCATCCCAAAATTTTAGAAGTTGTCATTGAGAAAGAGTAATAAAAACCTTCCAACTACTTCAAAGTTAACAAAAGATCAGAAATCTACTGAATGACAAGCACCACTTACAAGATTCTTTACTACAGACAAAGTTACTGTAACAATGACCACAGAAAAGTTCAAGAAGCACATCATCGAACTGGTGGTAAGAAATGGTTTAGCCTTATCTTTATTTTCATAACCAGTCTTTCTAGGCCTAAATGGAGAAATGGCCAAGAAACTTGAGTTTCTCTGGAAAGACAAAGTATCAGAAAAATTATAGTTGAAGAAGCCACAAATAAAAAGGAAGAACTTCGAAGAACTCTTAAGGGACGCTTCACATTTATTAAAATGGATGCAGCCACGCGTCATAGAGTTAACTATTTTGCCATCAATGCTAGATTTGTTGATGAAAACAATAAAATGGTAACTTGGACATTGGGAGTAAAGGACACCAAGGCGCATCATGACAGCGACTATCTTCAGAAGTTAGTGGAGGAAGTTTTACAAGACTTGTAATTAAGAAAGAGCAGATTCTATGTATTGTCACAGATAATGCTTCAAACATGCTAAGCACGATAGAAAAGCTGAATAAAGTTGATGAAGAAAAAGTGGCTAATGAAGATGACATTCCTGAAACTGATTCTCAAACAGCACAAACAGAACAGAGCGATGAAATTTTAGATGGTATTGTTGAAGAAGCATCTAAGCTCTTTCTAATCCAACATATGCGTTGTGTTATACATACATTGCAGCTAGCAATAAGAGATGGATTGAAAGATCGCCATGCAGCTACTCTGCAAGTAGCCACTGCAGCCAGGACCTCTAAAATTGATGCTATTATCCAGAGACGTGCAGAAAAGGGAGCAATTTTGGACCAAGCAACACGCTGGGGGAGCACATATTTGATGATTAAATGTTTGCTTGATCTAAAACCCTTCCTGAAGACATTGATAATCCCAATGTTTCACTAACTGAAATTCAATGGAGGGAGGTTACACAATTAGAAGCTCTGCTTGCTCACCCTTATACTGTCACCAAAAAGTTGCAAACAGAGGATTTAACTCCTGGTACATTCCTATGGGAATGGAAAAATTTATTATTTCGTCCATCCCAAACTGGAGGATTAATTGCTGATGGAATTGATCCTCAATGAAGAAAAGAGGGTCTGCTACTGGAAAATGAGATCTTATTAGCTGCTGTCTACATAGATCCAATGAACCAATTTTGTTGACTGAAGAATGAATTGCTAAAGCAAAAGAGGCCCTCTGCGAGGTTGCAATTCGCATAAAAGGGCTATTACCTGAAAATCCTGAACCACAGGATGAAGATATGAGTAAGTCCCTCTCATCCTCTTCAAATGATGAAGAATTAGACTTTCAAAAATATTTAGATAAAATTGAATGCTCAAAAGCAAAGCATCGCCGCTTAAACGTGCATAGGCAACCTTTTGATGTTAAACTAATGAAATTTAAGCAAGATTTTTTTGATGGCCTAAAAGAAGTGGAAAAATATGATCACTCATCTAAACTGACAATACAAGAAGTCATCCCCGCATATCCAGAGATTTTAAGAGATACAGCTATGATAGTAACAGCCATGCCACCCACTCAGGTCAGTGTGGAGAGACTGTTTTCCACACTGAAAAAAATTAAATCAGATTTAAGGGCTTCAATGAAAGAGGATCTAGCAGAAGCAATTCTGTTCCTAAGAACAAGTTATTCGTAAATTTTAGATTTTTTACCCTTGGCCTTAGTTTAATAAATTTTGCAGGAATACTTTTATATTTTTGATTGCATTTAATGAAATTTTTATTTTGTCAGTCTTAAATTTAATTTTTTTTTTGTTTTATGCTCAATGAATTTTGTTTTTTCATAAATAAAAAATAAAAAAGCCATAATGGCATCGCTACAACCATTAGACTCAAACTTTGCAGGTTATGGGTTTAAAAAGTAGCCTGATGATTCACGTGGTGGTGATGAAATGCCTCTGTGTAATTATCATCATAGCAGATTTAGAATTAATATACCTTCAGAGTCGGAGTCAGAGTCGGATAGACAAAAAATTGAGGAGTCAGAGTCGGAGTCGGTTTTTTATGTGCCAACTCCATAGCCCTGGCAACAAGTCTGCAAGTTTCTGCAAATGTTCTGTAGGTATCTCCTCCCACACTTTCACTAAGGCTGTTTTCAACTTAGGAACTGAGCTAGTGTCAACATCTGGAGTCATTTTTTCATTATCAACCATAAATTTTCAATAGGATTAAGGTCTGGGCTATTACCAGGCCAGTCTTTAAAGTAATCCAGAGCACACAAATCAAAGCACACTTTCACTTGTTTACTTGTGTGGCAGGGAGCACCATCCTGCATGAATGTGTCTGCATTCACTTATCAAAACATTCCCCGAGATTGTCATACAATAAATCAAGGTACCTTTCACTGTTCATAGTAACACCTCTCTCCAATTAAATTACCCACTCCATAATAAGAAAAACAACCCCACAGCATAACTGAATCAGGGTACTTTACAGTCTTCATGGTGTACCATTGGTTGAACCTGTCTGATTTCCAGGGCTGTCTCACCTTCCATCATTTAGTACCTGACACTGTAAACACACTTTCATCTGACCACAAAATCCACACTTTCTCCAAAGGCCAGTCTTTAATTTCCTTAGCAAAACTAATTAGTTTTGCTTTGTGGCAGATGGTCAAGAGAGGTTTCTTTGCCACCTTCCTCATTGGCAGATTGAGATCTCGTAGCGAATAACGCTGCACAGTTCTTACAGACGCATTACCCAGTAATGCAGGATAAGTTTCCTTTATTTCACATGCTGTTTTTGTAGGTGAGGCATTCAGTTGTCTTTTAATAACATTCAAAGTCTTTTTACTACATTTATGTGGCTGTCTTATCACCAACTGCTGCCCTGGAGCACTGAAGCCACCATTCAACAGTTCTTTGAGCAACTCCTGTCATTTCCACAATAGCTTTTGCACCAAAACCAGCCTTATGCGGGGCGTATATACAGCTGATAGTATCCTGAGATATAATGCGCTTAGGTGCCATGTCACACTGAGCAATCACAACAATCTGAAAAATATGCTTGAATTTAGACACAAGCACAAGAATATCAGCCACTAAACAACTCTCCCCCTTTATGCCTGGATGAACATGGAATGACAGTCTGAGTTCCGAGGTGTTGCTATGGAACCAGGCAAGATGCCAGATTAGCCATATTTATAATTCTACCCATACACTAGGGTGGAGCGAAAAATACTTTTTTTCTAGTATGAAGTTCTAATAGTGATTAAAAGTTGCATTTAGTGGACAAAATATGCCTGCCAAAATATGAGTTCATTTGTTTAAAGTTTTCAGCTGCCACCAGGGGGCTAAAGTTAACACAATTTTGTGTAAAAAGGAAAAAAATGCTTCTATTTTAGGTTTGTCAAACTATTATAAATTTTTTCTTAGAATTATCTAATAGTTTGATTAAGATTCTTAAATGATAGGAATTCGTTTTGTAAAAAATGCCTTTTCATATGTTTAAGATCTTCAGCTGCCACAAGAGAGTTGAAGTTAACACAATTTAGAGTAACTGAGTCATGTTGAGACTACACTGAATGTTGTTGGGGAGGGTTTGGGGAAGGTTGTGGGGGAGGGTTGTGGGGGAGGGTTGTGGGGGAGGGTTGTGGGGGAGGGTTTTGGTATGAAGGAATTTCTTTCTGTGAGTCATTAGAACAGTGTGTTAACACTTGTCTTCTTAGGTAGTAGGCCTAGTCGCTCAGTTGATCGGAGAGTTTTTTAATATGATCGGAATATTATAAAACTTTATTTTAAAGTGATTTATATAGAGATAATATTGATTTTATTATAAAATGCTTGTTATAATGTATTATATAATTTTAGTTTATTTATATAATATATTATATATTTATATAATATATTATATATACTTATAAAATATATTATATATATTAATTATATAATGTTTTGATGTTACAGGATATTTTGTGATTGTGAATTTTTCTTAAAAATATTATGGCATCAAATACTAAATATAAACATTTCACTAGAGAACATATGAAGTGTGCCATATTTGAAGTACCTTGTGAGATGAGTGATATGCAACTACCAACTTATAACTGCATTATGAAAGATTACCTGTTCACAAAACATTTAGTGAAGGAGCAGATGAATAACAAGGAGCCGTCATTTTCTGAAATAGCAGAGGCAGTTTCCAAAAAGGTAGAAAATATTTGGAAGAAGGCCTCTTTGCCAATAGTTTCACATACACGCGTTTTACAGATGATGCGAGTGTACCATGATAAATACAGGTCCTTATTAAAGCCATACAAGTCACGCAAGGATCAGCCTAAGTACAAAAATCAGCTTGAAGAATTTGAAAACTCTTCAAAATGCACTTTGTTTGACATCTGCACCTGCAAATGTAAGGAGTTTAGGAGATGCTCATGTGAAAAGAGTAAGAAAGTCCCTCCAAAAGAGCAGGATTTTTTAAATGACCAACGAACACGCAGAATAATGGTGATAGGAAGCATTGACATAGCACACACAAGACGCTTACAAGCAAGAGAACATCGAAAGGAAATGGAAAAAGCACGTCTGGAATCCTCACAAACAACTAGTGCTGCTATAACCAATACGTCCGACTTACAAATCGAAACAGAGACAAGTGAACTTCAACAACTAGAAGAGATATCTGAAGATAATGAGGAAGATACAACCTCGACTCAATATGTAATATCAGAACAACAGATGCTTGAGCCACTGCCTTCATTAGCAATTACTTGTGATAGATTTAAAATGTCGGACAGAGCTGGGGCTGCTATTGCTTCTGCAGTATTGGCAGATCTTAAAATTGTTACTCCCGAAGACAAAGGGAATATTATAGACAGAAGTAAGCTAAGACGTGAAAGACAAAACCAGAGAAAGGAACTACAACAGATAGGAGAGCCAAAAACCATGCGGGGATTATACTTTGATGGCAGAAAGGATAAAACAATGATTCAAGTCCAGGAGAGTGATGGCTCTAACCACCAAAGAACCAAACGCGAAGAGCATATCAGCATAATATCTGAACCACACTCTCTGTACTTTGCACATGTGACACCTTCCATTGGCAAAGCTAAACACATTTGCACAGCGCTAGTGAATTGCTTGAAAGAAAGGAATGTTGATATAGGGAACATCGTTGCAGTTGGCTGTGATTCGACAGTGGTTAACACTGGTAGTATTGGAGGCACAATAAGATTACTGGAAGAAGCCTTTAATAAGCCATTGCAGTGGCTGATATGCCTTTTACACCTTAATGAACTTCCATTGCGCCATCTGTTTCATCACTTGGATGGTACCACTACTGGACCAAGAGCATTTTCAGGAGAAATTGGCCGAGCACTTTCAGACTGTGAAAAGCTTCCCATAGTTAACTTCAAACCCATTGAAATTCAAGAGGACATGTGTGAAGTTGATGTAGATGACATAAGTACTGACCAGAAATACCTTCTTGAAATTCACAAGGCTATATCAAGTGGAACATTCTCAAAGAGTCTTAGTCATAGGAGTCCAGGCAATATATCACATTCAAGGTGGCTCACCACAGCAAACAGGACTCTGCGGTTATATGCAAGCACAGAGAATCCTTCAGGCAATTTACAAGAATTAGCTACTTTCATTGTTAGGGTATACGCACCAATGTGGTTTCAGATAAAGCGTAAACCATTATGCCAATATGGTGCTAAACATATGTGGCATATGATTGCAAGAAGCCGGTATCTCCGTGAAGAGCTTAGGAGAGTACATGACTCAGTCATTCAGCGAAATGCATATTACGCAAATCAAGAAAACATTCTCATTGCAATGATAGCTGATGAAAGGGAGCATGTGCGTCAGTTGGGATTTAGGCGTATCATAAAAGCAAGGGCATGCATTCAAGAAACAGATGTTATCAGGTATTTTAAGGTGCCAGAAATAAATTTTTATGCCAAAGACTATACAGATCTCATTATGTGGCAAGATTTTCAGATAGCAGAAACACCGATAACCAAAGGAGTTTCTCTTGATGATATTGAATCATGCATCAAACATGGTACTACTCTTCATTCAGAATTATTTCAGTTTCCATGTCATACACAAGCCGTAGAGAGATGCGTCAAGCTCGTTACAGACGCTGCTGGATCAGTCTGCGGACCTACAAACAGAGACGGTGACGGTTGGATTCGTGCTACATTAGAATTAAGGAAAAAACAGCCAAAATTTGACAGAAAAGCAAATACCTAAATAGTCTTTAGCAAGAACCCTTTCTAGAGGGAGGTTGGTTGGGGAAAGGGTGGTAACTCCGCTAAGGCACGAAATAACATTTCTTAACTGTCTCAAGCCAGTATAAAGGAGGAGAGACATCCTAATTTATTACTGTTCCCTTTTTCAAGTAAATACAGAATCATACTTAATTGTCATTTTTAAGTTAACTTCAGCCCTCTTGTGGCAGCTGAAGATATTAAGCATATGAAAAGGCATTTTTACAAAACGAATTCTTATCATTTATGAATCTTAATCAAACTATTAGATAATTCTAAGATAAAATTTTATAATAGTTTGATAAACCTAAAAGAGAAGCATTTTTGTCCTTTTTACCCAAAATTGTGTTAAATTTAGCCCCCTGGTGGCAGCTGAAAATATTAAACAAATGAACTCATATTTTGGCAGGTATATATCGTCCACTAAATGCAACTTTTAATCACTATTAGAACTTCATACTAGAAAAAAAGTATTTTTCGCTCCACCCTACCATACACGCTGGCTGGATATGAATGGAAACATCAAATGTTGTGGTGGGTTTGTGTGACCCACCACTACATTTGATGGCTACTATATATATATCATGTAACCTATTTTGCATAATATCATGTAATCTATTTCACATTTTTATTGCCCTATTATGCAAAATGTTTGCATTTCTCAAAAAAAAGAATGTTATTTTCATATTCAGAGGGTCAAAATGCACTACTGGTGCTATTTTCAAAAAAATCTGGTGGTGGGCTCCAAATGGAAAAGACCTAAAAGTTGCTTAAAATTAATCAAAACCTACATGAAAATTATTGACTGCCCAGTTAGGTCAACTGTACTGTATGCCCTTGATGATTGGTTAGGTTAAGTTATGATATTTTCATTTAAATGAATGAAAATATCATGACAACCTAACCAGGCACTCAATTAACCTAACCAGGCACTCAATTAACCAGCGTAAGTGTAGAATCCGTGGTTAAATTATATTAGTCAGGACAACAGCGTGGTTATATTTATTTAAAATATGCAAAGTATAAAATGCAAGTCTGACAAGTTTTTAAACATGATATTTCTATAGAATAAGTCAAGAATTTTGTTTACATGCACTATAACAGTAGGAGCAGCAAGACAACCAGCCATTATTATTTAAAGCTAAGATTGCAATACTGACTAAATAAAACAAACAAATTTCAGCTCCTGGTTAACTGAATGCCTGGTTAGGTCAACTGAATGGTCATTAAAACTAACAAAAATGTCATGACAACCTAACCAATCACCAAGGGCGTACAGTTGACCTAACTGGCCATTCAGTTTGGCAGACATTGGAATAACACACACCATCTCCAAAAACATTTTATTTTTCCATAACTTCTTGGATTTGTAAGTTTTAGCCCAGTTAGGGTATACATTTGACCTAACCAGGCCTTCAATGTTATTCCAATGTCCACCATTGAAGGCCCAGTTAGATCAACTTTATGCCCTTGACAATTGGTTAGGTTAAGTCATGTTATTTTTATTAAAACTAATGAAAATAACACAACTTAACCTAACCTTCAATGGTGGACACCAGAATAACATTGAAGGCCTGGTTAGGTCAACTGTACGCCCAGGTTTTTTTTTTTTTTTTTAATTTTCAAGTTTTTTTTTCAAAAATGGTGTGTGATATTCCGATGTCCACTTTCAGTTTACCTAACTGGGCATTCAATTGACTGGAGGCAACTCACAAGTAGATAGATCACAGCACTGCATTATCACATGCTCACACTACAACAATAATATTCAGACTAAACTAGGTCTAAGCAGGCAACGAATAAACATTAATAACATGATGATGTAAACAAGAACAAATTTACATTTTCTGAATTTGACCACAGACTATATACCAGCACAGCATAAGAAATAATTTAACCATGGATTCTATACTTATGCCCAATTAACCTAACCAGGCATTCAATTAACCTAACAGTGTAGTGTATCATGCATGGCACCTATATTTATCATTCATGTGTATCATCTACTTCATATTATTTAAAATTGATAATATAGCCTTGTACTATTGAGTCTGTAGCTATTACATGTATATGGGCTCTGGAACCTGCTGGAGCCACTTCATAATATTTAATACATTATTAAGGGTATTATTATAGTTTTAGAAATCACTCAAATCTTGGGATTTTCATCTTATATTTAGGTATTTTGAGCAATTCTAAAACACTTTTGTTCTATGGCATTTCTGTTGCAAATTACAAATAAGCGAGATATTTAACATTTTAATATGCATGTGTTACAAATAAAAGATATTTAACCTTGAATACTATTGGTAGTTTTGTTTTTGTTGAACCAATCACAGCAGCTCAGCATAGTGAGTCAGTTGGTGTCAGCCAATCACAGCTCAGCATAGTGAATCAGTTGGTGTTGGGAAAAAATTTGAATCAGTTCTACCATGGCTGACTTGTGTGCAAGTTGTGAGATCGATTACTGGTCAGCTATTGTGAAATATCACAGCAATTATTACAGTGTTAACAGTGAAGCAGTTCTGTTTTTAAGAACACACAGCATTCTTCCAACATCAGTTCAGTGTCCTCATTGTGAACAACCATGCTTCTTCAGGGATGACAAACATCAGTGGTTCTGTGGACGTAGTCACACTGTTCCAAAGACAAAAAAAAAGAAAGAGGTACTCCTTTACTATCTCTGACTACAATGGCACATTCCTTGAAGAATCTCACCTCAAGCCATGAAAATTGGTGCTATTTGTGAACCATTTGCTGCGGAAATATTGGGATCACTACACCATCATCAATTGTCTGAACCTCTCTCCAAACACTAGTGTCAACTGCCACAGCTTTTGTTCAGAGGTGGTGGAGTATTCATTTAATAACCAGGAACTAATTGGAGGCCCAGGGGTCATCATGGAGATCGATGAATCTTTGTCTGGAAAGCAAAAGTATGACAAGGGGGCATGTACTGAACCAGATTTGGGTGTTTGGAGGAATTGAGAGGTAGTCAAAGAAATTAATCATTATCCCCCTCATGAAGCCTCTCAGCCACAAATGGGACTCCACCACCTTGGTCCCACTCATTCTCAAATGCATTCAGCCCAGCTCCGCTATCGTCAGTGACAGTTGGGCTGCATACGTCAACCTAAAAGATCACAGAGCTACACTCTAGTGGCCAACCATTCAGAGAATTTCATCGACCCAGCGCATTCTTACATACACATTCAGAACATCGAACAACTGTGGAGGGACATCAAAGAGTGGGTGAAACAACCTGGGAATAGGTCTGAATACTACAAGCAATACTTTGCTCATTATCTATTCATCCACCAGTTTCTTGAAAAGGAACACTGCACTGTTTCTTTGACATTGCACGACAGCTCTACCCTCCATAGGTCGGGAGTTCAGCAGCCTCTGAGAGGTGCATCTAGGCCTATTCCACTGGATGAGGAATATCACCCCAATGACCCCCAACCCACCCAGGATTCCTCAGATTCTAAATAAGGTAAGCAGTAAATAAAATTAAAGGTGGTTAGGTTAGGTTACATTAGGTTATAGTTTCGGGTATCACAAGTTTTGGAAGTTGAAGTTATATTTTTCCAACATTAGGTTCGATGTGTTTTGGATGATTCTGACATAGATTTCTGTGAGAAAACACTAGATTCAGAGATGGGGGGCTATCACAAAAACTAGTGATTTCCGATAGAAATGAAGGTCAGCATCCTTCAAAACATACTGAAAAATGTCTGAAAAATATAATTTCAACTTCCAAAACTATAAATTTACCTTATTAAGGCCTAAATAATCTTGTAGGCCTTTAAGTAACTGAGTACCTAGACCTATACTAGGTTATCCTAATTTACGATACTAGAAAACTTGAACACATTAGACTATATGCCAGTTATTATTGGTTATTTCACCCAGTCACACCCAGTTAAAACAATACCATATATACTGAATCCCCATTAATAATATAATTAACTAAGAAAATATTCATCTTATCTTGTGCAAATTGGTCTAAATAATTTTTTTTAATAATAATTATGATTGCTATTTTTTGGCATTTTTTATATATACAGTATGTATACAATATTTTGGTCAATTTGTCACTTTTTTTCATATTTCTGGCTACTTTTATTTATTCCAATTGGATTCAGTTTGGTAGTGTTTGTGATAGAATTATGATGTGCCATTCATATGATTTTGACTGAGGACCCAATTCACCATGTAGGTCTAGATGAAGACAAAGTAGTGAATGTTTTTATCAATCACAGCATTATTCTCTCATCCTTAAAACTTGCCCAAAATGTGACAGTGAGTGCCTAATATGAAAAGATCAGAAGATATTTAGGTGAAATAACCAATATTAACCTGTTAGGTTAAATGAAGGTAAATATTTACTATTACACCAGTCTCCAGTAGAAAGTTTTAAAAGCTGGTTTTCAATGTTTCTCAATGTGCTGAAAAACAAATTTCACCTTCAAAATTGGCTGAACCTAAAACAACCTAAGCAAACCTAAGCTAACCTAAAACTGATTCAAATTAAAATCAGTAGAAGCACCATTTTTTTACCCTTTTCCCGTTAGAGTGTTTAAGCTTCAATAACTCCTTAACGAATCATTTGCAACAAAAATGAGTATCATTTTTTAATTAAGCACATTGAAAAACATTGAAAACCAGCTTTTAAAACTTTCTACCGGGGACTGGTGTACTAGTAAAGAAATACGGTACCTAAATGAATGTCCAGTTAGGTTAATTGAATGCCTGGTTAGGTCAATTGTAGGTAAATATTGAATTTTACTCCCAGTCTGGTTTTATATTGAGAGCAAACTTTTCTAGTCAATTTTGAGGTGCTTTGCATGAGTCTGCCATTAGTTTCCTGTGCAAATGTGTAGTTTTTGAGATATCATAACAAACATAGGATATGTTCATGAACATTACGAGATCTCATAAATGACGCATTACCACAGGAAATGTGCAAAACACCTCAAAATTAACCAGAAAATTTTGCTCTCATCATGAAACTATACTGGGAGTAAAAATGAAAAACTAATAACCTAACCTTAGCATTCTCACTTTATTTCAGAAGAGGATATAATTCGACTATAGCAGTTAAGGGTAAATATTAGATTTTAAATTTAGTCGTGAAAAAATAGCCAAAACAGAAAAAATAAATGGTATTTCTTTACTATTATACCAGTCTCCGGTAGAAAGTTTTAAAAGCTGGTTTTCAATATTTTTCAATGTGTTGAATTCAAAAGTGATACTCATTTCCATCGCAAATGATTTGTTAGAGTTATTGAAACTTAAACTCTCTAATGGGAAAACAGTAAAAAAATGGCGCTTCCACTGATTTTAATTTGAATCAGTTAGTGGACATGGCTTCTTGTGGTCTGTACTCCTTTGATTATTTTCGCTGTATCACTAGTAAATATTTACCAGGTTAGGTTGTTTTAGGTTAGGTTAATTTGCTTAAGTTGTTTTAGGTTCGGCCAATTTTGCAGGTGAAATTTATGTTTTTCTTATAGTTTTTGATATGCTTTGTATTAATCTGACTTTCAAAATCTTCAGAAACCACTCATTTTTATGATTCTCCCCACCCAAAAACTCCCGGTTCCCACTGGGGGTCCCCCAGGTAAAAAAGGGTAAAAAGTTTTAAAAGCTTTAAGCTTCAATAACACTAACAAGTCATTTGCAATGGAAACGAGTATCATTTTTTAATTCAACACATTTGAAAAACATTGAAAACCAACTTTTAAAACTTTCTACCAGACCAATGTAATAGTAAATATTTAGGTTAATATTCGTTTTTTGACCCAGTCACACCCAGCTATAACAGCAATATATATTGAATAACCAATCAAAGCTGAATAAGAAAATATATATATTATCTTCTGCAAATTTGTATAAAATGTACTTTTTTTTAAAAATATTTTCTACTTTCTAATATGTATGTATATAAATTTCGGTTGGTTTGTTTATTTGGGCTACCTTTTTTGGAGATTTTTCTTGGCTTTTTTTGGCTACTTTTTCTTGCTTTAGCTACTTCTTTCTGTTTCTGGTTAGTGTGGTAATTTTCGTTCTACTGGTATGATGTGTCAATCTTATGAACTTGATTTCGAAGACCTAATCCGCCTTGTTGGCCTCGATGAAGATAAAAGTTTAGATTTTTTTTCTAATCATGGCATAATTCCGACATCTGTGATTTGCCCTAAATGTAATACTGCCTGTATTTTAAGACAAGACTCGAAGGTGTTTAGGTGCCGTAAAAAAAATGGAAGATGTGAAATCGTGGGTTTTACATTCTGGGAATAGACGTCCTCATTACCGGAAATATTTCGCACGATACTTGTTCCTGGCAGAACATCCTGACAATTCTACAGTTCTGCATCACTTCCTTGCTGCAATTGCAGAACTATATCCTCCAAAATAAGGTGACTGGTTAGGCTAAGTTAGGTTAGGCTAAGTTAGGTTAGGCTAAGTTAGGTTAGGCTAAGTTAGGTTAGGCTAAGTTAGGTTAGGCTAAGTTAGGTTAGGCTAAGTTAGGTTAGGCTAAGTTAGGTTAGGCTAAGTTAGGTTAGGCTAAGTTAGGTTAGGCTAAGTTAGGTTAGGCTAAGTTAGGTTAGGCTAAGTTAGGTTAGGCTAAGTTAGGTTAGGCTAAGTTAGGTTAGGCTAAGTTAGGTTAGGCTAAGTTAGGTTGTGTTTAGCACGAATGCAAACTTTTCTGGTCAATTTTGAGGTGTTTTGCATGAATCTGCCATCCATTTCCTGTGCAAATGCGTAGTTTTCGAGATGACGATATCTCAAAAACTACGCATTTGCACAGGAAATGGATGGCAGATTCGTGCAGAGCACCTCCAAATTGACCAGAAATATTTGCTCTCATTATAAAAAGAGACTGGGTCAAAAAACGAATAATTACCAATATTTACCCAATAAACTAATTAAGTCCACCAGAGTAGTGAAAAAATAGCCAAATCAAGAAAAATATTTTATGAAAAAAGTACATTATAGCCAAAACAAAAAATATATTTTATTAAAAAAAGTACATTTGAACAAATTTGCACAAGATATATATTTTTTTTAAATCAGTTTTTAATGGCAATTCAATATATAGTACTTGTTCAACTGCTTGTGACTGGGAGTAAAATCTAAAGTAATAGTCTACTTAAGCTCCCATCTCTCCAATTTTTATAAATTACCAGTATACATTGGTAGCTTCGTTTCTTCATTAAGAATGCGATTTAGTCTCTAATAAGGGAAATGCTTCAAAACCTAACCTAACCTAGCATTTTGAAGCACAGGGTTATTATGTATTTTATCACACTCAGTCATTTTACACACCAAAATACATTTTTCTAGTAGTATTTGATGTGATTTGTTCAAATATGACCTCCATTTCCGTCGGAAATGAGATCCAACAAAGTTATAGTACTTTGAAGTTTGGCTCATTTTCAAGGGAAATGGAAGTCAAAATCTAAGCAAAACACATCAAATATTACTAGAAAAATGTATTTTGGTATTAATTAACCTAACCTAACCTTACCTAACCTAACCGTGGCTAAACAAGCCTAACCCTGGCTAAATGATCCTAACCCTGGCTAAACGAGCCTAGAGTATTACCTTATTATGGATTAGGTGGTGGATACAGACGAGAGCTCGTTTAGCCAGGGTTAGGATCGTTTAGCCACGGTTAGGCTCGTTTAGCCACAGTTAGGCTTGTTTAGCCACAGTTAGGCTCGTTTAGCCACAGTTAGGCTCGTTTAGCCACGGTAAGGTTAGGTTAGGTTAATTAATACCAAAATACATTTTTCTAGTAATATTTGATGTGTTTTGCTTAGATTTTGACTTCCATTTCCCTTGAAAATGAGCCAAACTTCAAAGTACTATAACTTTGTTGGATCTCATTTCCGACGGAAATGGAGGTCATATTTGAACAAATCACATCAAATACTACTAGAAAAATGTATTTTGGTATGTAAAATGACTGAGTGTGATAAAATACATAACCAAGCACAGTTCACCTTGCTATAATGCCAACTGTTTTGAGACAACCTAACCTAACCTTACCCAATAAAAACCATATGTATATTTCCACAATTAGTGTGGTGGGTAGAGCTGGGATGCTGCAATGAGGAAGGCATGCAATCTTTTCTGAGGGTCTGAATAGTTCTCAAAGGTCAGATTTAAACAAATCATACCAGAAAAATACCAGAAAAATGTGTTTTGGTTGAGAAAGGAGAAAAAGTACTAAAACGAATAATTACCAAAATTTTACTTTAAAGGAAAGGTTTTATTTATTATTTTCTACGCATTGCAATAATTTTTATTAGAAACTGAGGTGAGGGGGATATTGTATACAATTACCCACATTCCTGATGAAGAAACGAAGCTACCAATGTATAATTTAAATTTATGAAAATCGGAGAGACAGGAGCTTAAGTAGAGTATTACCAAATCCAATAGTAACTACCCAAAAACTACGCATTTGCACAGGAAATGGATATCACATAGAGCAAACTTTTCTGGTTACTTCTGACGTATTTTGCACATTTCTTGTGGTAATGCATCATTTATGAAATCTCATCATTTATAAGATCTTGTAACATGAACATGTCCTATATGTTTATGTTATGATATCTCAAAAACTACGCATTTGCACAGGAAACCAATGGCAGATTCATGCAAAGCACCTCAAAATTGACCAGAAAAGTTTGCTCTCATTATAAAACCAGACTGGGAGTAAAATCCAATATCTACCAAGAAATTCACTTCATTTGCATATAAGGTATAACTGTATAGACCCAGTTTGAAATTAAGTGATGCTCAGGAGAAAATGGATGTTGAACAGCAGGGAACACAAGACCTCGGGCGTGCAGCAAAAGAAAATCCTCAAGGTGCCATGAAAACATACAGGTGGCACTGGTATACTTTGAACCAGTAAAAGACAAGGTTGGGAACCACTGCAATAGGCCCATACAGTTAAGCTTAGGAATTCCATACTAAGTTTCCCTAGCTTACCCTAACGTTAAACGCGAAGTTGACGTTTTAAGAAATCAACTCTTTGAGTATAACCTAATAAGTTGTAGTTAAGCTTAATACGAAATTATAAATTTATTTTGTAATGGGCTCCTTTAGACTAATCAAAATAGGCCTATTACTCCCATTTGTTTTTGTTGATAGTTAACTTGAATGTTGATCGTTTGTTGTTGTTTTTCTGTTTAAGGTGCTTCAACCCTGCTGGATTATTGACACCATTTTTTTTTTTTTACCCCCCGAAGGAAGGTTTCAAAATGTTTTAGCTTTATTATATATATAGTTGATCGTTTCTTGTTGTTGATTGTCGCGTTGGAACAAAGCCTACTAAAGAGTCTTAACATAAAGTTTCATTTCACTAATAAATTTTCATGCAAAAATTGAATCGCAGCGCCCTCTGAAGTGAGACATACAAAATGCAAATCACATTAATAAAATTGTAGGCCAGTGTGCTTCATGTAGTTGGGGCCGTTGATGTCGGTCTGAAATGGCTCCTAATTTTGGTCTCATATTTACCAAATGAAATATAAATGTAAATAACGTCCAGATAAAAGGAAATCCGTACAATATAACTTTTCATTGCTTCCCACCAGATAATCTTTGGTACGTAGTAAATAGTTGTAGTAAGTTATAAATTTCATTTTGTATCACACCTCATGAATGATTGATAAGACTGTAGTAGGCTTTGTTCGGAAATTAAAGACATTATAGCCGTTTTCTTTTCGTCAAACTGACTTAGTCACGTCAAGTAAATTCTAGTCTGCCGCGATCTTTTCGTCCAAAACTAAAGATCCGACTAAACTAGACTCGATAATTATGCACTATAATACATGACCCAATATTCTAGTCAAATCTATACTTTTCCAGTGTAATTTAGTGTGTTTTATTCAAATCTGACCTTCATTTCTTGTGCAAAATTGTCAAAATCTAACGTAGCCTCGCACTTAAAAATTCATACATGGATGTACCTAGCCGGGGATTCCGCCCCCGGGCACCCCAGTGTTAATATAAAAACATCGTAATTTAGTTGTCCGGAGGTGAATACAATAGACCAACTTGATGTAGAAAAAGGTAAATATCCCGTTGATCAAAAAATATTTACTGGTGAGGGAACAACGTAACCTAACCCTCTAGGCTCTAACATAACCACACCGTCACATGACATGGCGGAAAAACTTTATAATTGTTTGTAGCCTAGGTGGTGGCACTCAGGCGGTGACTCTTTTCATTCGTAATGTACGGTGGCACAAGCTTTATAGTTATTTATTGCTTTATAACAAACAAATACTTTATTTCAGAATCAACAGGTACAAACATTATATAAGAAGTCCATAGAAGATTAAGAGATACAACCAATAAACAAAACACTTTATTTTAAACTTAACAGGTACAAACATTATACAAGAGGTCCATAGAAGATTAAAATATAGTTGTTTGAAGCAATGACTAAGTAGGCCAGTGAATTACTGTGTATAATGAACATACAATTGCCTACACCAATGCTTCCAGATTTAAGATTTATAAAATACTAGCAGAGATACCCGGCGTTGCCCGGGATGTAAGGGTGTGTCAAAATAAGGTAAAAAGATGAACAAAACTAAATGAACACATAAACACAAAGTTTTGGTAATTGTTTTTATTCCTTGAAAACATCAGACATTTTGTAGCACTTCAGTGTAAACAATGTTACGTGTTTTTCCATTGGGTGTCAAAACATAAAGATTGCGAGGTGTTCCAACTTTTTTGGGCCATTGTCACCCATAGCAAAAGTCACACTCAAATGTCAAAATGCAAAAACTTATTCCTTAAACTTATATTTTAAAAAGTTCTCGAAAATAATGATTTTAAGCTTTTTTTGTGTCAAAATGCAAAAACTTATTCCTTAACCTTATATTTGAAAAAGTTTTCGAAAATAATGATTTTAAGCTTTTTTGTGTTAAAATGAAAAAACTTATTCCTTAACCTTATATTTTAAAAAGTTCTCGAAAATTTTGAAACTTTTATGCACACCATTAGATTCCACTTAAATCCCGTGACTTTATGCCGTCATTCAAAACTAAACAAGATTTTAATGTATCATTTACTGAATAAAACTGTCTAGTCTACCTACCTACTGTACCTACCTACTGTACCTACCTATCTACCTACCTACCTACTGTACCTACCTACTGTACCTACCTACCTACTGTACCTACCTACTGTACCTACCTACTGTACCTACCTACCTACTGTACCTACCCATTTACTAAATAAAACTGTCTAGTCTACCTACCTACTGTACCTACCTACTGTACCTACCTACCTACCTACTGTACCTACCTACCTACCTACCTACTGTACCTACCTACTGTGCACACCATTAGATTCCCCGTGAAAAGTTATATCTGATTCACTACCTTAAACACTATTTGGTGCAGCCATATTCATTTCAATAGAGAACAAACAAACAGACAAACAGACAAACAAACTTCCTCTTTTATATATATAGAAGATATCGGAGACCAGTCCACTAACCATGGCTTCTATTATCTTATTGACTGATTCACCAAGCCTAGTGATAAATCTATACTATAATAAGAGAGCTGTCCGTCCGTCCGTCACACTTTCAGAAATTGTGAGAAAAAATTATTGTTCAGAAATTGTATTACGGGCGGAAATGTGAAGCTCAAGATTTTCATGACTGTTCTTTTCTGTAGTTTAGCCTGTCTGTTTGTGAAATTTATCCAGGGCAGTAATGGGGGAAGGGTGGGGTGGGGGTAATGGGGGATGGGTGGGGTAATGGGGAGGGGGTTAACCCCCAAGTTGCATGAATGGGGGTGAGGAGGTTTTGGGAGATACCAGATTCAGAAATGTTGACACAATGTGAAGCTCAAAATTTTCACGGCTGCGTTCTTTTCTGTAGTTTAGCCTGTCTAACCGTCAGCGAAGCGACGGGAACTGTATTAGTTTAAATACAAAATTGCGAATGACACTGGCATAGTTAGGCACCTTATCGACTACAAACAGCATACTGACACTAGAAGGAGCACTATTTGCAAATCTTGGAGTCCTTAATAAACTCCTAAAAATATTATTATATGCAACATATCATTTCCTCAAATTATACATCCTGTAGTTTCATTACAAAAGAGCTGTATACATTGGAGTACAAAAAGTTTTGAACAAAATCAATTTAACATCTAATGTACACATATGAAATTTTCTAACTAAAGTATTTCCCTAAGTCATCTGAAACACTATCCGTTAGTATGTGGCCAAGATACTTAGTCTGGATTACTTCTGACAGCACCCTATCATTCAATTGAAATTCATGAAATTTTATATACTTGTAGGCTTTGGTTCTCATAATCATAACATGACTTTTGTCAGGATTAGGCTGATAGTGCATAACCATTTGCATACTATATAAAACAATTTTCGACGTTATCTTTCGTAACGATTCAGAATATTTGGTTGTCATATTAAGGTGTTGGTTTGAGTTCAGCGGGATATTAACCTAAGAAAGCAGAAATTCGAGTTTTACAGGGATGCCCACTTCCTTTTATTAAGTGTGCACAAGAAATGAAGGTCAGATTGGAACAAAACACACTAAATTACACTAGAAAAGCATAGATTTGACTAGTATCTTGGGCGTCACGTATTTTACTGCATATTAACCCTAGACTCGAGTTTTGCTGAAGCCAGCTCAGTAGGTGGCTAAAGAAAACCAGTTACTTTTTGTAAACGAACAGTTTGTCGTCTCCAGAATCAAAGTTATTTTAAATATTCGTTGTATTATTTAGGCCCATATATACCTTTGGTTAGCTTCCCCCGAATTGTTCATTTTGACGAAGGTCAAGCTTTTCACTCCACCTTAAAACTACAGTTTAACGTGGAATCCGAACCACGACCCACCAGCAGCCCATTAATCTACCAACCACTTTTTTATATTGTGTGGAAGGATGAACAGCTGGGTTTTGCTGCGCGCCGGCTGCTGTCACCGGGTCTCGATCCCGGGGCCAATGGATTCGTAGTCAACGACGCTAACCACTACACCACCGAGGCGCATATATATATTATTGATGTTAAAAGGTTATTATAGATTAAATTTACTGTATTTATAAGCCTTAAGTGACGAATTTATCTTCATTCATTGCAATTTTGAGGCTTTTATTGACCTCGGCCCGCGTTGCTGTGACGAGCTCTATAGTGCATATATATATATATATATATAGTTTCGTGGATTATCCTTTTGAAAATGCCTGCTCTTATAACCCCCGGTGAGTAACCAAATAGGTATATACGTCTTCACAATGAGGGTGAATCAGACAATTTTTAATATGTAATTCAAAGTATACATTTTTTTTATATGAAATTATGTATTTGATTTATAATTTCTTAGTTAATTCATATTCTTAAAAATTGTAGTATTATAATCATGCAACTCGGACGGGGGCTATATTTTCAGCCAGTCATAGATGTTGGAGGTTGATGACATAATGACTCAAATGTAAATTAAAACTAATGGAGTTATATTCAAAGCATTCAAAGTTAATTAAAGTTTGTTTATTGTAAATAAATGCAAAATGCCTTTAAAGTGTACTGTGGTACTCTATAACAATGTAGAGACTTTCACAAACAGTACAAGTTTTTTAATTTCCCTGAAACCGAAGATTTTTTAATATCTTAATATCTGGGTGTCTAATTGCAAAAAAGTGGACTTAAAATTTAACCGTAACATAAATCGGTGAATAATATGTAATAGACATTTCAATGGATTATACATAGGCCAAGATTTTATAGATTACTGATCCAGTTTTTTATCCCGACTGTAAACCTTCATTACAGTGAATATGAGATGTAACTACGAAGGAAATTAAAACTCGAAATTAAACACAAAATCCTTTTGGTTTGGGAGTACCAATATGGCGGACTTGACTCCAACATTTTAAGCTAATGCGCTATCCAGTAATTTATAGAGATTAATGAAACCACCTAACTCTTACGTACGCAACCATGCACATAATGATAACCATTCAATTTTCCAGTCTAATTTCATCATACTTGCTGCTGGGAACTCTGACCTTGAACCTAAAATTATGAAATTGTTATTTAATTATAAAATAAAATCAGACCTCAATTCTGACGAATTATCAGTAGATCTACTGTTTTACTTAAGATATTTATTCACCTATTTTATCTTCACTTTTTGTTTTATACATTTACATTTGAATTTTCTTAGCCACATTTTTATAATTTGAATTTTGTTATTTTACAAGTAAATTGGTTATTAATCCAACTTTTTTGTATTTAAAATTAGTTTTTTATTGGGTAAATATTCCACAGAACACATCACTCGAAATTACATACCAGATAATAATTTTCTGATGTATTGTATGTGTTTTAACAGAATCTGCTATCCGATTTTTGTGCATTTGAGCAGGTTTTGAAATATATAATTTTTTTCGAAGAAATGTGTATCTCGAAAGCTGTTCAATTTCACAACAAACGGAGAGAGATTCGGTTAAACCACCTCAAAATACAGTAAATAAATATTTTCTGGTAATTTGATTTTTTTGTTTTAACCTAACCTAACCTATGAAATTATATTTTTTTACACGCTTACTCTATGGTCAGTGTATTGGATTATAATAGAAAATATTTCGTCTTTTCTATAATTACACTCTTTCACAGTTCGGACATAACGAGTTTTTAATATCACACCGTGACTTGCAAAAAAATGCAAAGCTTTATCTTTGTCTAATACAACAAGACGAATGAGGACTTCAAAGTCTACTTCAAAACCAGCACAGTTCATGGTCACAAAGAAAAAGTTATTTGCTACCAATACTTTCCGCTGCCAATTTTGATTAGATAACATATTAAATATATATTTTTTATGTTATTAATAAATTTAATATTCATTTGCACAGCATATGAAATATATTTTTTCATTATTTTTTACAAGGATTCTGAATAATGAATATATTGTTGTTTTTCTAAGGTTTAGGTGATGTGTTCTGCGGAATATTAACCTTTTATTGTTTTAGCTCTGAAGAGGGAATGAGTACATTCCGAAACGTCGTCCGTATCAGTTAAAATTTGAAAATTTTTCTTTCTCTGGTATTCCTGTTCATTATCATATATATATATATATATATATATATATATTAGTGATATAGCGGTTGTCATTTTTCATAGCTCTGCTGTTGCGCTTGTGGTTGCGGAGCTTACAAATAGAGCTCCGCGCGGTTGCGGTTGCGGTTATGTACCCTATAACATCATAATATTACCTAAGAATAAACAACACACTAAAATATCGCGTTTTAGCCACACTTTTCTCAGTCTACCATATAATCTATACTATAATAAGAGAGCTGTCCGTCTGTCCGTCACACTTTCAGAAATTGTGAGAAAAAAAAAATTCAGAAATTGTATTACGGGCGGCAATGTGAAGCTCAAGAATTTCATGACTGTGTTCTTTTCTGTAGTTTAGCAATGAGGGAAGGGTGGAGGTGGGGGTAATCGGGGATGGGTGGGGTAATGGGGAGGGGTGGGGGTAATGGGGAGGGTGTTAGCCCCCAAGTTGTATGAATGGGGGTGAGGAGGTTTTGGGAGATACCAGATTCAGAAATGTTGACACAATGTGAAGCTCAAAATTTTCACGGCTGGGTTCTTTTTTTGTAGTTTAGCCTGTCTAACCGTCAGCGAAGCGGCGGGAACTGTACTAGTGACTATAATCTAAACTGTAAAAAGTGTGTTTCCAGGATGTGGGACGAGGACCCAACGCGTTTTGCATCCCACCAACCACTTTCCCCAACCACCGCCCATTGGGTGTGTGTGTATATATATATATATATATATATATATATATATATACACTATTTCATCCTTATATTTAAATTGAATTGCTGGGAGACTATTTAAAAAATAAAAGTTTTTCAGCTTTGTCCCCCCTTCAGCCTATTCCCTTTTTCATCGTAGATGATCCCTGCTCCACTAAATAATTGTTCACTAGGAACACTTGAGGGAGGACATCCAAGGTATGTCCGAGCCAGTTTGCTTAAATTTTTGTATTTCTTTTGATTTGACCGCCACCAAGCCAAAGCATCATCTTCTTGTCCAATCCTTTTCTCTTTGTGATATTTCTCCATCAATTTTTGCGAGTCTCTGCTTGACTCAGTTTCGGTCTCGTCATCACAACTGGAAGCAAGTAGAGCATTCACTGAGTCCATTATTATTATTGATTTACTCGTAAAAGCTAATGCCTGGCCTAAATCAATCAGTGGTTTCCTTGCCGTTGGTTCACTGCCTGTTTCCGAGTCCGATGATATTTGAGTCTTGTCCATTCGAGGTGTGGCACATTTTTCAAGGAAACGATGAGGGAAATAACCTCAGATATGAAAGAGGTGGAACTAATCAATCTTTTTGTGATATCATCGAATGGTTCCAGCACAGCCACACAGTTTGACAAAAGAGTGAAGTCGACATTAGTGAGTTGTTGCATTTTGGAGTTAGCAGCGCTAGTAGACTCAGTGGTTCCTTCAACTTCAGTGTTCTCTGTATCCAGAGCTGGGCAATAAATACATTGAATGTATTTAAATACTAAATACTAAATACATGGGAGAAATGTATTTAAATACTAAATACTAAATACATTTTACGAATGTATTTAGATACTAAATACAAAATACATCAATTGTATTTAAATACATTTGTAAATACATTTTAAATACATACAAATTTTAACATATGCATTCACTAATTCACTAAGCCATGACACGCACACGATAAAGAAATCAACCGCTTTCGACTAAGAGTGGCACACAACTGATTGAACTGACACGTTGAAACATGAACCATGCTGTACTACACTGTCGACGCGTCGTACTGTGCTAGTACAGAATGTGTATTAAACCAGTAAAAGTATTTACATTTTTATATTTTGAGTATTTAAATACTCATTAAAGTATTTAAATACTGTATTTAAATACATGAAAAACAATGTATTTATAAATACAGTTCTAAATACACAAATGTATTTAAATACAAATGTATTTAAATACTGCCCAGCTCTGTCTGTATCATGAGATAAATGCTGTTCCACCATGTGGCGACATCATAAATGACTGTAAGTTCAGGTGATCTAAGCGTTTCTGAATTTTTTTTAACTCATCCTGCGCCATCGTAGAATGGTTGAAATGAGTAGCGATGGATCGAAGTTTAGCTAACAAGTCACTGAGAGATTTTTGTGAGGATAATCCACTTTTGATTACAAGTTGCAGTTTATGAACAGTGCAATCGATAATATGGACGCCGGTAAGAAACAAAGCTTTTATCATGTTTGCTCCTGAGTCGCGCATTACACAATGAATGGATGAATGGGCAATATCCCACTTCTGAAGCATCTGCTCATATTTTTCTGACAAATATTCTCCAGTGTGATCTTCAAGTGGCATACGCTGAGCACCAAATTGGTTCTTTTGAAGTCTTGATTTACTGCATGGCATGTCAAAGAGAGTAAAGACACTCCAGCAGACGTGTCTGACCATGCATCCATGGGCGCCCGCAGGTAGGGGCAAGGGGGGGCGCTTGCCCCCCCCCTGGAAATGCCAAGAAAATATATTAAATATTTTCTAAGAAAATATTTATATCCTAAACTTGTTGAAAAGTATCCAACTGCCTCCTAAAGGGTGAAAAATTTTATTTGTGTGCATGATAAAAGGTTGCTACCTTTTTATTTGTTCAGAAGTCCCCCCTTAAAATTACTTACATTTACTTCAGTGTGCTTTTTTCTTCATTCTATCATGTTTCTGTTATAAATAAAATAAATGATTGTTATCATGTGCATTGTATGTATATACAATATATATTTGCATTTTCCATTACAGAAAATGCAACACTAAACTTGCTTAGAATTAACCTGCTGGTTCCTAAGGGGTCAAAAGTTTTTTGCTTGCTCCGGTCCCTACCTATTAATACATTAAATTTTGCCCCCCCTTGGAAAAAATCCTGCGGGCGCCCATGCATGCATCCGTTGTCATTGATACTTTCGAATCTTTTAGAGGCTCAAGAATTTTGAACACTTTCTTTGAAACAAAGTCATAGATATCGTTGCACACAAGATCAGTGTAGAACTGACGCTGTTTCACTTTATACTGTGGAGCTGTTTCAGCCATGAGTCTCATGAAACCTAAGTCCTCAACGTGGCTGAATGGCAAGTCATCCATTATTATCATTTCAGCTTTGCGATAGTCCAGTGATTTTGATTTGGAATGATTCGCATCCCAAATTTTGACTTTCAATCGTTTGATTCTTTTCTTTCACTGCACATTTCATTTCCTATAGGGGTGTAAGAAACACTTTTTATTCTTTTTCTTCTTTGACTGTTCATTGGTTTCATTTTCAGTAGATATCACTTCATTATATTCCTTCTTGTGCATTGAACGCAGATGTTTTTTTAAGTTAGTGGTGCTCTTTCCCTTTCGTGAATAGTGCTTATTACATATGACACACTTCCTTACATCGTTTGACACTCTCGAGAAGTGCTTCCACACTGCACTCGTAGATCGCTTCATGATGGTTGCACCATAGTCTAACACTTTACTAATGGGTTGAAGCATGTAACGTTACAAAAGTAGCGACGGAGAGCTAGCGCAACACAACCACCCTCACTTGTGTCTGAAGAGATACTGAAGCTGGTGCTTTAGTTTAGTTTGTAACTTGGTAGTGAAGGTTGCCTAATTTCTAATAAAAAAAAAAATTTTTTTTTTTTTTTTTTTTATCAACAGTAATTATACATCATCATTGCTTTTTTTTAAATATAAGTAAAATAATGCTTTTCTAGCCACCTAGCGTTGATAAATGTAAGTTATTACATAATGTATCTATCCATCCAGCCCAAGTAGCAATTCTTGATATGTCGCAATTAGGGCGTAGCAATAGGGTGTGTCAATTTTAGGGAGCAAAGTGAAATCTTTAGATTTTCAAAGCCTACTAGTGACCAAATGATGCATTTTTATGTGCTAAATCGAAATATGGCTTTAAAATCCAGATTTGACTACTCCTAGCTACTTATATTTGAAGTTGAAGTTTACGAAAAATCAGCAATTTTTGCAAGTATTTTTTTTATTGTATATAACTACATTTTACATACATTACGTACAATTAAAGACATTTTGATTTTATTTCAATATTAAAACTTAGAAATATAGATAGGTTTCTTGAACTTTGCCAAGGATGCCATGTCTGCCTTGCCTTGTTCCTGGACATGAGCTCCCTACTGGCCACCTGGCCACTGATGTACGTTTCCCTCGTCTCTTGTGAGTAAACATGTGCTGCTTCAGTTGTCATCCTTACACACCTCTCTACTGACTATGTGTGTGACACTGCAGTCTCCTACCTGTGTGTCCTCATCTCCTTCACCTCTGATTTCCAGTATCCTCTTCACTGCCTCCCTCCTTTCCTCCTCCACCTCACTGCACAGCATGGCCTGGAGCACAGCCTCAGAATGTGCATACCAGGCTGATCTCTTCACTGTAGGCATCACTACTCCTATCACCTCCTTCTTCTGACTTCTGAGCAGCTCCAGTTGGTACAGTACATGCCTGGGACCCTCCACCCAGCTGTGATTTAACTTGATGTTGAACCAGTTTGGCATGTAGACTCCCACTATGAATTCCACAATTATCCTCAGCTTCTTCAGGTTCCTACCCTTCAGCCCATGTTTGGAAATCCACAATCTGCAGAACCTTAGAGCTGTGGTGACCCACCTACTGTGACAGACTGGCCCAATCTCCAGGAGAGCTAGACTCTGAGGTACCTCTCCCGATCTGATGGCAGTGATGATTCTGTAGCCATATGATTGGTCTGTGCTGAAGTCCTTGACTACCTCCTGACTGAGATGGGGTAGAGGAGGACCAACAATGATCCTCGTGAAGTTTGGGTCGATCTCCAGCTCAGTGGCAGTGTCTAACATCTTCCCTAGGGGCCCAGACCACTTGTTGTTGCTCAATGTCTGGCCATCCAGTGCAGTCACCAGATGTCTGAGACTCAGCTCCCCAGTGTGCAAGTCACAGACAATCCACACCAACTTCCTGCTAAGCTTGGCCTCCATATAATGCATTACTCCTCCCTCCCAGCCAGTATTCACATTAGTACTGTCACCTCCTATGGCCAAAAGGGTCTGGTCTGCTCCTCTCTCTCTTAGCCAGTTCACCAGATGATCAGCAATGACCTCAGCATGACTTCTCTCCTCTGCAGCTTCCTCTGGTACAAAATGCCACAAATATTTCCCACCTGGTTCATTGCACACTGTGTAGTGTTCTTCCTTAATGAGGCCAGGAAACTGCCTGTCACTGCCATCAGCTTCCATCATCACTTTGGTGTCATCTCTTTTCCCATCAAGGAAGATACAGGTGATGCCATTTTCCCTAATCTCTTCATCAAACTTCTTGACCAGCTCCTTAGTCAGTCTCTCCTGAGCCCTCCTCACCTTGTTGTGGTCAATCACTAGTGCTGTGTCAAACTCTGTGATAAGACCAGCATCAATCCAGGCAGCAGTGGCAATCTCTGCAGTCTCTCTCAGCCCAGTGTGATGTCTCAAGCTAGCCAGAGCTATGTTGGTGATATCTTCAGTGTTGCATTCTGGTATGAAGTCTTCGTCCTCCTCTCTCCTTCCTGCCTCCTCTAGTATATCTCCAGTCTCCTCCAACTCCATCTCCAGCAGTGACTCCTCCCTCAGCTCCTCTTCTTTCTTGGCTGGCTCCTCTGCCTTCCTCCTCCTCTTCTCCTCGGCCTTCCTTCTCTGCTCCTGTCTCTGCAGCACTGCTTCCTGACTCCTGGTCTCAGGGTGATCAGCTAGACCCATCTGGTGTACCCCCACACCGCCCACCTTTTCTCTCTGACCTTTAGTGAAGGCAAGCTCCTGCACTGGTATCTTCTGCTCACTCCTGCAGCTGCAGTCAATGTGAACCTCACTGTTGCAGACAGGGTTGCACCCAAGCTCACTGCAGCTTGATCACACAGTGATAGGTCAGGATGTCCACCAATTTGTCTAGTTTCATCATGAACCTATTTTTTACCTCTAGCTTCACATTGCCAATGAACACCTTCACTGCTTATCCCACATTGCCAATGAACACCTTCACTGCCTTATCCCACAGTGCCTTCACTTTAGCCCTGATCTTGACCTCAGTGTTGATTACAGGTCCTGTGACTTAGAGCGTTGGCCTTTCTCCACTCAGTAGCCCTGGAACAATGCCGTTGTTAATCAGGTCATTAACTGGGTAATTCCTCCTGTCTTCCTCACTCATCTCTCTCCTCAACAAACCATACCTCAGCAGATCTCAGGCTGTGGGCAGCTCAGCAGGGGGAAGTTCCATCCCAGTCCCCACCAAATGACTTAGGTGACAACTTGACTTGCTTCGGGTTCTGATTTCTTTTTGACTCATCCTGTGGACTTGTGAACAAAAGAAATGTCATTGAAATTTGGATAGGCCTACTGATTATGATTACATAAAATTAAGTTAATTGAAATTCTTAATATCTTCCTATAAGCTCAGATAAAAGGTTGTGTTGTTATAGGTACAAGACTTAATTATTTAAAGTAATGACAATTTCATATATCTATCATATCAAAATATACAGAAAGTTTGGATCACACATAACATTTCGAGTAATTTGAATTAAGCAATATTTACATTATGAAGTAATCAAAATTGTCAAAAAGAGAAAACACATGCATTCACAATCAAAACTCCAGCATTTGTGACTATGTGAAACTTAGAAACCATACTGCACACCAAAAATAACCAAAGTTGACCACACATATCAATGGCACATTGATATACGATGCTACAGTCATATTTAGGTTATATTTCAAACTTTTATGGTCAAATATAAGTAGGTAAATGGCTTTTTTAAACAACACTAAATATATTACTAAGTTTGTTAGATAATATGACATCATTTGAGCGTTAGTAGTTTTTGAATTGTTGACTTTACTAAAATTGACACACCCTAGTGTAGCAAACTTTTACTTTTTTGCACCCTTGAGTGAAGGCATGAGGCATGACAGGAACAGCATTTGGCGACGTTTATAGCATTTATAGCTATTACACCAGCATTTATAGCATTTGGTTGCCCTATTAAGAAGATATCCTCAAACAATTGCACTGATAAATGCGGTTGCGGTTGCGGAGCTGAGACTATATGCGGTTGCGGAGCTGAGACTATATGCGGTTGCGGTTGCGGACAACCGCTACATCACTAATATATATATATATATAATATATATGTAGTGTTGGGAGTAACGGCGTTACTTTTTAAGTAGCTGTAGCGGTAACGCCGTTACTTTCGAAATGTAACGAAAATGGTAACGGCACTACTTTTTAGAGCGATTTCAATCGTTACTCACTACTTGTTACTTTCAAACTGAACATTTGACTAGTATCATTTATTAGCTGTTAATTAGCTGTTAGCTCCTCCAAATGAGGAGGACTATCACATGCCAATTTTGAAAAAGTAGTGTTCCTGAAATCGAACAACACACTCCTAAAAAATCTGCAAGATTAGTTTTTTTTGGACAGGCCATTTTTTTATTTGAGTTTATGTTTTGATTTTTATGTCATATAGAGTATAATTTGTATTAGTAAGGCTTTTTTACGCGTTAGTCTTTTCTTAAAAGTAACGGTAGCGGTATCGGTAACGGTAACGCGTTACTTTTTCATAGAAGTAACTGAAGCGCTAACGACGTTACTTTTTTTATCAATGTAAAGGTCGCGGTAACGCCGTTACTTATAGAAAGTAACGTGCCCAACTCTGTGTGTGTATATATATATATATATATATATATATATATATATATATATATATATATGCGCCTCGGTGGTGTAGTGGTTAGCGTCGCTGACTACGAATCCATCCATGATGATAAACACTAATTTAGATAGGCTAATGAGATATGCCGAGTGAACACAGAATAAATAATGAAATCCTATCGACAACTGAAACAATGCACGTACGGTAGGTACAGTAAATGGATTACGTAATACACTGATTTAGATAGGCTAATGGGATATGCAAAAGGGAACACAGAATAGATAATTAAAGCCTATTGACAACTGAATTAATGCACGTACGGTAGGTACAGTAAATAGATTAAGTAATACACTAATTTAGATAGGCTAATACGATGTGTAAAAGTGAACACACAATAAATAATGAAAGCCTATTGACAACTGAAATAATGCACGTACGGTTGGAATGAAAGGCTATTGACAACCGAAATAATGCCCGTACGTTTGGCACAGTGAATGGATTAGGCCGTCAAGAATGAAATACATAAAAGAACATATAAACAGTAAAATGCACGATAAGTAAATTATACCAGTGATCACAACAACAGGGTGATACAAAACTACGATATTGGTACGATACTTGAAATAGGCCTACTGCAGTCTTAACGAGAGTGTTGCTTTTTCAGGTAGCTTGCGTACACTCGGATATAGCCTAAATGAGACACACGATTACACTGTCTAGACTTCGTGTAGATTGCTTAAAACGAGTCTAAAGGAGCTTACCGCAAATGATGGAACGCTGGAGCTTGAAAACCTACTTGTTGGGTTGACCGATATCTGGGCAGTAATGACCTTGGAGACTAAATGCCTAGATGAGGTTGCCTATATGCGTTTCGCCCGTCGAGGATGACCTTAGAGACGGTAGAGGCTTGTTGAAACTACTTGTTGAAAGGGCGCCGATCGAATTGTGGTGGAGGATGAGTGAAGCGAAATGGTTTGGTGGCTTGTGGCTTAATACGAGGTTTACGTACCTGGGCCTAGAAAGGTACTTCTGTAGCGTGGTGAACCTTGCCGGCGTCCTTGAGGATGAAAGTTGAAAGCCGGTCGAGAACTGGTAAGAGGCCACGGAAAGCCTACAGTAGTGATGTTCTTTCTTGCAGGAAGGAATTGTAGAGTCGCCTCAAGTGTTGCTTCGTATATATATGTATGTATATATATGTGTATATATATATTAGTGGTGGACCGGATGTCAGTTTTTCAACATCTGCGGATGCGGATATTTAGTTAATCTATCAATATAATATAGAAATATGAATATATGACAATTTTTTAAATTTCGTGATATTACTATTATGGCAGGCAATGCATAAGAATTAAAATTAATATTAATGTTTTCATTATGATAAAAATAACTTTCTCAAGAGTTTTTAGCCACAGAAAATTCAATGAAACAAGTTTCATTCAATTATCTGTGTTACCAGGTATTTATATTTTGAGGTTTATATATTTGTTTGTTCATTAATAATTAATAATACTTTACATGAACTGTGCATGACTGGGCCTTATAAGCTACTTTATAAGCTAATTTAATTGTAAATTGCATAATTTATTAGAGGTAATATCCGCATAACATCCGCAGTCAGAAGTGCGGATGCGGATGTTAAAAATGATGCGGATGCGGATATCCGGTCCACCACTAATATATATATATATGTAGGGACCAATTTATGCGTAAATCGGTACTATAATAAGAATAATGATAATAATGGTTAATTGAATGTTAATGATTGATTGTTAATGATAAATGTTTAGGCCGAGGTCATCAGATCTTTGCAGATCAAATAATGTTATTAAGTTATTAATTAGGTTGATTGATAAAATGAGTTTTCTTTCTTTATTAAACAAAACAAATGAGTTATGAATGAGACAGAATATGTTGATTGTTTACAGTTGAAATAATAATTACTTCAATATTAATAACACGCGAGGTAATGATTAGTCTTTATCTAAAGTTAGGTAATGACACCAGGCCTAATGGGTCCTGCACAAATGGTGTTCACATGGCGATGGTTTGCATGCCATTGATGGTGTTCGAAGAGAGAGATGAAGTCGCGTCCAGAAGTCCTTGTAACGAAGTTGAGGTGTGAGGCAAAACATAACATACCTTGAGTGGATCCTCACGATGTGACGTCATCTTAGTCGTGATTGTGTGACGTCCTCTTGGTTGTGTTTGTGTGACGTCGTCTTGATCGTGTTTGTGTCGATGGAACATTGCTAAAGTATTTGAAAACGTCTCTGCCACTACAGTAACCGCTACATACATACATATATATATAATATATATATATATATAACTACCATTTCCCCAAAGCAGTCACCGCTCTCCCGTTTTCTTTTTACGTCTTTACGTCATTGTATATATATATTATATATATAATATATATATATATATATATATATATATATATATATATATATATATATAAATAACCAATGAATAATTCCTATATAATCATTATACGTATAATCCTTATATGGATCCTTATATTCATTGTCTTCATACAGTACTTATGTTTGTGTGGTTTTTATGTTCAAATGTTCATTTTTACATGAGGAACCAACGTTGCCTGATGCAAGTTTGGATAGAATTTCGATTTCTGCTTTCTATTTTTTTTCAGTGTCACAACTATGCGACCTACCATTTCTATGGTTTAGTCGTATCCATATTTCCATTTTTCATTTGTTAGAGAATTTATTATAATTAATTATGGTTGTCTTGCATCTAACCCTCATCCCTAAAGTTTATTAAATTATGCATGCGCATTGAATGTGGCATGATTGGAACCCTTAGTTGTACTTCTTTATTCATTTACTTAATTATTCCTTAAATGTACCCAATTCCTTAATATTTGCCGTATATTTAATTAATAGTTTCACTCACTCTTTGTCTCTAATTCGTTTCTTCTAATTTCTCCCAATAATGACTTGTACTGTACGTACGAATTAAATAACTATGGCGTATTAATTATGAATTGACGTATGGCATAATTTGAATAACTATGACGTCATAAAGTAGCTTAATTCCCTTCACATTTTCCTGTCATTAATTTCCCTTCATCATATCTCTAGTATACAATGTATGGTAAATTCTTTAACATAATAATAAAAACTTTACACTCTATACGTCATTATTTATATGTTGTTCATTCATACATCCACGTCCTTTCTTGACTTTTATCTTTTGTTAATTTTATTAATTATTCATTCAGCTACCTATTGTGTGACTACCAATATGTATATAGTAGTTTATGCATTCGTACATGTCCACTGAGGACGTACATAATTACCTTACATGTAAGTACGTTCACATGTATACTTTTTATTTTTTTTAATTATTTAACCTCTTGCAAGATACTCGTGGATGCTGATACGAATATTCAGATTCCGATGACGTCACCAAAAAAGCGAGCCTCGGAACCCGAAATCCCTCTTCCGCCTGCTACAAATTTATAACATAAGGTGTTATGTCGTATGTTATGTTATGTTATGTTATATCATAAATGTCCGTGTACTTCCGCATCTTACTTCCGTATCAGATGTCAATTAACAATTTGATAGAATTGTAAGTAACTGTAATAATTTAATATGATGTAATTAATGTACTTTAATGAAACTGTAATTGACGATAATAAGTGAATGTACTCAATGTACTACTCCGAAATTGTCGCCATTTAAGAATGTATACTCGGCGATATTACGATTATTATTATTATTTTTATTTATTTATTTTTTTTCGTTTTATTTTGGAATCTTTCAAAATTCTGATCATGTGTTTAAAATTAGGCTTAACATAGATCTCCATTAAACGGGGGGGAACTTAACCTTCAACTGCACTCCCACAAAATTTAGACTCATTTAATTCTTGTACTGTAAATTCAGACACTCCCTTGTTAGCAGCCTTTTAGCGAGGAGGAGGCCCTCGCCTCCCCACTTTTAAATTCCGGCCTGAGCCATGGTCGAAAGAGGTCGAACCCCTCCCCCTGTAAATTAAACTTAGAGGCTGAGCATTGCCTGTACATTTTAGCAGTAAATTACAGTAAAAAAAAGTCTTTATCTTCCCCTTCGAGTTTTGCTCTCTTCAGAGAACTTAGTCCTAAATAGAGAAACGTAAGTTCCCGATACGTTATAAGAAGCATCAGGGAATCTTCAGAGAATTTAATAAGTTTTCACGGAATCCTCCGAACCACTACAGAAGATCTCGGAGAGTATTATAGAAGAAACTACTGTGAGTAACAAATCCGTTGCTGCCTCCTAACCAGAACCCCCGTCGACTTTGAACCAACCAAGGCCATAGAAGAGGGGGTTAACATATATATATATATATATATATATATATATATATATATATATATATATATATATATATATATATATACAGGGCGTCTCAAAAAATGTATACACACTTTAACAGCTGATAGCTCAATTGATGTTTCTTTCTTTCCAAGTTAAACCCATTAGAATTAATAATGGCAGTCAGACTAAGCTTTGAACAAAGGAAATTCATTCTAAAATGCTACTGGAAGTGTGAAAACGCAGTTGAAGTGCAAAGACAGTTTAGGAGGGAGTTTTCAAACAGATCCACCAACGCGACTTACCATCACTCGAATTAGAGATAAGTTTGAAGCCGATGGAACTGTTCAGAATGTCCACAAGAAGCGTTCCGGAAGACCACGGACATCGACAAGCCCCACAAAGCAAGAAAGAGTACTGGAAACGTATCACCAAAGTCCAAGAAAATCTGTGCGGCAAGCGAGTCGTGAGGTAGGAATTTCAGAATCGTCTGTCCAACGCATTTTGAAGCGCTGTCAATGGAAAAGTTACATTCCAAGATTAGTCCATGCTATTAATGAAGATGATGATCCGGACCGAAGAGTGGAGTATTGCGAGTGGTACTTGGCACGATGTGGATGTGGATTGGACGAAGGGGTTTCGTAGAATACCCTCCGCGTTCACCAGACCTCACACCACTAGACTTTTTTTTATGGGGATACTTAAAAGACAAAGTCTACGCTATAAAACCTGCAACAGTCGCTGAATTGAGAGCAGCCATTGAACGAGAATGCACACAAATACCAAACGAAATGTTTCGTGATGTTTGCGATTCCATTGCTTCGCGTTATCAGCAGTGCCTGGACCAGAACGGACGTCAGTTTAAAAACAGGCGTTGACAAAACAATTAAATAATGTCTGTAGATTCTATTACATTTTGAAAATGAAATGTATTTTAATAAACACTGCCTTTATAAGTATTTAAAGTGTGTATACATTTTTTTGGGACGCCCTGTATATATATATATATATATATTAGTGGTGGACCGGATATCCCCATCATTTTTAACATCCGCATCCGCACTTCTGACTGCGGATGTTATGCGGATATTACCTCTAATAAATTATGCAATTTACAATTAAATTAGCTTATAAAATAGCTTATAAGGCCCAGTCATGCACATTTCATGTAAAGTATTAATTATTAATGAACAAACAAATATATAAACCTCAAAATATAAATAGCTGGTAACACAGAAAATTGAATGAAACATGTTTCATTGAATTTTCTGTGGCTGAAACTCTTGAGAAAGTTATTATTTTTATCATAATGAAAACATTAATATTCATTTTAATTCTTATGCATTGCCTGCCATAATAGTAATATCACGAAATTTGAAAACTTATGTCATATATTCATAATTCTATATTATATTGATAGATTAACTAAATATCCGCATCCGCATCCACGGATATTGAAATTAAAGATCCGCATCCGCAGATGTTGAAAAACTGACATCCGGTCCACCACTTATATATATATATATATATATATATATATATATAATTAAAATTAGGATTTCGAAGCATTTGGGTTGGTTTTTCTTATCGAATTTCTTGCCCTCTTTCCACTCCTGAATCCTCTGCTATTCGGCATCATTCCGAGACTCATGACCACCCGTGCCCCCAGGACTCCTTTACGATTTTGTCGTCTGCTTCTAATTCGCTTGATCTCAAAATTTTAGAATCCCTTTTTATCAAGAAATTAAATCCAGAATTAAACGACAGCCTTTTCTTCTATAAAATTACATACTTCATAATCAACCAACCAACTTTTCAACACAACTAACGCACTAACTTAGGTTCTTACTCCATTCTTTTCTCTCCAGTTGTCATTTGCAATTCTTACAATTCAGGTTTGTCTCTTTAAATTTTAAAATTTAAGTTTTAGTTTATTGTGTTTTATATTTGATGGGTTTAACTTTTATTATCTTACAATCCAGATAATTTTTTTAAGCTATATTTTTTAACTATTTGCTTATTGTATTAGGTTTTATTATGTACAGTACGGTATATTTATCACACTTGTATTGTATTTACTTTCGTTTCTTTAATTATATTATTGATTTTTTTTGGATGCTTTCTTTTAGTCACTGAAGATGGCCCCTGAGTGGACCGAAACGTTTGGCCAATAAATGTTGAGTCGTATCTCTTGTCTTTATATTCCTATTGATTATATAGAGGGGCGGATCTAGGGGGGGAGGGGGTCGGCGACGTCTGGACCCCCCCCCCCCCTTCAATTTCTCGCAAGTGCCCTATTTGAATGTTGTGTATGCCTCTGAAAATAAATTTTGTTTTTGTAAATAGATCATGGTTATTTTATTTTATTCAAATTCTATTTTGAGTCTTTATCCGTATACATTGTACTTCCACATTTATAGTTGTAATGGTTTTCATAGGTGCCCCTAGTACTGGTGCAGTCATATCACTATTTTTATTTTCATCTTACTCTGATAGTTCTTTTAAGTGGCAAGACATTTGTAATTGTTTGAAAAATTTTCTGTGATACCTGTTGTACCCAAATTAGATTTTTATTTTGTATAATTTTTGAATGAGACTGATCTAATAAAACAATACAAATGATTTTACACTCGCTCATTGGTGGTCTATTTCAAGAAAAATTTTTAGTAATGTGCCCTTTTTTTCTTTGGATCCCCCCTTACTGAAATGCCTAGATCCGCCCTTGTACTGTCGGAATTTTGAATTTACATTGAGTCATTACGTCATCAACCTCCAGCATCTGATCCGCTGCTTAAATAGGCACTGGCGGAGTTGCATAATTATATTATTACAATTTTTAATCGCACTGGTAGAGTTGTATAATTATATTACAATTTTCAAGAATATCAGTTAACTGAAAAATAAATTAAACATAATTTTGTGAAAATAAATTTTATTTCGAAATTACATAATAAAAATTGCCTGATTTACCATCACTTTTAAAGACTTACTGTATACCTATTTGGCTACTCAGTGATGGTTTTAAGCACACGCATTTTCAGAAGCACTTTCTACGAGAATACATAGCCTATACTAGTGGGCCGTCCAAAAATTAAAAAGTCCTAGAAAAAACTTAACGGCGTTTTTTGTTGATAGGCACCCACCTTAGATAAGTAATATTGAGGATGCCAAACAAGATGTGGGTGGATGCCACTCTCAATTTTGGGTTTAAAGGTCCTATACAAGGTTACAAAAGTCAAATTCTGAAAAATTCCGAATTTTTGCATTTCATTGGTGGCTCTATGTAACAACGTGTTTAAAGGTGTGTCATTAGCACATAAAGCGTAGTTGTGTGATTTTATGGATAATAATTGAATGTAACTATGATCTGGATGTCTTTATTTCAATTAAAACTACATTTAGCATGCTGGGTGAGGTGCGCATGTGCCTACTACTACCATAGTACAAGTAATAGCATACTTTCACATGTTGAATATTTTCAATGCACTGGCTGGCCAGACATTGGTTTGGTATATGCAATTAAAAGAGTGCAGACAGTGCCAGCTGGTAAAATAATAATAATAATACTGCTAAAGGCTAGGTATGTTTCGAATTGTTTCAATATATCTGTGGCTACTACATACTGCCATTCCCACTTGTCTTTGCAGATAGGGAGCTCATCAGCAATGGACCCTGTATGCGCACAGCATCAGCAGAAGGAAAAGCAAGAACTATGACTGTGGGCGATGAGGGAAAGAACCTGGGAGATACCTACTATCTTGATGTTTCACAAAGACTGGAAAGTCATTCCAAGGATGATTTCAATGCATTGGAACTCAAGTGGCATAAATCATGCTACTCTTTATTCACCTCTGAAGCCAAACTCAAAAGGCTGCGAAAACCTTCGCTGATGTGTACAAAGCTACAGTTTCCACCAAGCAGAACATGCAGAAGACCATCAAAGCTGACAGAAAGCTACTACAGCGGCTCCTAAATGCCGCGACCGCAGGTCGCATGGTGGAGATGGTCAACGTCTTGAAGCATGAACTGTCCCCAGTCCCATTTAGTCTGGCGAAGGCAGGAGGAGAGATGAATTCTACATCGAAGTCTGAGCTGATGAACATCCTGATGGCTCAGCAGACCGTAAGCTCAGAGGTTCCAACCTCTGATCTGAAGACCTGTGTGATGATAGATGGTCATACACTCATCCAAGCTCTTGGCAAGCCTGGCGGCTGTCGGACATTCGGCGACTATGCTGAAGTGTTCTTCAAGGCCATGACGAGTTATTTCAATGAACACACAACAAGAGTTGATGTCATCTTTGGTCGGTACGCAGGGGAAGGATCGATCAAAGCAGTTACCAGGACAAGGCGTGCAAACAAGAAGAAACCGATTCGGAAAGTCATTGATGGCCCACAAGTTCCACTGCCTGAATTGTGGAAAAACTTCATGGCCCTGGGTACAAACATGCTGACCTAGCCTTGTTTTTGTCTAACGTCATCACTGAGAAGGGCAGAGACCGGGTGTGACACAGTCTCGTCCTTCAGTGATCATGGAAAAAAGAAGTGTTGGAAGGTGTTCAGTGACCACCCACTCCTGCTGCACGCCATTGGTCGAGATGGGGATATCGCAGATGTTTAGAAGTTTGTGTCTCATTTGTATGGCACCCCGGAACAACACACAGTTGATGACGCCAGATTTCACCTTTTGGGGAAGGCCAAGAAAACTCTGGAAATGCTCCCACCGACAAAGGATGCCCTGGAGCTCCACGCCAAACGGGCAAACTATCAGGCCAAAATATGGCTCCAGGCTGACAAAGAACACGTAGATGTTGAAGATCCGGTGGAAACTTCAGCCTGGAAGAACTTTGTTCTTAAGTGATTGCAATCTACACAATTGTGACTGTCAGTGCAGCATTTCGGTGCTGTTCATCAAGAAACGTGAACTTTTAGATGTTACTAGTGTGTAAACTGTATAGTTATGGAGCTATATTTACTGCTTTGTGATTTAGTTGTGATAATTCTGTTACTGTGAGTACTTAATTCATGCCATCAAACTTATTAGGCACTAATCACTTAAAATAAATTGTTTTGACAAACAGACCTGCTCAATGTGTTTTTTTCGCCAATTAAAATAAAAAAATCACAAATTTTTGGCACAATTTCGGTGGTGATTAACTTGAATTTGACCTTGAGTTGGTAATTCGGATGGAATAAGCGTGTCATCTTACTTCTTTACTAAGTGTGGCAAAATGAAACACTTGGTCAAACCAATTGGCTCAGAATATTTTTTTAAATTAAAATTAGAAAATATAATTTTTTGCACAGTTTGACCTCAAAAATGACCTTCAAAGTCAAAAGCGAGAGTGGCATCCACCTGCATTTTATTCCTCACCCACAGGTACATTGATTTAGCATGGGCAGGGCCGGCCCTAGCAAATACGAGGTCCAATTTGAGATTTTTAAAGTGGGGCCCTAAGGTTAAAGTTACCTACCCATAGTGGGTGCATGCTTACTGAAAGAAAAGAACAATGATTCAACAACAAATATCATTTATTTTGGATGTGATCACAAGGAAACCTTTCTAGCTTTTATAGTGGCAAATTCGGCAATGAGGTCTGTATAGTTACAGTTTCTCGCAATGTTGTTTTCAATGGAGAGGATCGCCAGATTACTGAGTCGATCCTGCAGCATCGTTGACCGTAAATGTGTTTTTATTAATTTCAACTTTGAGAAACTTCTTTCCCCAGATGCAACAGTAACTGGAATAGTCAGTAGTATTCGCAATGCAGTCGTGAAATTTGGGAAATCCACAGAACGATTGTTCAAAGTGATGAAGCCCAATATCTTCAGTGAATCACTTTGTATATCTTCTGGAAGAATTGGTTTCAAGGCTTCCATTTCCTCAGCAAGCATGAATCCATCAATGTCGCGGTCTTCGCCATCAGTCAGTTCAAGTTCGAGATCTTTGCTATGCTTACGTAGGTCTGTCTTGGACATCTTTGTGAACATGTACATGAAGCCAAATTTTGAGTGATGTTCTCTCAGTTGTTCGAACTGTCGTTCCAGGGAGGATATGGCAGTGTCTAAAATTGCGTTAAACACAGAAATTTTAAATTTTTTTTCAGCATCTTCAATTAGCTGGTCTTGACATTCATAGGAAAACATCTTCTTTCGTCTGACCTGTGTTGTCTTGAATTTTGGCTCGATTTCAAGCTGCTTTACAATCTCTTTGGCATCTGTTACAGCACTTTGAAATCCACTCTCCGGATATTATTTCATCCACTTACATGTTCTTTCCAAACTCTCGGTGGCACTTGCCAGATGCTTTGAATCACTCTGAAGATCTTTACTCACGTAGTTGACTTGAAAGAGGAGGTCGTACCAGAATATGACAGCAACAATGAATTTAAAATTCTTCATCTCTTTGCAAAGTGATTCTGCTTCGCTTCTTCCTTGAGGATCTTTTGCTTTTTCAGCAATTTCGACAAGTGCATCATAGATCTCGACAGCTTGGGCTGAAAAGAAGACATACAGGTGATGAATAACCCCGAAAAATGAGATGGCTTGAACACATGTTTTTGCCATGTCCCCAAGTAGCAAATTGTAGTTGTGGCATGCGCATGGAGTGAAGAATGCTCTTGAATTCATTTCCAGAAGTCGCGCTTGAATGCCCGATGAGTGTCTCTTCATGTTCGCACCATTATCGTATCCTTGTCCATGAATATCACTCATTTTCAGTCCAAGTTCGTGAAGTTCTCTCATTAATACCTCTAGTAGGTTTTCTCCTCTGGTCTCTTTCACCTCAATGAACTTGATGAAGTGTTCAAAAATTCCACTTTCACTACCTGATGATCCATCAGAGACATATCGCAAAGTAAGGGACATCTGCTCCTTGTGACTAATGTCGGGTGTACAATCAAGGATCACAGAGAAATATTTTGCCATTTTAATTCTGTGTACAATGGTTGCTCGAACTTTGTTGCCCATGAGCGAGATGAGTTCATTCTGGATTTGTTTTCCCAGGTAATGATCATGAATTTCGTTAGTGACTATTCTTCTAAGATGGTCTTGCATGACGGGATCAAATCTTGAGATAAATTCAACCAGTCCAAGGAAGTTGCCATTATTCCGTCTGAAGAGTGTATCTACAGTCTACTGATCCTCGGAATGTCATGTTGTGTTCAGCGAGGTACTGTACAATGGCGAGGAGGCGCTCAAACACATTTTTCCACCTAAGCTTCTCCGTATTGATTCATTCCTGACTAAGTTGATCCACAGTGCAACTTTTGATCAAACGTTGTTCGAGTTCCATCCATTGGAGAGTCTCCTTCAGATGGCCCTGTGATCTTTCGTTCTCAGACAGTCTGGAACTAATATTCACCCATTCACAGAATCCTTCACACCCCAAGGCATTGTTGGAGTTTCCAAATAACTTGCAACAGAAACAAAATATCCGATTCTTAGAGATTGAATAAATCAGCCATTTCCGTATACCAACTTCTCCATTTTCCATCCGTCTCTTGTAATGACTTTTTTAAAACTTGCGGCCATTGTCATCTCTGGGAAAGTTATAGTCTTTCTCACACTGTGGTGGGCCTTTACTTACTAGTAAATCTCTGACTTTTGTGCTGACAGTTTCCGGCCATTGATCTGGATCTTTGAGAGCATCCAGAGGCTGATTTTGCAGAATTGGAGTCTGATCCATGGGTTCTTCTTCCCTCTGGATATCATTTTCATCTATCAAAGCTGGTGATGACGCATGTGACGGCAGCGCAGGTACATCCAGTTCACTTTCATTTATCAAAGCTGATGATGATGCATGTGACGGCGCAGGCACATCTTGTTCAGTTTCAGCCTGTGGATCGCGTTTCTCTAGAATTTTTTCAAATGACCCTCAAATGACCCATACACACACTCAAGTTCTGATTTCCGCTTCGCTTCACGCTGTCTCTTCTGGTGACCACTGAGATATTTTCGAGCAGTATCTCGCAATCTCTTTGGAGGCATCACTGTCAGTCGATATCTGAAATATAACAAAATATATAATTAATATGGAATACTACTGTATATGAATACTACTGTATATGAAGAGTTATTATGACAAGCCGTATTTAATTTACCACTCAAAACCAAAATATTTTTTATACTGTACTCATATATTTGCGGGGCCCCTAATAGCGCGGGGCCCAAAGCAGCCGCTTTGCTTGCTTTGCTCATAGGCCGGCAGTGAGCATGGGTGCCAGCTATTAACAAAAAACGCCGTTCAAAGTCGATTTTTTAATTTTGGCCGGTCCACTATACATATGGGCTATGGTTGAAGTTAGTCTCACGTAAATAAGTGAAAAAACTAAGTCAAACAAAATTTTCCCAGACTTCTGATCGTAGAAGGTGATCTGATCTGATTGTACAAGCAAGAGGGCGCCACAAATCAAGAAATGAAAACTGTGCAAATAGATGTAATCTATACTATAATAAGAGAGCTGTCCGTCTGTCTGTCACACTTTCAGAAATTGTGAGAAAAAATTGTGAGAAAAAAATTCAGAAATTGTAACAAAAATTCAGAAATTGTATTACGGGCGGCAATGTGAAGCTCAAGATTTTCATGACTGTGTTCTTTTCTGTAGTTTAGCAATGGGGGAGGGGTGGGGGTGGGGGTAATGGGGGATGGGTGGGGTAATGGGGAGGGGTGGGGGTAATGGGGGAGGGGGTTAGCCCCAAGTTGTATGAATGGGGGTGAGGAGGTTTTGGGAGATACCAGATTCAGAAATGTTGACACAATGTGAAGCTCAAAATTTTCACGGCTGGGTTCTTTTTTTGTAGTTTAGCCTGTCTAACCGTCAGCGAAGCGGCGGGAACTGTACTAGTTTTACTTAAAATTATTATTAAAGAATTTTTTGTACTCTTATTAATTTAACTTATTTTAGAGAATTCAATAAACTAGTGCAATTCATATTCACTGTGTTATATATTGCAAGTACAAATTTCTAAAATTAATAAATTCTTGTTAATAAAGCCCTAAAGTATATGAGGGGTCCGGCGTCTTACGGTACCTAAGCGACAAAATTAAAATTCGCCAGAAATCGCCTCCAAAGTTCAGGAATATTCTGGCAATAGTATCTCTGTTATTAATTGAGCTAGTGTTCATTTTTGGCTAAATTAGAGTACTAAGTATGCTAATGGGGATGTTGATGAGTTTTTGGAATAGATTTTTCTTCTAGTGTCGTAAGGTCATTATAACCCAAACCATGCGAGAGAAGAAGGGTGAAAATAGTGATATCCATCAAAAACATGTTTTCCCCTGTGGTGGCGCTTAGGTACCCTAAGACGCGCGACACCTCATATATTGCATGAATGATAGAGATTAAAAAAGTAAATTCTAAGGGAATGGAAATTGAAGAAGAAACTAATTCCAAAGAGACTTCCTGTATTCGTGGAGTTCTAACTATGAATACTGAGGTTAGTTTTTGTGTTTGCTTGCATGCTTTAATATTACTTAATTTTTTTAATAGAAAAGGTTCACTCAATTTTTAAATGAAGTCTCAAAATATTAATTTATTGAAGTCTTGTTATATGCAGAGGGTTGACAAAAGTAAATAGACACCAGAATGATTGTCTCCAAGAACAAATGTCAAAGCTCCTCAATAGAATGCAGAGACGCGTGTCAGCCGTACATCATGTAAGGGAGAAAGCAACATGATTCAATAAATCTCCCACTGTTGATTTTTATTTTCAAATAAAAAACTGGCAAAAACAAAGATGTCTAACTTTTGTCAACCCTCTGTATGTGTTAGTTTTTAACTTAAGCTGGAACATTTTAAAACAGAACTTGTTTGTAGTAACTATGGAAATCTATCTACTTAGGTATAGTTAATATTAATAATATAGTGCATACAATAATTTATTGCTGCATTGTTGTAGCTCTCCCAAGTACATTTTTATTTGGAAAATCTGAAGCCACTGGAACCTATTGCTCATAAAGAATGTTGAAAGAATACTGTACAATTTTTTTTTTTTTTTTTTTTTTTTTTTTTACAAGAGTACATTACAGGCTTTTGAGGAATTTTGGAATTTTAGGTTAGGTTAGTTAGGTTAGGCTAGGTTATATATTAAAACTGGTTTTCTGATTGTTTTTTATGTTGTTTGAATGAAATTAACCATTGTTCAAACTGCATCACAAGCCATCAGAAAAAGTTTTGATTTACAAAGCCTGTAATGTACACACGTAAAAATTACCCAATTGTAGGTGTAATATCCTTGTTTGAAAAAATTTTAAAAATTATTGAATTTATGTATGTTGTACCCTCATTTAATTATTTTCAGAAGGATCAAATTAAGACAGAAAAAATTGACTCCAGTGATTGTGATACTGTTGAAATAAAAATGCTAGTTTGCAGTAAATCTGAAACTTCAACCTCAGAGGTAAGTGATTTATAATAATTTAATTATAAGCAATATTTTTTTCTGTAAAGAAAGAATCTGGAACTCTGCTATAAATTTTCTACAAATTTTGCAATTTGTTACCCCATCCTATCCTGTGACTATTCCAATCCAAAAAAAAGCATCCTTTCTGTTCCTAAAGTTTTATCATGTAAGTAAAAGAAAAAAATTAAAATGACAACATAAAATTTTGTTCTGCATTTGTAAATAAAAAGTATTACAATGCCATTCCAGTGTTCCACCAGAAAAGAATCCCTGATTTTAATGTTTATAATTTTTTCTTATTTAATGCTATGGCATATACTTCATTACTACATAGATTTCCTGTAAAAACAAGTTGAATAAATAGAACTAGGTATCCTATTTCATTTTATAAATAATGATTTTTAGTGATACTGAAAGTTATAAAGTATATATTTTATCCCATTATTTTTAGAAGGAACAAATTAAGACAAAAACTGATCTTGATGGTCATGATACTTGGAGTACTGAAATGAATGAAGTTGTTTGTATTGAATATAAAAGTTCATCTAGTAAGGTAAGCAATTAGAATATATTAATCCTAATTTCTACAGTGCATACCCACCTACATAGCTATTCCAAGAACTAGATTTTGTGTAGAGAAAGTTGAATTAATATAATTGGATTTCATTGTGTTTCCAAATAATGCTGCTGAATGTTGTTAAAAATGTAGTTGCTGAAACGTATATCAGTTTCATTCTGGACATTGTTTTTAGAGAGATCAGATTAGAACAGAAGAAATTGATATCTCTGCTTGTAATACTCAGAGTGCTGAGATGACAGGACCAGCTGTTTGCACTGAAAATAAGGGCTCTTCTAGTAAAGTAAGTGATCTGAAATATCTTACTAAATTATAAAGCTATTTAGTTTTTCTTTAATTAATATTAAATGCTGCATTCCCCTCAATACTTCATGTAAATTGTTGTAGCTATTCCTAAAATAAGATTTGTTGGTATTACTTCCATTTAGTCACCTTATTTGTTAAACAGATTTTTCCAAAAAGATTTTATTTATTTTGATTAAATATTTTATGCAGGTTTACTTTAACTCAACCTAACCTAAAAATGGGGGTCACTAAGTTGAAAAAGTTCTGGTAGGTTTAGTTTAGTAAAAGTAAAACCATAAAATATTTAATAAAAAAAATAAATTCTTTGTGGAAAAGTCTTTAAAAAATGGAGCCACTAAATAATAGAAGTATCTACCAATTTGTTTATAAAGTTGAATAAATGTAATTAGGCTAAATTTCAGTCATTTACAACTCTAACTCTTCTGTAATTGTAATTATTGCATTGTGAGACTTCTTGGCATAGCCATTAACATTTCAGAAAATATATTTATTTAATATTCATGCAAGTGTCATAAGAGTTTTGCTTAAAATTGTCATTTCACTGTAATTTTATCATTGGGTAGAACTTTAGCTTTCTAAAGTACAATTGTGGGATAGAAATTTGGTAAAAGGTAAAACTCTATGAAAAAGTGAAATTTGAAAGACTCAGGAATCCATAATTTGTTGCAAAAATGATCTTATACATTAGTCAGAGTCCATTGTTTTTATGATAGGGTGCCAAATATAGTCATTGCAACTTGTCAGTTGTTTGGAAAAAAAGATGCCCCCCTTTTACACAAATCAAAAATAAGCAGTTCTCTCCTGCCTCTTATTCCCTTCTACTTGCATTGTTGATTTTTCATGCAACAGCATTATGAAATTGCAATATTTAATCTAAACAAATCAACATTGCTTGCATATTTGCTTTTATTAATAAACATTATCATTTGCTAATAAACATCATTTAATATAGTCATACCACCCTCTTACCCGTAATCTCCATCATTCAGTAATTCCAACATTAAAAGTAGGTCCAAGTGACTTCATGTTTTTGCAGATGTTAATGTAACAGTGTTATATGATGCCATAAGAAATCAAATGTAGCAAAGTACAGCCTTGTTCACACATGGCTGTAGTGCTCCTTTTACAGTTTAAAAACTTTATTTGTTAAGATGTTAGTAATTAAAAAAAAAAAAATTGTGAAAATTTTAGGTATAATAGAATTATAGCAAAAGAAAATTACATTTTTTCAGCCTGAAACAGCAGCATAGACCTATAAGAAAAAAAAGGCTGATGCAGTAATTGCAGTATACACTAGTGAACAAACCCATATACTGTATTACCACATGAAATAACCACAATAGTCATAATCTGAATTTAACAGTACTTTATCCTTTCTGATATTGTCATTGCTAATGTATGTATATTTTTCTGTATTATTTTAATTGAATTTGCATTTGATAAAGGCATAATGTAATTTAGAAATTAAAGTTTATAGGGTCTGCAAATATCTTTGGAACACACAATAATTATGTTGGGAGCCTTTCACTTGCGTACAACCCTGAACCCAAAGATCTGACCTTACTAATTAAGTTTAAACAATGCAGATGGACTCACCACTGATAAAGTAGCTCTGCGTGAAAGAATCATTGAGCTGAGGAGAAGTGGAAAGAAACCTATTGAAATAGCAAATCTACTTGGTGTGCATTATACAACTGTATACAAATGGTTAAAAAGGTGGCAAGAAGGAAGTAACCTTAAAGACAAGTATAGAAGCGGAGCACCAAGAAAAACAACTGTTGAGGATGATGAAAAAATAATTAACACAGTTCAGGAAGATCCTGGTACAACTTCTGTTGCACTAGCGGAGAATCTGCATCTTAGTGTCACTGCTAGAACTGTTAGAAAACGTTTGAGTGAAGCAAAATTCAGGAAGTGTCAAAGAAAAAAGTAACAAAGGTGGTGTAAAAACAGGTGCCATGAAGGTAGTAATTGGTGATAACCTTCAAGACAAACAGAGGATGATCAAAGAATAATTGATGCTCTTTAGGAAAATACTTCTTATATGCTGTAAGTTCCATTGTAGTAGCAGAGAATCTGCATCTCAACATCACTGCATGAAACAGAAATATATTATAGAGTACCAATTATAAAAGAAAAATTGAAAGAAATGTGCTTTAAAAACAGGCTCACTTTCACAAAACTACCACGTCAGTTGAGGAGTGGCCATTTGGACAGTTATTTTTACTATAGAAAAAACCTTCTCCAGCTAACCATGGAAAACTGCATTATTAAAAAAATAGAAACTATTTAAAAGAACGTCTTTAAGCAGGCAGAATATGACTCATACTCAGTGTACTGTACTGGGCATGGATCAATTTTCATAAAATTAGAGAATTAATTCTCTCCATGGGAGATTCATTACTGAACAATGTATGGATATCATTGATGAGATTACTTTCAATTCGCACAATTCCTTATTGAAGAGCATTATTTATACGTATGAAAATTGTCAATCCATACTCCTCAGTTAGCAAAAATATTTTGTCAAGCAATAAATGTTGGACTTATAAATTGGCCCAGTAAAAAGACATGCAGTGTAAGACTTGACTATTTGAGGCAACATGGTGAATGCATAGCATACTTCAAATGAAAGCACATAGGAAATCCTGTTTCATCACACTATAACATAATTACTGTGAAAAAAGGCCACAAATGGTTGCACAACACAAGTCCATTCTTGAGGGGGTTGCAGAAGGTTATTCAAACTGAAGGTGGATGGACAGATTATTAAACTAATGTAAGTATTTTCAATACAGAATTATCTATATTTAATAATTTCCACAGTAAAACATTTGTATTTTGTATGCCAAGTTTCATGAATTAGATATTATGCTTAGATACTTATTTTCCCAGAATAATAAAGCACCATATGTGGAATGGAGGGCAGGATAACTTCAAACATTTCTGCATATTGACTATCAGTGGGGTTTATTCTGCAAAGGTGTGAAAATTGATTCATCCCCATTCATTACACATGATGTGGCCAGTTCATGCCTCCTTGGAAATGTCTTAACATTTATCTTCACTCAAGTCTTCAAAGGTTAGAGAACATTTTTATATGTATAGTATATGTATACATGTACAGATATACTTCGTTGAGCTAAGTACTGTGTAATTATGCTTGCTTGCTCTGTTTTGTAAATTGAAGGCAGTTACATTAGGAAAACAGCTATCTTAATACAGTAACAGGGTAACATAGTTATATGACAGAGGACACCTACTCGAATCCAGGCCCTTGAGACTAGAGCCTGCTACTTTAACCATTACTTATGCTACCCTTGTGTGGAACTGCCATTGTTGAAATATTTCCCCATTCTTGTTGTCATATTGAGATGCAGCATTCTTGTTATTGTAGTAGAAAACTAGTTAGTTAATTATTTATCCTTTTAATCATTAGGGCTGTTTGCACTGGTGTTCCACCATTATTCCCCCCCACCTCCTCCATCTGCCAAGTTGGTTCACTCAGTTTTGTAACGCTTGTAAAGCAATATACAGCTATATTACTTTATTTTCATGAGCTCATGAATATTAATGTGTGAATGTATATTTATTTATATAATAATAATAATTTTTCAGTTATGGTAGGTAATAGGCTGAGAATAGTTTTGTATAAAGTCATATCAATAAGAAATTCATATTCAGATGTTCATAATATTTGTGATAACTCTCGATGTGACCCAAGTTCCTTGGGCTGGTTTTGACTGGTCCAGAATCCAAGTATGCTTATTTCACACAGTTAAGTCACAAGTTGTGCCAAAAACATGTCATTTGAGCATTATTTGTATTAATATTAAAGCAAATGAGTAATTTTCCAAATATTCACACTATACAGTACTTGCATAAACTGAAAAATAGTGGTGTGGATTGGTTCTTCCATTGCATCACTAGTGATAATGCAGATGTAATATTTGTGCAAGTGTACTGGTTGCTTAAGCAGAAATCAAATTTTCTTTCTAGGATTCATGATGACTTTGCACCTGCACCATGCAAAATTTTAGAAAATATACAAGATTTGTACAAAGTGATAATGAAAGATTGAGAGGAATCGGATTTCATTATAATTACTGCATTTTAATTGTAAACAGGTATTTGCCATACAGTAATCTAGATGAATACCTTGATTATTTTTGCTCAAAATTGTCACTATCAAATAAACCAAAATATTCTCAGTGTATAATAATGTTGAGTTTAATGTCAACATGAACTAGAAATTTCTTATATAACTAGGTAATATGTACGAGTTTGATAAATGAAGTATTTATAAGTGATGTATAATTATCATGTATAACTAGCAATAACTTTATGTACATTAGTGATATGAATAGTATCACTAGATGGATTAATCATTATTTTACTAGTAATAATTTAAACTATCGCATTGTCAATGTTCATATTTTGCATGGTTTCCTTTTCCCTGACTGTAAACTGTTGGAACTACATTAGTAATTAATTTTACCAACTTGTATGAAACGTGAAATAATAATAAAATGGGTAAGAATAAGTGTGGCAACTCCTCTAATGTTACTATGCAGCAGAAAATAGAATATAAAGCAAAGGGGAACATTTTTTTAATGATTTAAATATTGCAACTTGTCTAGTAATTCCTTTTAAAATGATTCTCATCCTAAACTTATCCTAAACTTATCCTAAACAGATATTATAGTGATGTAGTAACAATATTTTTTTTTCTTAAGGGAAATGGGAAGGCCTTTTAATTAATGTCTTAATTGCCATACTAAAATTATTCCTGCATAGAACGCTTTTATTGCTCAAATGAAAAGGAAATCAAAAGATGCTTATAATTTAGGGTGTCTTCTTATGAAACTGTTGACATTTTTAAGAAAAATAGTGAACAACTGGAACTAATAACGAGCGATGTTACTGCTTGTTAATTTGTTTCTTGGGACTTGCTTGGGACGTCCATTCTCATGATTGGTGGCCATAACCGCGTGGAAATTGAAATGCTCGTCGCGGAAATCGTCTCTAAAATAAACCCCACTTACTGGTTATGGGTTTCAATGGGATATAATATAATAATAATAATACTTATTCATGTATTATTATTATTACTTTGGAATACCGTTAGCCTACTAAAGTTCCTAATAGTTCCCAAATAGTTGGGGGTACAATTGATACTTTGTCCCTGGTCTTCAAAAAGTGGGGGGTACGTGTACTCTTGTCCCATAGAGATTTGGTGTGGAAGATTTTGATGAGTAGATAGACGAACTGTTTTTGAGGCTTTGAAAACCACAAGGTCTTCTCTGCCGCAATCAGAAATAGAAAGATCAGTGGTCAGGTGCGCCAAAACCGTCTCGTGAAGCATCGGGTGACTGTTGAGAGGACGCTTTTTGAAGCGGGTGGAGAAGTGAAGAATGGAATCGTTGGCATAGGAGTGAATAGGACAGCAAGTGCAACTTAAAAAAACTATAAAAGTGGAGAAGAGAGTACCGATATGGCAAGCGGAGGTATGGAGCGGTGCTGCATCAATGGGTGGGCGTTGGGGCGACCGCTTCGTGTCATTATACAGGGAACACTAAAAAGAGGGAGCCGTATCATCAAATGATGCTTGATGCATTTTTTTCTAAATTAAAAGTCGGTATATTGAATCTTGTATAAATGTTACTGTAATAAAATGCTTTTGTTTATACGCATAATTAATGACTCTACGATGTAAGGGATTCGACTTTGCGATTCTTGTTAGTGTAAATATCGAGTTTCAGCTATTGACAAAGCGAACTTATTCTTTTTACTAATCATTAGTCTAATGAAGATTCTTGATGAGAGGTACGCATGAACCTGTGGGATAGGAGCACAGATGGCCTAGTTATTTTACTTATTTATTGCGCTGCGTCCCCCAGAATCTCAACCTAAAAAAAATCGTGCGTCCAATTTTTTAAAGGCTGCGGGGGGCGCCCCTGCGCATGAATATGGTTTTGCCCTGGCTTTAAGAGCGTCATGGGCTACGTCGTAGCCAATGTCGTAACACCGCTTCCCGTTGATCAGCGAAGTTAAGCGACATTGGGTCTGGGTAGTAGTTGGATGGGAGACCTTCCTCTGTGTCCAGATTATGTAGCGACCCGTCGTGGTTCGGATCCCACGTTAAGCTGTAGGTCCCCTCCGTCATGTGACCTTAGATGTTGCGAAGGAGGTTAAACAACCCCAATCATTATTATTATTAAGAGCGTCATAGCTACGTCTCTTTGGATGGGGGAGGAGGGTTAGTGAAAACTAGAGCTTATAGACTGTAGACCCCTAAACAGTTTTGGCTTGTAAGCATTCTTCTAAATTAGGAAGCTAGCAGGTGGGAGTTATGCGCATTAAATAAGAATCTGATGCGCACGATTTACGTAGAGATTAGGTTCGAAAAAATAAGTTTAAACAATTAACTTCACCAGAAGTTGAACATTATTGCTCGGTTTGTAGATGCTTCAACCGGCCTTCGACGTATCGACACGTATATTGGGGGTTAGGTTAAGTTCGTTTTTAGTGTCGATTGTTTGATCTTGACGACGAAATGGTCATAGGTCCCACTCAACAAACCGGGAAGGAGGAGAGAAAGAGAGAGGACAGGAGACGAGCAATTCCCAGTAAAATTAAAGTACATAAATCCTAGGTAGCACGTAACATTATTGAAAAGTTTCGCACGTTAACAAATGACATTCAACCCTAGAATGCATAACCGGGCGTTTGAGGCCCGCCGGGTGTTATATTTATCCGGGTTATGCATTCTAGGGTTAAAAAATGTTTAAAATGTTTTTAGAATATGACGCTACCATTATAACGTTTTAAAAATGTTTCGTCGACGTTACTGAAATGGTGCATTAAAATATCACTTTTCCCAGACCATACATTTCCACGTTAAAACATTATAAAGAACATTTAAATACTTTAAACTTTTTTTAATCTTTGATATCGTATGTACCACCTTTCAATAATGTTTTAAAATGTTTGACGGAACATTTTAATAACGTTATCACCACATTTTTGTGTTGTCAACTTAAAATTTAATAAGCACCAAACTGATTACTAGCTACCGAGTAAAATTGAGGTCTTCCTAGAAAGAAGTGTTGCTTGGCCACTTCTTCCTTGGAAGGCCTCAATTAGTCCAATGAATGTTAAGTTTCAGTTATATTTTATGGCAATTTCTTTACAAGAAATACGAGTATGAATAAATAGACGGAAAAGGGTCCAGAATTATTTTTCTCAAAGTATATGCATTTAATGCGAAATTTTTAAAACAAAATTTTATATTTTTTAATAAACTATAAAAAGTATCTTAATTTAATTCTCCTGCTATTACTACTACGATTGGGACGATTACTACTATGGCAACAACGACGACGACTGCGACGACGACGATAATGATGACTCAACCGGGGAAAGTAAAATATTTAAACTGGTTACAGTTTAGTCCAAGAAAGGTCCAATAATAGGCAGTTGACTTCTTAGTATTGGCCCGATATGGTCATCTATAACCTCTGATGTTGATTGCATGGAGAAGCTCTTAATAAAATAGCGTTAAGCCGAATGCAAATATTTTCATAAGACCCCAGTAAGATAATAGCTAGACGGACGTAGGACCGAATATCCACTCTGTCATATGGCTACATACATAGGCGTATGGGATGGCACTTTACGGGGTCGGGGGGATTTGCCCTGAAAATTTTCAGGGTGCCCTGATTTCCGCATAAGCACTATATGTAACATAAAATAACACAAAGGTTAGAGTATGAGTAACATATATTAAATCCTTTTTTGATACAAAAAGCATTACAATTTACAAAAATGAGATAAAATTTTGCTACAACATTTCTAAATGACAAGAAAAAAAACTATGGCATTGCAGTTGATATAGAATTCAGTAAGTCCTCAACTTAGTTTTAATTATTAACTACAAGTATAAGTATAGTAGTAGCAAGTAATTAATTCACCTCTAAAAAAATAAAAAGGAATGTAGGGAAAATTTCAGTATTTACCCTGAAAATCTCAATTTCCTAGTCCGGGGGGGGGTGTCTCATACGCCTATGGCTACATATTTTTTATGAAGACTTTAAAGTTGAATAAAAATGTTTGTAGAGTTGGACATCATCTTTAGACCGGAGGTGTTTCATATTGTCCATATATAATATAATGACGTTCTTAAACATTTAATGGCATTTCCATCCACAGTCACTTTTGCATTCGTATTGAAACGCTTGCTTATTTACTAACTAGATGGGATTTTCGTTGCTTGCTTTTTGAATAAGAATGCGTGCGGGTTGAGCATAATCCCGGGTTGTTTTTAAGTTAATGGGTTGCTTTCAAAACAATTATTACATTAAAGTGCTAATTGCACACGAAATTTGCACAAGAAATTAGATAAGTATACCTTATTAACTTTCGTTTTCTCTTAAAAATAAAATCTATAGAAAATTGTAAAAAGTGACATTGTATGGTGAACACTTTTAATCTTCTTGAAGAGAACAATTTTGAACTGTTTATTTAATTAAAAAATGAATTATTGTGTAATGTAATCTTCCTAATTTAAATTGTTTTATGTTTTTAATGATATTAGGTAAAAATGTAAATGTTGTAAAAAACCGCTATTAAAAAAAATATAATGTACATATGAAAAGCATCAGGACTACCCTCCCCCCCCTCCCCCACGTTAGAACGGAAGTGACGTCACGCGACCTGCTTCGGCCGAACGCTAAAGTGTTTTCGTGTGAATGACCCCTCCCAGTTGCTAGACCTTAAACATGTAGGGGTTCTAACTTAACGTTAGACTAAGAGTTGTTTCGGGGAACATTCCGAGTAATAATTTGAAAAAACTGGGGAGTGAGTTATGACGATTGTATAAAAAATCTCGCTTGGATTTATTTACAGGTATTGGCCTACAAGCTACAAAGGCTATATCGTACAGAGTGGGCCGAGATAGAGACCCCATTCGGTTTTAAAGGACCTTTACCTTAAATTTACCTTAAAGCGCTTCTGCCTCAAGGGTGCGCTGCTCCCACGAAGTCCACTCAGCGCCTCCTGAGGCGGGGCCACGACGGGGTCGCCACCCTTCTTTTCTCTTGCTCCTGCCATACGATTTGGTCCCCTATTGAATTTGTGGGGGCTGGTCTGGCAGAGGAATACCCTGACACTGTGGGTTGGTCGGGTATGTTGGCTAAAAACATGTCCAAGTGTTTTTTAAAAGTATCTACTGGGACTGCACTTATATCTCTAAGGTACTGAGGCAAGGAGTTAAACAGGCGAGAACCCTGCCTAGAGATACTATTATATTGAAGGGTTTGAATCCTTCTCAGACTGTTTGGTGGGAGGTGATATTTTTTACACATTCTGCCAGTTCTTGTTAAGGTGGGCACAATTGGTTCAGTATTGGGGGCAACTAAAAGCCCTTCTAGAATTTTCCAGGTGTAGATTAGGATGTATCTCTCAAACCTTCTCTCTATGGAATAAAGGTTGAGGCCTCTAAGCCTATCCCAGTAGTTTAATTTGTTTTTACTCACCTGTTGCCCATCAGGTTGTTTAATATACGAGGTAAAGGTTCTTTGTAGGCCCTCAATTTTTTGCAATTCATTCTGTTTGTGGGGAAACCATAATTGAGAGCAGTAGTCAATGCGTGGAAGGACAAGTGATTTCCACAGGGTAAGCATGGTCATACTGTCCCTAGTTCTGAATGTCCTCAGTATATATCCTATTAGTTGTTTGCATGATGAGGTTACTTTGTCAATGTGCCTGTTGAATGTTGCATCTTCAGATAATATAATCCCTAGATCCCTGACATGATCAGTTTGTGCAATATCTTTTCCTGTGGGTCCAGTGTAGTTGAATTGTTCTTTCAGGTATTTATTTGGTCCATACTTAATTAGTTCAAATTTGTCTTCATTGAAGGCCATATTGTTTGTACAATAATTTCGACACATTCAACTGACCAACTCTGCTCCTTTTATTAGGAAATAGTTGGTGTCTGCTGGACTATGGTTTGGACATAGGCCATTTGAACCACAGTACTGTAGGGTAGGGTCTGTTCCAGTTAGTCAGGAGACGGCCGATTTAGTTATGGAGGTGGTCCAAACGGGTAAAGTCTAGAATCGATGTAGTTTAGAGTCGGAGTCCATATGCCCTAATTACTAACCAAACCAACCCTAGCCTAACAACCTAAATTGGGAAAGTTTAACTATTCAGACACAGTTCAGAGATCGAGTTTATAATAGCTTGGTCATGTAAAACAGACCTGTGGCCAAGTACAGGGTGTGCCAGAAGTCTGGACTCGTCGGGAAAATAGACATTATATTTTTAAAGTGAAACAAGCTCATTTCCAATGTCAATTTTACATATTTCAGGAAAGGAAATACCTTGATGGCTCAGTATACCAATCAAGAAGTGGAACTGGTATTGCTACATATTTCTAGAAAAAGCTAGAGGGAGGCATGTTTGTGAAATAACTGATGTGCCCCCCTTTGGCTTTTTCTAGAAACGTGTAGCAATACCAGTTCCACCTCCTCTTGATTGTTATACTGAACCCATCAGGGTGTTTTCTTTCCTGAAATATGTAAAACTGACATTAGAAATGTGTTTGTTTCACTTTAAGAATATAATGTCTATTTTCCTTATGAGTCCAGATTTTTGGGACACCCTGTACATGTAAATGTACTCAAATATACGTCTTTTTAGGCTGAATATAAGTATGATTCCTTTTTTTTAAATGTACTCAAGTACAAGGACCTTGATAGGGTGGTGGCTTGGGTGGATAAATGTAAAGTTATGCAAATTAGGAATAATAGTTTAGAATTTGAGTATCACATGAATGGAAATTGGATAAATAAAGTGGAAAAAGAGAGAGATTTGAGTGTCATTGTAAGTAAAGATCTGAAACCCTCTTGTCATTGCATAGAAATAAGGCAAGTGCTAGATTAAATCTAATACAAAGAGAGAGTGCATATAAATCCCCAGAAATTGTTGGTAGACTCTGTATTTCATATGTGAGACCCCTCCTTGAATATTGTATTCAGTTTAATAGTCCTTATTTTGTGCAGGATATAGAAAGATTGGAAAAAGTTCAGAAAAGAGCTACAAGAATGATACTTTGAGAGCTTTTCCTTATAGAGAGAGATTGGGGCACCTAAATATGTTCTCCTTAAAAAGAAGGTTAAGAGGGGATATGATAGAAGTATATAAAATAAAAGATCAGCTGGACAAATTAGATTTTGATTCTTTTCACTAGAGACCATAATATCAGAATAAGAGGCCACAGTCTCAAACTGTTTAGATTAAGATGTAGGACACAGTTGAGACAACATGGTAACATGGTAAAAATTTTATAGTGGGCACACTAGGGGCCCTTCGGCCTATCTGGGTGGCTCCACTGTTAATATAAACAAACCATAAATACAGTTTCATGCAAAATTAAGATCCAATTGATCTCTGCAGATTGTCACACAGCTGTACATTAACTTCAAAACTTTGGATCTTGTGGATCATTCGTCGATACCACTACTACTAATTGTAGACATGGTTATCTCATCACAAGAAGTTTTATATGGATCTATATAGCTATAACCTGAAAAATATAATACAAGCTCTACAATTAAGATAAAAGGAGTAGGTGGGACTGTAAAGACTGTATAGAGTATTTGAATGTACAGCCATTCAGGGTCTCCCATTTAAAGGTGTCTATGAAGCAAGTGAACATAATGAGTCTTTCATACATCACAGTGCTATAGGGGGCACTGCTCAGCAGAGAAATATCTCTAAATGGGGGGTACCTATAAAGACAGAGTATCACCTAACCCAAGATGCTGCCTCCCGACATCCCATCACTCTGTGTGGGTGATGAGATTTACCCAAATAAAAAATAAACTATATATATATGCAAAGGTGGGCACCCGCATGACTCCAGATTCCTGGGATCTTGGGAACATTGCTCCAGTAAATTTGACCATGAGAAAAAGTAAATTTGGGTTTGGGTTTTGTTCATCCGCTAGACGTTATGCAATTTTTTTGCGTATACGTTCTTGTACAAACCAATTTTTTTAAATTACAAATTTAGTTATTTTCAGTTTAGTTGGTAATTCCATATTTAATAATTATTTTTATTTTTTGTTAAGCTTCAATGTTTTGATAATTAAAATTTTATTAAAACATATATTTTTTTAATATAAAATTATCAGGATTGGACTATGTTCCATTGATCTCGGCCAGGTTTGATAAATTGGCCAGATAATTACTTGTGCAGTTTTAAGTAATCCACCATGACTCTAGAACTGAAAAGTTTAGTTAAGTTTAAACTTACTTTTACTTACTTTAACTTACCTACTTTTACTTACTCTTCCTTACTTTTACTAAGTTTAAAGCACTTACTTTTACTTACTTTCATTGTACTATATTTACTTACTTTTACTCACTTTTACCATACTATATTTACTAACTTTTACTTATTTTGTATTTTTTCAGGTAGTCAATAATCAATAATGGATCCTAATATTGATGAAGTTGGAGAGAAAAGTGAGGGTGTTAAAAGGGGTTACTTTTGTGGTCAATGCAAGAACAAATATTCAAAGAAGCAAAACTGGGAGGAACATTTTAATTCCAAAAAAAATATTTGTTACAATACAAGAGGTCCCAGAGTTTGGGCCCACAGCTTAGATATTGCAGTAAAGAAATACCAGGATGAAGTGCAGCAAAGAGATACGGCAAAGCAGTCATTTAGTTTGTTCACAAAATGTGCTAGTGCTAGACCTCAGAAAAATGAACCAACTTCATCAACTGCTAATCTAGAAAATGAAACTTTTTCACTAGATGTTTCACAGACTGAAGAAAGTGCTTCTCCTCCACCTAAGAAACAAAAGGTAAGTGAGGAATCTGCGCATCAGACTAACAAAACTGCTTTAGAGGAATTTGAAAATTCCCAAATCCAGAAGACATTGAATGCAATTTTGCGCCTAACAAAAGAAACTCACCAAGCTGTTGTGGTTAATAAAGAGAAGAGTCAAAATATGCCTTCAAGTTCAAGTGTTGCATCCAAATCTAATAAAGCAAAAAGCAATAAATTTGACATTTCCATAGCCCATTTAAGCAAGTGTAAATCAATACAAGAAATCCTGAACAATGATTTGATCAAATCTATATTCAAATTGGTGGAAAAGAAGGATCTAGGGCATGCTGATGATTCATTTTCAGTACCAAGTGATATAATGGAAAACATTGCAAATAGTGACACTAATATGCCTGATGTAGATATAGCTGTTGAGGATGAAGATGATGATAATCAAGAAGATATTGATGATGCTTCTGATGATAAAATGTTTACATTATATTGCATAGCTTGCACAGACCCCAAAGCATGTGCTTCAGACAAACATTCTAACATAAAAGGTTACTTCAATGTTAAAGATTTAACCTATGTATGCAAACAAGGAGAAAATCAAGAGAGATGGTTTAGAAATCTGAAAACCCACCTGAAGAGACATTTAATTAAACTTCAGCATCATCAAAGAGCTGCTGTTTATGAAGTGATGAAAACATCTTCTCGGAACTCTAAACGCATAGAAGACTTATGTGGCAACATCTTATACTACATAATGAAAACAAACACTGCATGGGCTCTATATCCAGTACTTCTAGCTGTATTACATAGGTCAGGTTGTGAGGTTGGAAATTTGAATCATAGCACACATGCGTGCGAGACAATTTGTGAGCTATTAGATAATCAACTTAAAGAACAAACTGTAAAGTGGTTCTTAGAACAAACTTCAGTAACAATAACAGCTGACATTGGAACAATTTTGGGATTAAGCATGCTAGTTGTATTAGTTATGTATGAGTGAAGAAGATAAGACTGTAAAACTTGCTGGGATAAATTTAGTACGCAGCAAATCAGGAGTTTATTTGGCCAATTAAATTTTTGATGTGTTGAAGTCTCCTAATCACTTGAAACTATCTGAAGAAGCAATTAAATCCAAGGTATCTGGAATGGTTGGAGATGGGGCTTTTTGTAAGGACAACGAGCCATTTAAAAACGAAATGAAAAAGTTGTTTGGAGAAAATTTCAAATTTCAATGGGACTTAATGCATCTTGTGAACAGAGCCCACGTTGATGCATTGAAGAAAATTTGTAAACTAAGTGAGCTTTTAGACTTTATTCAGAATCACACTTCAAATCTGAGATCAGGCCTTGACTATACCAATATGGTTCTTGACAATATCATTGGTTTTAAGCAGGGTTGTGGAGTTGGTCCAAAATTTTCCGACTCCGACTCCACACATTGTAAAAATTCGACTCCGACTCCGACTCCACACATTGTAAAAAATCTAAAAATCTGACTCCGACTCCTCACATTTTAAATATACGACTCCGACTCCTCTAGTGTTTCACTCTATAATTATCATAATAATAAGACATTTCATCACCACCACATGAATCGTCAGGTTACTTTCTAGGATAAGGGAACATTCAAATATTAAGAAGGATATTGACTTGTAGATATTATCATATTAAGGGATTTTTATTTTTCCAATAATATATATATATATATATATATATATATATATATATATATATAAATAAATGAAAAAGATTCTCTTAAACATAATTAAGGTCTAACCAGTAGTAGTCCTACTTAAAATTGAATAACCCTTAACCTAGCACTTGGCTATAACCAGGGTTGTGGAGTCGGTCCAAAATTTTCCGACTCCGACTCCACACATTGTAAAAATTCGACTCCGACTCCGCCCTGAAACGTGCGACTCCACGACTCCGACTCCACAACCCTGGTTTTAAGAGACCAAAACTCAAATCTGATACTCGCATGGTTAATTACGAATTTGATCAATTTGACAGATTTGTGGAAAATTGTGTTTTTTGATCATCCACAAGAGAAAGAAATTAGTGCCAAGTTCTATGTATTGATTTCCTATGTAACAAAGATTGTTGCAAGTAGCTCAAAAAACCACAGTTAGTGCAGAATTTGTAGAAAATATATTTTATAAAGAAGGAGGGAAAACTGTTATGTTAAGAGTGATGGAAACAATTTCCAAATTAGCTAATGGAGGAAATGCAAATGATGTAGTTTCTGAATTTAAGCATGATACCACAGGGCAGCAAAAGGAACTAACAGCTGAGGATTACATCCTAAATGAAGTTTACAAATACATCAAGAAACGTTCTGATTACTACCAGGTTGCTGAAGTTGCTAGACCATCCAGAACCAGATCTGAAAGTAGTTTTACAAAAGACTCAGTGATAAATTGGCTGACAGAATATATAGAACAGCTGTGGAAAGGATCAGAGAGAGATTAAAGCATTTTGATAAAGATGGATCAACTGCCTGGAGTGAAGCACCAGCTGAAGGGACATTCTCCATTCTTGGTTACATTGTTGAACACAAAGGATCCATTAAGCCATCTCATTTGACTAAGCTGTGCAGAATTGTGAAGGAGGGTCCAGCTCCAGGCACTAGATCTGCTGTAATGATCACAGAAAGCCATTGATCAGTGGCCAAGCATACATGGCGGTAAATTCACAACAAATGCCTACATGCAAGGTCTAACATCGTCCACTGTTGCTGCTGCAATGAATAAATAAACTTAAGGTGAGTTATAAACTGTACATTATTGTATTATTATGTTTAGCTAAAACAATTTGTAATTGGTATGTCGTCAATTCAAGAGTTTACTATCATTAACCTATCTAGTGGTGTAAGGGAAAAAAAAGTAAATTCAGAGCTGTGCTCCAGTAAATTTTTTCAAATCTGGAGTCATGGGCACCCGGGCCTCAAAAAGGACCGACGGTCCCGGTCCTTGCCTCAAACTGGACTGACAGTCTCGGTCACGGTCCTTTCTGAAGATAGGACCTAGGAACGACTTGGTCCTCTGTCCTTATATATAATATACGGTAAGTGAAAAATTTGATTAAAATAAAAAATGAAATTAAAGACACTGGAAATCTTTAATTTTATTAACGTAAATTATAATTAATACAATACATAAATGATGAAAAAAAGTTAAGTTAAATGCTTGAGTTTCCATCTTCTTTAGAACTTCCAATAATCACTAAACACACTAAAATCACTAAAAAAGACCGTCCGGAATTGCTTAAAAATGGACCGTCGTTCCTCATTTCGGTCCTCACTGAGAAAAGGACCGACTTTCCCACTCACGGTCCTTAAAAAGGAACAAGTTCCTGGAATTCGGTCCTTTTGGAACTCGGTCCTGCCCACCTTTGTATATATGTATATGTGGGAAGGGTTCACAAACCTCTTCTCCACACCATTACTAGTTCTAGCAAAATGTCATTACCAAATACCTCTTTCAGTCATTAATTTATCTAGTTTATTCTTAAAAGTCTCTAAAGTATGGGAACTCACAACTACTTCATCTAAGCTAAATTCCAGAATTTTACTATTCTATTTGAAAAACTCTGTTGTACTAACTGTGATTTACATCTTTGCTGAAAAAGCTTAAGGCTATGGCCTCTTGTCCTATCCTTGTGATCCTTTGTAAAAAGAGAGTGGAAGTCTATATTATGTAACTCATTTATTATTTTTATATACTTCTATCATATCACCTCATAACCTTCTTTGCTTTAGGGAAAACATGTTTAGGTGCTCCAATCTCTCTTTGTAACTAAGGTGTCTAAGGCATGGTATCATCCTTGTGGCTCTCTTTTGTACTTTTTCTAGTCTTGTCTTTGTCTTGCTCTAAATAAGGACTACTGAACTGAATGCAATACTCAAGAAGAGGCTTCATGTATGAAGTGTAGAGCCTACTTATAATTTCTGGCAATTTATATTCTATATGTTTCTGCATTAGGCTCATTCCATGACAAATCATGCGAAAAAAAAGAAAAAGTGTTAATTAGGTCCTTGAAGGCGAGGTCAGATAGGTCTTTAGTTCTAGGTATTACCCCTAGGCACGGGTTGGGTCTTAGAATTATGTCAAAAACAATATTTTTGAATAACAAATTAGAAGAGATTTGTGCTGAGGAAAATGTACCCTTCGTAAAGCTGTAGTCCGAATTCAGTGATCCTAGCCTTTTTATAAAAGATGGGGGTGCATTTTAATGAAATAGGTAATGCTAGGCTAGGTAGGTTAATAGACAAAAATGTGCAAAAGCTGTATAGGTCGAAGCGTTCTTTAAACATTGTGGGTCCGGGAACGCAGGCCCGACATGATAAATAGTTTAAAACGCGGGCCCGTGGTAAAAAATAACTTAAACGTCTTTTATTGTAGCACGCGTAGTATTAGAAATAAATTAAATGAATTTAAGGCAATAATTTATTCCGGCAACTATGATATAGTTGCTGTCACTGAAACTTGGTTAAATACCGTGACTCGGGACTTGTTGGGGGAACTTGATATACCGGGTTTTAAACTCTTTACTAATGATAGGTTACATAGGTTTGGTGGAGGCGTTTTGCTGTATATTCGTAATTCACTTAGGGCTATTGAGGTTAAGTTAGATTTTCCGGCAGCAATTAATGCGATATGTGTTGAAGTTAGGGCGCGTAGTATTAGTTTTAATTTTGTTGTTTATAGACCTCCCGTTCAACCCCTCAATACAGATGCTAGATTTTACTCACTTCTTGGTAATTTTATTGACAATCAGAATAGTATAATTGTTGGAGACTTTAACTGCCCTAATGTTAATTACGAGAATTTTACTGGTAATGAGGAGGGTTTGAGATTGGTTGAGTTTATGGACGATAACTTTTTATGGCAGTTACCGAACCAACGTGCGGTGATAATATTTTAGATTTGATGATGATGAATGGCGAGAATATAGTCGAAGGTTTAGAAGTAGGCGAGAGTTTAGGATGTAGTGATCATCAAATTCTTAGGTTGAAGTTATTGATAGAAAACACTCAGGATAGTAACGTAATAGAAGTCCCTGATTTTCGTAGGGCTAATTTTGATGGTTTTGCGGATAGGATGAGAGTAGTGGACTGGGATAACTTATTTATGGGTAATGACACAAATTTGCGTTGGGGGCGTTTAAAGAAAGTTTTAGGAATATTGAAAGGGAGTTTATTCCTCGTAGGCCCAAGCGTGTTAGAAATCGTGGTAGGCCGAAGTGGTGGACTAGGGAAATAGGCAAGTTCATAAATGAGTGTAATAGAGCGTATAGACTTAATAAGCGCAATGACACGGCAGCTAACTTTAATAGATATATCGAGCTTAGACGTCAGGTTAAAAGATCAGTTAGGAATGCCAAGCATAATTTAGAGATACTTATAGCTGCGGATAGTAAACATAATCCAAAAAAGTTTTTTGAATACGTCAATAATCGTAAGCTGGTAAAAGATAACATAGGCCCTCTAGTGGATGTTAATGTCGCTTTGGCTTCTGACCCTCAGGCGATGGCGGGTATTTTCAATAACTTTTTTGGGACAGTTTTTACTGTAGAAGATGTAAATAATGTCCCCGACATGGGCGATATCGTTCCATTTAGTAGCGAGACTATTTTGGATAAAATAACTGTTTATGAGGCTGAGATTGCGCATTATATCAATAGGCTAAAAGTTAGCAAGGCTCCAGGCCCTGACGCTTTTTATCCCAGACATTTGAAACATTTGAAAGACATTATCGTAGGCCCCTTAACGAAGATTTTTAATCAGTCACTCAAAACGGGGATTATTCCTGAAGACTTCAAATTAGCTAATGTCACGCCTATTTTGAAAAAAGGTGACCGCGCAGTACCTAGAAATTATAGGCCCATTAGCTTAACATCAATTGTCGGTAAACTTTTGGAATCTGTAGTTAGGGATCGTATCATCGATCACTTAGAAAGTAGAGATTTGATTAATAGTAGTCAGCATGGGTTTCGATGCCATAGGTCTTGTTTAACTAATTTGTTAGAATTTTATAACAAAATAGTGCGCGAATACAATAGGCATAGAGCAGCTGACATTATTTATTTAGATCTTAAAAAGGCGTTCATTACAGTTCTGCATAGGAAACTAATTGCGAAGGTCAAAGCGCACAGTATACACGCTCAGGTAGCTAACTGGTTAGAAGAATGGCTTCGTGCTAGGAGACAGAGGGTTGTAGTTAATGGTAGTGAATCAGGGTGGTTAGATGTAGGTAGTGGTGTCCCACAGGGTTCAGTGTTAGGCCCATTGCTATTCATAATTTACATTAACGACATAGATATAGGATTGACTAGTAACGTGTCAAAATTCACGGACGATACTAAAATAGGCGGTAAGGTTGTTAATGAGTACGATAGTAATAGGCTCCAAGACGATGTAATTAGGATTATGGAGTGGACAGATAAGTGGCAGATGCAATTTAATGTAGATAAATGTAAAGTTTTGCATATAGGTTCTCGCAACAATAATTACAGGTACACGATGGATGATAGGGAGTTAGCGAGCGTTGACGAGGAAGTAGATTTAGGCGTATGTGTATCTAAGGATTTAAAGGTTAGGAACCAGTGCCTGGAGTCTTGCGCAAAAGCAAATAGAATGTTAGGCTTCATAGCGCGTAATTTCGAATTTAAATCAAAGGATATTATATTGCCCCTTTACAAGTCCCTAGTCAGGCCTCATTTAGAATATGCCATTCAGTTTTGGTGCCTGTATTTGTGTGAGGATATTGATAGGTTAGAAAGGGTTCAGCGTCGTGCCACGAAACTGATTCCGTCATTGCGCAATAAGCCTTATGAAGATAGGATTAAAGAGTTAGACCTGTATTCACTCGAAACTAGGAGATTAAGGGGGGAGCTTATTGAAATTTTCAAAATTGTTAATAACAGTGATAACGTAAATTTTGACATTGTTCACTTTCGATAATAGTAATACTCGCAATAATGGATTTAAGTTGCGTGGCAGATGTTTCATTAATATCGCTAAAAACGTCTTTACGTTTAAAGTAATTGATAAATGGAATAATCTTCCCGCATCAGTCATTCATTCTACCAGTGTTAATATGTTTAAGAACCATCTTGACAGACATTTTAAAAGTATTAACGTGGTTTAAAATAAAAAAACAAAGTTAGCAACAGGAGCTCTGGTGGTGGTGCTCGAGGATGAGTCTGTTGACGATGAATGCCAGCTTGTGACATGCCAGCGTGTGATGCCAGCAATAAAAAAAAAAAAAAAAAAAAAGAAGACTAACACGAACGTAGATGTAGCTCGTAGTGTAAACTAACTCACTTTTTGTTTAACTTTACCTACTTTTTTTTTTTTTCCTTATCCTCTCCTTACTTTGCATGACTGTAACTCTCTTTTCTTGCATGTTTGTAGTTTGCATGGTTTGTAAGCGGTCTTATTTTACTTCTTTTCATCTTTCACCCCTCCTATTTTCTCTGACTATTTTTCTGACTTGTCGGCAGTGGCTGGCAGATGATGATGGTGAGCCTTTTTTTTCTCTTTTTCTGAATGAATGTTAACCCACGAGTGATAGGTGTTCCTCCTTACTTAACCCCTTATTCTATTCTCTTCTCTTCTCTTAACCCCCTACTCTTTCCTTTCTCTCGGGCTAACCTTAGAGTGGATTTTAGGGTCTTTGTTAGCCTTAGCTTCTGTAGATCTGTAGATACCCTCATAGATTTTGCTTAAATTTGGTTTATAGAATGGTCTATGCTAGTAACCGTACAGTGGGGAAAATGCGCACCCTTGGGGGTAAGTGCGCACCCAGTTAAATTATTTATTTAAAGCGTCACCAGAAATATGTTTTGAATATTTTTTTCTTCTTTTTACAGTTTGAATGCTTAAAAGAATAACAGAATAACTTATACAGGTGAAAACATAAATTGCATACATAATTAAAATAGCCACCAGGGCTTTGGAAAGGGAGGACGGAGCATTGAAGAAAATTTTGAAGATACGTGAATTTGGAAACACTAAGGGTAAGCTACCTAAGAATAAATTTTGCTAAGATACTCTTTTTAGGCTCATTAATTATGTATACCCTAAGGTAGATTATGATTGAATTATAAGGTTTTAGGTCTTAGCATGTGACTGTAGTGAGTCATGAATGAAGGGTGGGGTAATTGCGCAACTTTTCATGGGGTAAACGCGCACCCACTGATTTCTTCACTTACAGCATGCAAATAATATTTAAAATAATATTTTGATGCCTTATAGCCTAATTTTTAAATCTATAGCATAACAAAACAAAAACTATCCAAATGCTATAACATCTAGCTGTCAATAATATTTATTTCTCATGTTTTTACAGATGGTGCGACATTATGAGAGAAAAACAGACCCCAAGCAGGTGAGGCTTTACTCCCCAATGACTTGCAGGAGGCAGTCAGGCGTGTACAAGCAGGAGAACCCTGCAAGAGGGTTGCAAGAATTCTTCACATACCTCAAAGGACGCTCCGTGATCATGTGTCCGGAGAGCGGCGCACATCACAAATAGGGCACAAACCAGCCTTGCTTCCAGAAGAGGAGCTGTCCATTGCCCAGCATCTGGCCACCTTTGCCGATTATGGCTATGCCTTCGACAATATGGATTTAAGGTTATTTGTGAAAATCGGGGAAAGAATCAGAAGAGGAGGAAAGAGAAGAGGGAGAAGATGAGGAGAGCAGGACCAAGAAAATAGAGACAGGGACCTATGTTATTATTCAGTTTCCTGGCAAAAGAGCTAATTCATACTATCATTTTGTAGGAAAAGTGCTGCTGGTAGAGAAGGAAGAAAGTGGATACCTATTAGTGAAGTATTTCAGACGCGACTGCAACAAGTCAGGAGGTGAATTTTATTACTTTAAGGAACCATCAAACGAAGACATTATGGATACTGAAGTTACTTCTGTTGTTAAATGTTTGCCTAAGCCCCTCATTATTAAAGACAAACTTTGCTTTAAGGCTTCTGAAATGACTAATATCATTATGCGCTAGGGAAGTGTAAGGAGCACTAATTAGTTTCTATATTTTTTGTACGGTATATTTTTTATGATATATTTTCCATTTTCAATATTTTGTGTATATTTTCTATGCTTAGGTGATAGTTTATACCTGATATATTACTTAATAATAGTTCATATTGTGAGGTAATGCATCTAAAATATGCTTAGGATTGCTTAAATAGGCATGTGTGCTTAAATTTTTAAAAGAGCAACAGGGTGCATGCTTACCCCATTCCTTGGGGTAAATGCGCAACCATATATATTTTCTCATACCTGCCACATGAATATTTTTATACACATTTCAATATGTGCTAAAGGTAGCTCCATTAGTAAACTATAATAACATGTCTCACTTTTTTTATTTTCTTCTAGAACTTTTTCCATAAGCAAAAAAACTCAAAAAAAAGGTGCGCATTTTCCCCACTGTACGGAAGTACCAAATTTAAAATATCAGCTCAATCGGAGTTATGGCTCAAAAGTTATGCTACCCCCTTTTTTGAAGGGGGGACAAAATGTCGTTTTATAGATTGGAATTTGAAGGACAAAAAAAAACTTTACTAAAACTTTTTAATCTAGTATATATTTTCCATCAGAACCAATAACACTACCAACGTTCTACAAGCTTTTCAATGCCATGTTTTATAAAATTCAGGCAGTTTTGAGGCAAAAAACATACAAAGACTGGTGTGCAGGTCATCTAAAGAAGTATACTGTTTCTCGTCAAGGTAGTTTTGCAGACTCCTGAAGAGATGATAATCTGAAGGCGCGCAAGGTCTAGAAAATATGGAGGATGTGGAAGTTTTTCCCACCCAAGCTCCTCAATTTTTGCAAAAGTGATCCGAGTGGTATGAGGACGTGCGTTGTCATGGTGGAACACAATTCCTTTCCGATTAACTAAAGAAGGTCTCTTTTCTTTTAGTGCAGTGTTCAGTCACTCCAGTTGTTGACAGTAGACTTGAGCGGTGATTGTTTGGTTGTGTGGTAAGGTTTCAAAGTGTATTACACCACCTTTATCTCACCAAACACTAAGCAACACCTTCCGAGGGTGAAGATTTGGTTTTGGCTGTGGTGTAGCTGGTTCTCTAGCACAAACCCACTGTTGATGGCGCTTAACATTCTGGTACAGTATCCACTTTTCATTACCAGTCACTAAATGGTGCAAAAACGGATCTTGGAGTTCACGGGAATGAAGAGCTGTAACCCTTTTGAACTGCACAAAAAGCCTATTCTGTGAAACTTGAGGCCACTTCCAATGCAAAATAGTGACCCTAAATATAATTTCAGTGATGAATCAGAAGTTTGTATAAATTGCCTGAAATTAATGAATAAACACGCAAAACCTGAAGAATTATTCAGACTGCCAGAAGCAATAACTAGTAGTACTGAAAGTACGACTACTTCACCTGACATATCCCCAGAAAATGTACTGAAATGGATAAAGATATTCAACAAGAAGATCTTAATGCAACTTTGGAGCAACTTCATGTTACCCCCAGTGAAATTACGTAAGTAACTAGCTATTAATGTGTGTACAGATAATGCATTTTTATACTTTTGGCTGAAATTTAATTCAGATATAGTTGTCTAAAAAATATACTTCAGTTCAGAAATTCAGATTGTTGCCACTAGATATGTCATACTTATATTTATTTATTAATTGTATTTCAAATATTTTTCAGATGCCCTGAGCAGTGGAAGCAGATCAAAGGCAGTTTCACAAAAATACAAAAAGCTTCAACCTCCCTCAAGAGGAAGTTGGAAACTGCATTTGCCACTGAAGTTCAAGATGTTGGTGAGCCATTGAGTAAACAGCATCTCAAAGAAGCAGATTTCAAGAGGTAAGAAACAAAAAATAATTAATGAGATGACTTTGAACTATTAATGTATGTATGTAAATACCTGTATATAGGTACAGTATTATAGGTTGTCATGTTTGGATATATATGTAGACATTAGCTATAGCTATTTCCTAAAATGTGACATCATCCCATATATACTAAATATACTGGTATATGTTCAAATTCATGAAGTACAGTACTTCCTTAATTCTTGAATAATATAAATCATGTACTTACATCCTTAATATTGTACAGTAATTTGGGTTTTTTTTTTTATAGGTACAAAAACCTCATGAGTGATCTTGTACAAGACTTCAAATCCACATCATCATACAAAAGGAGGCTTCAGATACTTACACTCTCACCATTTCCTATTTCTGGGACAATGGATTTGTTTGGTGCGACCAGATACATGGTTGACAAAGCAAGACATTTGAAACATACATTTGGTATTATGCCACAAATTCCTATCTACAGTAAAGGAAGAAAACTAGCTCAAGATATAATCTCTGCAATAAAGGAATTCTACGAAGATGATGAAGTCAGTCATTTGTGTGCAGGGAAATCTGATTGTGTTAGCATAAGAAATAAAGATGGTGAAAAAGAGTACAGCAATACTCCGGTTATTGTGGTTTTGATTATTGTGGTTTACAATTTGATACCATAATCCTGATTATTGCGTTAAAAATTTGAGTTATTGCGGTATTTGACTTCATGTGCATATGTTTGTGCGTGCTCATCATACAGTAATCCGAACATACCATTAGTATCGCTGCTGCCTTAATACAGTGTATTGTGTCTACTTGCATTGACATAGATAATGCGGTCCGTTGCTATAAAGTGATGTACGAAGAAAAGAAGAAAAAATGTGCGAAGCAAACAAGCCTTTTACAATATTTTTCGAAAAAATAAAACATTTCATGCATCTCTAATTCCATTGTTTTTATGTTCACTGTGCTTAATAAACTTATAAAACTTCAAACAGTGTTTCATTTATTCATTTTTATTGTTATTTTAGAAACTTTGGCAACATTAATGTATTTTACATGTATTATGTATCCTGATTATCGCGAATTCACATATTGTGGTGTTTTTATTGGCACAATTAACCACAATAATCGGGGTATTGCTGTACAAGCAAAAACGTCTATTACTAGGAAATTTAAAAGAATTGTATTCAAAATATAAAGAAAACAATGATAATAGCATAGGGTTTTCTACCTTTGCCAATCTGAGGCCTAAATGGTGTGTAATTGCATTGCTGGAGGCAAAGGAACCCACTCAGTTTGTGCTTGCACCCACCGCCAGAATCCTAAACTCATGGTATCAGCAATTGCAGAGAAAAACTTAACCTATTACACACTTACGGAAAAAAGTGTTTGTGATATAAATTCTTCTACATGCATGTATTACATGGATGTCGAGAATGTCGTGGTAGCGTAGGCATATTTAATTTCTAAAATACTATACCTTCCTTGACAAGCAGAGATTCTGTCAAATATGTTCAGTGGACTTAATACAGATAGATCAACATTGGAAACTCATATAGCTTCTCCAGGTGAATTTATTGAACACCTTTCAGAAAACATTTTTTCTCTTACTAGGCACCACTACATTGCAAAAAGCCAGAGTCATTATTTGAAGACTATGAAACAGAATCTTCACTGTGATGAAATACTTGTGCTAGGGGATTTTGCAGAAAACTATTCATTCATCACTCAAGATGAACCACAAAGTTTTCACTGGACAAATGACCAGGTGACCCTCCATCCATTTGTGGTGTATCACATGAAGGATGAGGAATTAATTCATACTAGTTACTGTACTATTAGCGATTGTCTTGAGCACTCAACATCAGCAGTTCACACTTTTCAGCAATATTTAATGAAGGATATTAAACAGAAATTCCCCAATGTACAAAAAGTAATTTATTTCTCTGATTGGTGTGGAGGCCAATACAAAAATGAATATAATTTCAGCAATCTATGCTATCATGAACAGGATTTTGGTGTGAAGGCTGAGTGGAATTTCTTTGCCACAAGTCATGGGAAAAATGCTTGTGATGGTATTGGAGGAACTATTAAAAGAGCTTTCTATGATTTTTGCACTGAACACTTTAATTCAATTATTTGTTTGTATGTTACAAAGGAGGAGGTTCATGCGGATAAATTCAATCTTTCTAGTGGGTTTAATGAAGCTTTACCTGCTAAAGGTCCACAGGGTTTCCACAGGTTTGTATCAGAGTCAGAAAACCTAATGCAAGCTTATCAGATATCTAATTCTGATAATTGTAAATTGTTTAGAATAAGTACTGGGGCTGAACCAGATAAAGACAGTCAACTAGTTGAAAAAGATGAGTATCAAATTAGCCAGTACGTTGCCTGTAAATATGATGATAAAGTTTGGTTTGGAATTATTTTAGACACTTCAGAAGAATATGGTGATTATAAAATCAGTTTCCTCACCTCATCAGGATCTACCACTCAGTATTATTTTCTGGTGAAAGAGGATGTTTGCTGGATAAAACAAAGTGATATGATTTCTATCATGATGACACCAAATATCAAGTCTGGTGTTAAGATTACTTACTCCTTCAATCCAAAGCAAGTTCAAGAACTTAGTGGGAGTTTGGAACCAAAACTAGGATAAAAATCTGTTGAAAATTAACAATATATAAGCTTAGGTAGGTATACAGGGTGTCCCATAAGTCCGGCATCATAGGAAAAACAATAAAAAATGGCAAAACAAAAGCTTTTATTTACAGGACGTGCTCAATATGTCTACCATTATTTTCAATACACAAATTCAGATGTGATACCCAGTCAGCAAGTACATGGTGAATGATGTCAGGAGTAATGGTGTTACATGCCCCAATAATGCGCTGCCGCAAATGTTCAACACTCCTAATTTTCTCTGCTTATACCAGCGCTTTCAAGTGGCCCCAGAGATAAAAATCTAGTGGCATGAGATCTGGGCTTCTAGCTGGCCATTCCACAGGCCCTCAACATCCTATCCAATGACTAGGGAATTGTTGGTACAGGTATTCCCTTACTTGGGTGCTGTAATGTGCAGGAGCACCGTCTTGCTAGAACCATGTTGGGAAATTTCCTTCTTCGTTTAAGACACTGGGAAATGCTTCTTCCTTGAGCATACGTAGGTAGGTGCCTCCAGTGACATGTTCATCGAAAAAGAGGGGGCCTATGATGCGATCCTTCCAAATGCCACACCATACCATCACCCGAGATGCACCTTGTTCCTTTGAAGAGGTATACCAGTGAGGGTTGTTTTGAGACCAGTAGCGGGTGTTCTGTTGATTTACCTCACCATTTCCATAAAAAACAGCCTCATCACTGAACAGAATGGTGGATAGGAAAATGGCATCCTGAGAATAAGAAAAATATGAATTATGGTTTGTAGAAATAGAAAAATATGAATTTCTCCTATGATGCCGGACTTATGGGACACCCTGTAGATTATTAGCATTAAGAATTATTGCACCATGTGTAAATTGCAATGTACCTATTAATTACCTACCAGCTTACATGAATTTGTAAAAATTAGTCTTTTAAGTAAAAGTAGCCATTTTGAAATCTGTAAATATCTATTTTATATGCAAATACACATATTTCTTTTCATATATTGATAGAATGAGGTTGAAACTCATTTTTTGTGTATATGAAAATTTTTAAAAATCTGTAATTTAGGGGGGGCAAGACCCCTTCAAATGGAATAGTGTCGTAACTTTTTTTCTGTTAATTTTAGCCATTTTTTATACTTATGCTAATTTGTTATATGTGCAATTACCTTTCATAAACACTTTAAATCACTGTTCTATGTCAATTAGGGACATAGAATATTTACAGTTTTCACCCCCCCCCCCCCAAAGGGGGGAGCATAACTTTTGAACCATAATTTCGATTGAGCTGATATTTGAAATTTGGTACTTACTAGCATAAACCATGCTATAAACCAAATTTAAGCAAAATCTATGAGGGTGTGGTTTTGACCACTGCATGATTTGTCATGGAATGACTCATTATGTTCAATTTAGCATTAGCCTTATTTCTAATTCCAATAAGAGTTGTAGGTTTAAGACCATGGTTCACATTAACACCCAAATATATCTCCTTTTTTTTCTTTATTTATCCAACTTCCATCCATGTTATCAAATTTTGGATTGTCATGACCAACATGCATAACTTTACACTTTTCCACATTAAATTTCATCTCCCATCTATCTGCCCAAGCAACTACTTTATTAATGTCCTTTGGATTTTCATGGTACCTGTTAAAGATCTTACATTTTGTCCCAATTTTGTATCATCTGCAAATATTGAGGTTTTACTATTTAGACCCCTTTCCAAGTTATTAATATAAATAATAAAAAGTAGAGGTCCAAGTACTGACCCCTGTGGGACTCCACTCAGAACAGGACTCCATGTAGACCTAGTCCCATTTAACTAGACTCTGTTCTTTCTTTAAGCCATTCTTCAATCCACTTTGCTACTGTCCCATTTATTCCATGAGCTCTAAGTTTAACAAGCAACTGCTTATGAGGAACTGTATCAAAAGCTTTGACAAAATCCAAGTACACAATATCTACAGATTCTTTTTTATCCAGATGCTTTAACATAGTATCATGAAACTCAATTAAGTTTGTCAAACATGACCTGCCATTTCAAAACTCATGTTGGCTATTACGAATTAATCCTCCTCCTAAGAATATTGTAATTTTGCCTCTGATGACACTTTCAAGTAATTTGCAAATAATAGAAGTTAAACTAATTGGTCTATAGTTTTTAGCTAGGTTTTTGTTTCCTTTTTGAAAAGCGGGACTACATTTGCTTTTTTCCAGTCTTCTGGAACTTCGCTGTTAATCAATGAAAGGTTGAAAAGTATTTTAAGTGCTTGGGCTATGCTATATTTTGCTTCCTTTACTATTTTAGGATAAATTTCATCAGGTCCTGGTGACTTATCTATGTTTAGCCTGTCAATTGCTCTCAAAATATCCACTTCCTCAAAATATATATGATTTATCTCTCTCTCTCTCTCTCTCTCTCTCTCTCTCTCTCTCTCTCTCTCTCTCTCTCTCTCTCTCTCTCTCTTGTGTTACTAATGTAAAATCTGGAATTTTATTTACAGTTTCCTTTGTAAATACTGAGCAGAAATATCTATTTAGCTCCTCAACAATTTCAAAATCATCTTCAATAATTTTGTTGTCAGCATGAAGGGGTCCAATTTTTTTATAGATTTATTTTTCAAGTTGAAATGACTAAAGAACTTTTTGGGATTTCCTTTACAATTTTTGGCTAAGTTCCTCTCTAAATTGCGTTTATTGTCTCTTATAAGTTTCTTGCTTTCTTGTCTCTTATTTTTATAGATTTCAAGGTCCATTTCATTTTGAGTTCTCTTAAATTTGCTGAAGGCCTTTCTCTTATCTCTTATTCCTTTCTTAATAGACAGATTTATCCAGGGTTCTTTGTTATTTCTGATTCTTATTTTATGCTGAGGAATATATTTACTTTGAACACAGCTTTGTCAATAGAATAGTTAAATTTTGGAACAGTTTAACAGAAGAGGTAACTTCAAGTAGCCTAGAAACCTTTAAGAAAAAACTAGATGATCTCATGACTGAAAAAGGGATCTGGTAATAATGAACATAGCCTATTTTAGCTTGCTACTTGACAAAGCTATTAAAAATGTACGGTAAATATAGGAAATCCCCCTTCACTCAACATGGAGTAGGGGGAAGTAGGGAAATGGCATCTTGGGTTAGGGGATACTCTCTGTCCTTACACACCCCATTTAAAGAGTTTCCTCTACTGAGTGGTGCCCCCTATAGTAGTGTGATGTATGAAAAACTCATTTTACTTGCTTGCCTCACAAACACCTTTAAAGTGGGACACCACCAGTGGGTACATACACGTATACACATTACAGCCTTCATAGACCCGACTACTCTGTTTTCCTTTTTAAAATGTATTTAGTAGTAGTTGAGACCAGATTCTCTCAGATCCATATGTCAGGGTCATTCCATGTCAGTTCAATGGCGAAAAAAGCGTGACCATCACTGATTTTTTTTTAAAATTGGCACACTTATAGATCTCGGTGAGAAAAACAGAATGATGCTTGTTTCAACACTACGGTAGGTCATAATTATGCAATGCTGGGCAACCACACACCAAATGGGAGGTTCACACCCGCACTTCCGCACCCGCACTTTAGCCTCTTCCGCACTTCCGCACAACCGCACCCTATTTACATATATAAAGTTTTATCGCAAGGAAATATATAAGTTTCCATTAATATATTAATACTTTTATAAACTTTTATTTAATATTTAATTGTGAAAATAAAGTTTTAATACAATAAAGTCATTTTTTTGTTATGAGGTCAGAAAATTACTAGAATACAATATCATTTAATTTTATTTTATACTAATACTATATTACTTTATTCACAGCTACTCAAATACAAAAGATAAATACAATACAAAAGTAAAAAAGTGTATTTAGCTATGTGTGCGGACCAATCCGCACCCGCACCTCTGCACCTTTTTACCGAGGTGACCGCACACTGCACTTCCGCACAGTGCGAATGTGCGGAGGTGCGGAAGGTGTGCGGAACTTGCCCAGCACTGGTCATATGGTTCCGGAGATATGGCCATTCAAATTTTTTGAAAAAAGGTCAATTTCCAAGGTAATACCATATTTCAACATGAAATATCTCGGTTCCTATTGCACTTACAGAGACCATTTAAACACTATTTTAAAGCTTTTAAGCAGATCTACAACTTTGTTTCAATTCATATTTTACCTCAGTGGTCAAAAAAAAAAGTTGATCTTATTTTTTACCTTTGACCTTGTGTAGGTCATTTGATGTCACAACTGATTTTTTTCTCCTTTCACCCAATTTTGAGTACACATGTCTACCTTAACCTAGAGCAAGATTTTTAGTGTTGATTAAGTTAGTATAGACACTACAGCCATTTCAGTGGACCATACCCACCTCCATTTTGACGAAGTACCTTTTTCCACCAAACTTTGGAGCACCGTATCTTTGGAACTGTTCAGTTTTGGTGCCCATATTTACGCGAGGATGTTGATAGGTTAGAAAGGGTTCAACGTCGTGCCACGAAACTAATTCCGTCATTGCACAACAAGCCTTATGAAGATAGGATTAAAGAGTTAGACCTGTATTCACTCGAAACTAGGAGATTAAGGGGAGAGCTTATTGAAGTTTTCAAAATCGTTAATAACATTGATAACGTAAATTTTGACATTGTTCACTTTCGATAATAGTAATACTCGTAATAACGGATTTAAGTTGCGTGGCAGACGTTTCATTACTAATATCGCTAAAAACTTCACGTTTAAAGTAATTGATAAATGGAATAATCTTCCCGCATCAGTCGTTCATTCTACCAGCATTAATATGTTTAAGAACCGTCTTGACAGACATTTTAAAAGTATTAACATTGTTTAAAATAAAAAAAATAAGGTTAGCAACAGGAGCTCTGGTGGTGGTGCTCAATGATGAGTCTGTTGACAATGAATGCCAGCTTGTGATGCCAGCAATAAAATTATTAAAAAAAAAAAAAAAATTAGACTAACATGAACATAGATGTAGCTCGTAGCGTAAACTAACCCACTTTTTGTTTAACTTTACCCACTTTTTTTTTTTTTTTTTTTTTTTTTTTATCCTCTCCTTCCTTTGCATGTCTGTAACACTTTTCTTGCATGTTTGTAGTTTGCATGGTATGACTGTGAGTTAAGACTGTGTTTGCATGGTTTGTAAGCGTTCTTATTTTACTTCTTTTCATCTTTCACCCCTCTCCTATTTTCTCTGACTGTTTTTCTGACTTGTCAGCAGTGGCTGGCGGATGATGATGGTGAGTTTTTTTTTCTCTTTCTGAATGAATGTTAACACACGAGTGATAGGTGTTGCTCCTTACTTAACCCCTTATTCTCTTGTCTTCTCTTAACCCCCTACTCTTTCCTTTCTCTCGGGCTAACCTTAGAGTGGATCTTAGGGTCTTTGTTAGCCTTAGCTTCTGTAGATCTGTAGATCATTTAATATTTCTAATTGCGAACGAGTTTGAAATGAAAAGAAGATAATTGGAATCACGCTTGCAGGCCTTAATCATCGTTTCACTAGTGAAAGTCGTCTCTACCTGGTATCAAATTTAGAAACATGTCGTCGGGGTTTGCGTCTTCAGAATTTAACAGAGATTGATGATTATACTAAGGCCCTAATTATTTTATCGCCATTATTTTCAGGCTTGATTCATTAATGATTTTTAATATTTACTAATTTCATAAGAATAAACTTCTTTGACTTCCATTAAAATAAAGGGTATAAAATACAGTTAGCTAAGTTAAAATAATAATGAAATATAGAGACTGAAACACTGGCTCACTCCCATTCATTCACTTACATTTCTTGAGGGGCCTTTACCATCATAATGTTTAACAAGGAGGTTTACTGTTAGGGGTGTTTATAACAGGGGCAAGTGGGGCATGGGCCCCTTTTGTCTACTTTTGTAGACATTTTGTAACTTGCAAGACTAGGCGCAGAAGCACATTCTAGATCACTGATCATTACTCCATGGTTCTTTAATTTTAAATGTAATTTGAACAGATATATGTTAACCATTATGTGAGCATATTTTATTTCACAAAACTTACCATTAGGCTATGTTTAGTCATTTACCTTGCTGTGAGGATGTAAGTCATTGGTTCTAACTGTTTTTAATACATGTCATCTGAATCTAGATATTTACTGTTGCATTTTTTTTTTTCCCAAGCATTAAAAGTTTAAGATGAAAAAGTTAGATGTGTACAGGACTGAGTTGGTTGCTATAATTCTTCTGCTCTATATATTTTCATCCTGAATAAAGTTTACGAGAATCAGCACTGTTTGTATTTTGTTTTTAACTTTGGTTGAAACAGCTTTACTTAAATAGGAGCAATCCAAGAATAAGCACCCGAAAGTCCCCAATCTAAGAAAAAGCACCCCAGTTTAGACCCCCTCAATCCAAGAAACAGCACCCTAGTTCAACCTCAATCCAAATTAAAGGATTTTAACATCAACATTCCTTGAAAACTTTGTCCATGTCATTGCTTGATCGCACTTAGCGCACAGCATCACTTTTTTAATAAGATTTTTCCCCTTACACCAATTTATTACTGGCAATGGATCTTCAACCAATAATGGTAACACTTCAGTTTGAAGTGCTACCATTATTATGGGGTGCTTATTCTTGGATTACTCATATGTATATATATATATATATATGTATATATATATATATATATATCTATCTATCTATCTATCTCAAAACCTACAGTAAAATTATTGAATGCCAGGTTAGGTCAACTGTATCTGTGCCCTTGATGATTGGTTAGGTTAAGTCATGATATTTTCGTTAAAACTAATGAAAATATCATGACTTAACCTAACCAATCATCAAGGGCATACAATTAACCTAACCAGGCATTCAGTTAACCATTTTAGAGCAATTAACTCCATTTTAGAGCAATCCAAGAATAAGCTCCCTTCAACCCCAATCCAAGAAAAAGTACCCTAAATTGATTTGGGGTGCTTATTCTTGGATTGCTCCCTTAAATATATAGTGATTAATGAAAACATTAGAGTTTTTTGAGAACTTCCATTAAGGAAACTTGATAAATGGGGCCTGGGCCCCTGGTGGCATAACTTGCCCTGACCAATTCAAAACCTCAAAAATGCTTGTTTACTGTACACATTTGCCTTAATTTTGTATTAATAAAAAGTTAACTGTGCTTACCAGTATGGCATGCATCTTTACACTTTCTGTTAGGATTGTGTCAACACAACACAAAATAAGCTTACATATTACCTTAGTTTTGTGTGTGCTTAACTCCATTCCAATAATATAAAAGGATGCAATTTTTTAAGATATTTACCCTTTTCGTGGTAAAGTGGCAAGAAACTAAATAGAACTGGAATTGTTTAAGAAATTTAGTGAGTTGAAATGTATTCTAATAGTAATTAGTCTTATTTCTTATTCAATCATTGTCATAAAATATCCTAGTGAGATTTTGTAAGAAAATATGGTTTATACAAGAATACAACCCTGATTTCTCACACATCTCTGAACAGTATAGCTATCCTATAGATTTCAGTGAGTGATACTCAATTGGTAGATGTAAGAACAAAAAAGCAGCTCATGCATTTTGCAACATGTTGCTATTGTATGTATGGTATCTGTTTATGCTCACATGAGTTACATCACATTCATCCCTAATCATTCATGACCTATTTACTGTATATATTTTTTTCAACCTTACAGAAATCAATAAACTAACGCAATGCATTGTGTTGGATATTGGAAGTAGTAATTTCTAAAGTTAATGAAATCGTATAAAGTCATAAAGTATATATAAAGTGCTGACAATGAATGCTAAAGAGATTAAAAATGAAAATGCCGAGGGAATGGAAATGGAAGAAGAAGAAACTGATTCCAAAGAGACTTTCTGCATTTCTGGAGTTCTGACTGTGAGTGAAGTTTGTTTTATGTTGGGTTTGCTTGCACAGTACTGTACTTGCAAAAAGTTTCTGCACACAGGGTATAAATGCGCATAATAAAAAAAGCACGAGCTATATTGGTGTACAATGTTTGTTTTAGTTGTTTAGTTGTGGTATACCATCAGATAATTAGAAGCCCATATATAGAGTACAAAGTGACATTTGATTCAATTACCTCCTCACTGTCATAGGGATACAAACATGTGAGCAAAAACCAACTATGGTGGTGATAAACTAGTGCAGTACGGTAGTTGCACTTCATTGGGAAGGGTTATCCATAACAATTGGTGAGCACCTACACACACTATTTAGTGGTGTCCAATATTTGGTTAAACATCTGAAGGGGAGGACCCAAGGGCAAATGCCTGCAAGAGTTGTTACCACCACCACCATTACCACCACCACCACCACTGTTACCACCATTACCACTGTTACCACCATTACCACCACCATTACCAAAACCACCTCCACCACCGTTACCACCACCACCACCACCGGTACCACGACCTCCACCATTACCACCACCACCACTGGTACCACGACCTCCACCGTTACCACCACAGCCACCACCTCTGTTACCACCCCCACCACCAACGTTACCACCGGTACCATCACCATTACCACCACCACCACCACCGTTACCACCACCTCCACCACCGTCACCACCACCTCCACCGTTACCACCACCACCACCTCCTCCACCGTTACCACCCCACCACCTCCATCGTTACCACCACCTCCACCGTTACCACCCCCACCACCGTTACCACCAACCCCACCACCACCGTTAGCACCACCAACACCACCACCGTTACCATCCCCACCGCCACCGTTACCACCACCATCACCGTTACCACCACCACCGTTACCTCCACCACCGTTACAGTACCACCACCACCGTTACCGTTACCACCACCCGTTAGCACTACCTCCACCATTACGTTACCACCACCCACACCGTTACCACCCACCACCACCACCATTACCATTACCAACACTACCATTACCACCACCATTACCGGTACCAACGTTACCACCACCGTTACCACGCCCACGAACACCGTTACCAACACCGGTACCAACTTTACCACCAGAGTTACCGGTACCACCACCGTTACCAACGTTACCACCACCACCGGTACCACCACCACCCCTGTTACCAACACCGTTACCATTACCACCACCACCCCCGTTACCAACACCATTACTACCACCACCCCCATTACCAACACCATTACCACCACCACCACCCCCATTACCACCACCACCACCCCCGTTACCAACACCGTTACCACCACCACCACCCTGTTACCACCACCACCCCCATTACCAACACTGTTACCACCACCACCCCCATTACCAACACTGTTACCACCACCACCGTTACCATTACCACCACCACCACCACTGTTACCATTACCACCACCATCACGGTATACGCGGTCAGGTAGCTAACTGGTTAGAAGAATGGCTTCGTGCTAGGAGACAGAGGGTCGTAGTTAATGGTAGTGAATCAGGGTGGTTAGATGTAGGTAGCGGTGTCCCACAGGGTTCAGTGTTAGGCCCATTGCTATTCGTAATTTACATTAACGACATAGATGTAGGATTGACTAGTAACGTGTCAAAATTCGCGGATGATACTAAAATAGGCGGTAAGGTTGTTAACGAGGACGATAGAAATAGGATTCAAGACGATGTAAATAGGATTATGGAGTGGACAGATAAGTGGCAGATGCAATTTAACGTAGACAAATGTAAAGTTTTGCATATAGGTTCTCGCAACAATAATTACGCGTATACGATGGATGATAGGGAGTTAGCGAGCGTTGACGAGGAAGTAGATTTAGGCATACGCGTATCTAAGGATTTAAAGGTTAGGAACCAGTGCCTGGAGTCTTGCGCAAAAGCTAATAGGATGTTAGGTTTCATAGCGCGTAATTTCGAATTTAAATCGAAGGATATTATATTGCCCCTTTACAAGTCCCTAGTCAGGCCTCATTTAGAATATGCAGTTCAGTTTTGGTGCCCGTACTTGCGTGAGGATATTGATAGGTTAGAAAGGGTTCAGCGTCGTGCCACGAAACTTATTCCGTCATTGCGCAATAAGCCTTATGAAGATAGGATTAATGAGTTAGACCTGTATTCACTCGAAACTAGGAGATTAAGGGGGGAGCTTATTGAAGTTTTCAAAATCATTAATAACATCGATAACGTAAATTTTGACAAATTGTTCACTTTTGATAATAGTAATACTCGCAATAACGGATTTAAGTTGCGTGGCAGGCATTTTATTACTAATATCGCTAAAAACTTCTTTACGTTTAAAGTAATTGATAAATGGAATGATCTTCCCGCGTCAGTCGTTCATTCTACCAGCGTTAATACGTTTAAGAACCGTCTTGACAGACATTTTAAAAGTATTAACGTTGTTTAATTTAAAAAACAACAGTTAGCAACAGAAGCTCTGGTGGTGGTGCTCGAAGATGAGTCTGTTGACGATGAATGCCAGCTTGTGACATGTCAGCGTGTGATGCCAGCAATAAAATTATTAAAAAAATAAAAAAAAAATTAGACTAACACGAATGTAGATGTAGCTCATAGCGTAAACTAACCCACTTTTTGTTTAACTTACCTACTTTTTTTTTTTTTTTTTTTTTTTTTTTTTTTCCCCCTTACTTTGCATGTCTCTAACTCTTTTCTTGCATGTTTGTAGTTTGCATGGTATGACAGTGAGTTAAGACTGTGTTTGCATGGTTTGTAAACGTTCTTATTTTACTTCTTTTCATCTTTCACCCCTCTCCTATTCTCTCCGACTATTTTTCTGACTTGTCGGCAGTGGCCGGCGGATGATGATGGTGAGACACTTTTCCTCTTTTTCTGAATGAATGTTAACCCATGAGTGATAGGTGTTGCTCTTACTTAACCCCTTATTCTCTTCTCTTCTCTTAACCCGCTACTCTTTCCTTTCTCTCGGGCTAACCTTAGAGTGGATCTTAGGGTCTTTGTTAGCCTTAGCTTCTGTAGATCTGTAGATCACCATTACCACCACCATCACCGTCACCACCACCACATGATGTGTGGATGTGTGTTTTGCTTTATGTGAACCCCTCATAAACATGGCAGTATCAGAAGAGCATATCAGGTTAGGCATAATAATGCTTTACAAGTTCAAACATTCAGGACATTTATGGCAACAATATTTTGCATGTGAGGAAATGTCAAAGATGGTTTCAAAAGTTTAGGAATGGTGACTGCTGTTTGACAGATGTAGCATGCTCTGGATGCCCTGGTGAGTTTGATGATGACCTGCTGTTAGCTGCACTTGAAGAAGACTGTTCAACAACTGTCGAAGAATTGGCCCAGAAACTCAATTCATCCCCATCCACCATCCATCGACATTTGCAACAACTCGGGGAAAGTGCCTAAGTTAGGAAAATGGGTACCACATGAATTGTCAGTCGACAATCTGAGGGTGCGGGTAAACATTAGCACAGCTCTTCATTCCCTTGAACTCCAAGATCCATTTTTGCACTGTTTAGTGACTGGTGATGAAAAGTGGATACTGTACCAGAATGTTAAGCACCATTGACAGTGGGTTTGCGCCGGAGAACCAGCGACACCACAGCCAAAACCAAATCTTCACCCTCGGAAGGTATTGCTTAGTGTTTGGTGGGATAAAGGTGGTGTAATACACTTTGAAACCTTCTCACACAACCAAACAATCACCACTCAAGTCTACTGTCAACAACTGGATCAATTGAACACTGCACTAAAAGAAAAGAGACCTTCTTTGGTTAAGTGGAAAGGAATCGTGTTGCACCACGACAACGCACATCCTCATACCGCTCAGATCACTTCTGCAAAAATTGAGGAGCTTGGGCGGGAAAAACTTCCACATCCTCCATATTCTCCAGACCTTGCGCCTTCAGATTATCAACTCTTCAGGAGTCTGCAAAACTATCTTGACGAGAAACAGTATACTTCTTTAGATGACCTGCACACCAGTCTTTGTACGTTTTTTGCCTCAAAACTGCCTGAATTTTATAAACATGGCATTGAAAAGCTTGTAGGACATTGGCAGAGTGTCATTGATTCTAATGGAAAATATATACTAGATTAAAAAGTTTCAGTTGAGTTTTTTTTGTCCTTCAAATTCTGGTCTAAAAAACGACATTACTTATGGGATGACCTGATAAAAAAAAATGGATTACTAAAATTACACTACCAGAGTATTGCAGAAAATTGTTAGAATTCATGGCACAAAATATCAAAGCAATTATTAAGGGAAGAGGAGGAATGTCCTAATATTAAATAAATGGTTAAATATTATGATAAAAAAAAAATAGCATTATTAGAAAGAAATGGGGAAAAATTTGGATGTGCAGAAACTTTCCATGAGTACCATCTTCTTTAATTTTTGGTAATTGAAAAAGATTCATTCAAATTTTAAATGAAGTGTCTCTCAATATTGAAACTTAATGAAGTCAGTTATATATGCATTAGTTTTTTACTTCCAGAGGGTTGGATTGAAACAGAATCTGTTGTTTGCAGTGAATATGAAAGTTGATTACTTTAGGTACAGTTAATAATGCTACAATGCAGATAATATTTTATCACTCCACTGCTCATAAAGGAAGTTGAAAGGATATTGTATAATTGGGGATCTAATATCTTTGTTCATAAAAAACGATTGTAAAAATTATTGAATTTATGTATGTAGTAACTTCATTTAATTATTTACAGAGAGATCTAATTAAGACAGAAAAAATTGACTCTAGTGATTATGATACTGTTGAAATAAAAACACAAGTTTGCAATGAATCTGAAACTTTAACCTCAGAGGTAAGTGATCTATAATATTTTAACTGTAAAGGTGCTTATAGTCTTGTCTTATTTAATATTTAATGCTATAGTGTGTACATCAGAGATACACATTAGATTTCCTGTAAAGGAAGTTGAATCATACCATAATTCACTGCATGTCCACCTGTCTGTCCATGTCTCCTTTTCAGGTCCAAATGGCTGGACTAATTTTCATGAGACTTGGTGACAACACCCTCTGGGATATCTGGAGTGTTTTTAGCAATTTATTTATTTATTTTTTTCCCAGATTGGGTGACCTAAAAAAAATTATCCCAATTTATGAAAAAAAAAATTTTATATGCTGAAACACAAAGCATTTAAATTTCAAGATTATGGCCCATTGGTCTTGAGATGTAAAATTAAAAATTTTGATGGTTGCTTTCTTTCATGAATTTGTTGATCTACTGGCTTTTCTGACTATTCAAAAAATCTAAAATTTTATAGAAGTGTGGACTGGTGGCCTTCCCTATCATTAAAGTCTAGACATAAACCAAGTCCCAACATGCTTTTACATTGTTTCATACCCTTTCATGGAATGAAGAAAATCAAGTTGGTCAATAAACTTAGAAAAGAATGTAGCCATCAAAATTTTTAGCTACGCATTGGAAACCATGATAAGTAAAAAAAAGTGACAAGTTGTATTTAAAATTTAACTGCTTTGTGAGCTCTACGTAAAATTTGTGAAGCTACATTTAAAATTTAAGTGATTCATGAACTAATTGTAAATGTTGAACTCTAACTCGCTTGAAATTTTTTAGCAAAAATATTCCACCCACAGGGTGGTTTTTGCTAGTAAATATTAAATAGCTTATTTCTTTCTTTTTATAAATAATGGCTCTCGATGATACTAAAAATTATAAAGTGTACATTTTATTTCATTATTTTTAGAGGGAACAAATTAAAACAAGAAACTGATCTTGATGATTATGATCCTCTTGAGTGCTGTAACTGCATTTAATTATTTACAGGGGGATCAAATTAAGGCAGAAAAACTTGACTCTTGTGATTATGGTACTGTTGAAATACAAACACCAGTTTGCGATGAATCTGGAACTTTAACTTTGGAGGTAAGTGATTGATATTTTAATTATAAGGGTATTTATAGACTTGTCTTACTTAATATTTAGTGCTGTAGTGTGTACTTCAGAGATACACATTAGATTTCCCATAATGAAAGTTGAATAAATATAATTAGATAACCTATTTCTTTCTTTCTTATAAATAATGGTTTTCAATGATATTATAAAGTGTACATTTTATTTCATTATTTTTAGAGGGAACAAATTAAAGGGGAAGAAAGTGATCTTGATGATTATGATCCTCTGAGTGTTGAAATAAAGGAACCACTCGTTTGTATTGAATATGAAAGTTCATCTAGTAAGAAGGTAAGTGATTATATTTTAATTCCAAGGTTGTTTATTAAGTCATTTTGTGTAAAATCAATTGTGTATTTACGTGTGACCCCTTTGATTTTCATGAAACTTGGCATGTGACTTAATATGGATAAGATTTGATTACATACCAGATTTTTACCCCACTATGACCTCGTTACCCAAAATGAGGTCATTAATTACTGTCCTGGCCTGGACCACCAGACCCACTTCTTGAGGTCATAACTGACTTATTAATTAATCTAAAAAAATATTTTTGTTATTTTTTGAAGTTTTTGAATAGAACTAGAGTATCTTTCCTTCTATATACAGTAAAGGGTTTGATATAACTACTTAATTAATTGGGTGGTTGGTGGATTAGAAAAGACAGTTTAACAGGCTCAGGTCATATGTTCATTATACATTAAGAATAACATTGTAAAACAAATACGAGCGTAAGTTCTTGCACAAACCTTTTTATACATTTTATAGAACACTATTGGATCTCGAACATGATGGATTTGGATTGCCCTTCGTAGCTCTTCCATCTGACTGACTAATGAGCATCTATTGTTTTCAATGTCATGATAATCCTTTTTTCTGATTGGTTTTAAGACTCAAACATCACAGTGACATTGTTGCATACAGATTTTTTGTGGTTGGGGAGATTTTAATGTTTGATAGAAAAGTTGGTAAAGTGGAAAGTCACTGTATTGGGCAATCCATGAAGTGGAACTTCACTGTATTTTCTTTTGAAAAATAAAAAACAAGCTATTCAAATTTTTTCTTCTGCCCTGACTTTAGAATTATAAATTAGGTCAAGACATACACCAGACATTGGTCACTATTAGCTACAGGTCTTAAAAATTTCATGATGGGATCTCGCATAGTTTTGAAAAAACTATATACTGTAGGCCTATAGTGATTGCCTATCAACCTTGTGATCCAATGAAAATTTCCTAACAGATTTGAGATTTACTGCCTTGATCAATGACAAAAATCCTATGCTTTTTCACTATAAAAATGTTTGTGTATACCAGGGATGGGGAGTCGGTAAAAACAACCGACTCCCGACTCTTTGATTCAATTTCTATATGCCAACAATTTACCAGAATACTACTCTGCCCTAAATAAATATCTTCCTGAACTAATTCTAGATTCACATTTCCACATTTGATTTATTGTTCTGGTAAATCTTAGCAAATGAATTTCATATTCCTATTTTCTATTTCAGGATACTAGGTACCATATAAAAATTAGCAATATATTAATTATTAATTTAATTAGCCCCTATTAGTAATGAGTCGTGGGCCTAGTAGAAAATCAGCAGTCTTTCAATATTTTAAGCTAAATGAGGATGAAAGTATTTTTATTTGTCAAGTAGAAAAGGATGGTAAAGAGTGTAATGCAAAAATTAGTGCTTACACTGGGAAACATGCTAATGCTCCAACTCGAGCCTCAAACTTGAAACGCCATCTACGAAACAAACATCCCAATATTTATAAGGTTGTAGATCAGCATGATAAGGAAATCCAGAAACCTACTTCTAGTCAGGCCAGTACCTCTATTTCAAAAAGCAAACAAGTCTCTGTTACAAAATTTTTCCACAGTGAGAGAATTACAATATCAATGACAAAGAAAAATTTTAAAAAATACCTTATAGATTTAGTTGTAAAGAATGGGGTTGCACTTACATTATTTTCCTCCCCAGCTTTCCGTGGATTAAATGGAGAAATGGCGGCAAAACTAGGAGTGTCATTAGAGAGACATGATATTCGAAACATGATTTTAAAGGAAGCAGAAAGCCAGAAAACTTTATTGAAAACAATGCTGCAAGGAAAATTCTTCTTTCTTAAGATGGATGCCTGCACGAGACAAAGAATTAATTATATGGCAATAAATGTTCAGTTCATTGATGATGAAGGAAAACTAGTTTACGTACTCTGGCAGTGAAGGACACTGAAGCTCAACATTCAAGCGAATACCTGACCAAGCTAATTGAAACCATCTTGACAGAATATGAAATCACTAAAGAGCAAATATTATCAATTGTTACTGATAATGCTTCAAATATGACAAGTACAGTACAGAAACTTAATGATGGTGAAGTAAAAGGAGATCTTTTTGAAGACAGTAGTGAAGAAGATACGGATGAAACTGCTGACAAACTTGACAGTGTTGACACTGTAGACAATGATTTTGCTGGATTCTCAAATATCCCCCATATGCGATGTGCAGTCCACACATTGCAACTGGCAATTCGTGATGGGTTAAAAGAAAGGAATGCTGCTAATGTAGTAGGTAGGTTACGCAACATAGTAGTGGCTGCAAGAACGCCTAAACTTGATGCAATATTAAAACGTCGATCCGGAAAAGGTGCAGTTATAGATCAAGCTACACGTTGGGGGAGTACCTATGAAATGATTAAGCGCCTTCTTGAATTGAAGCCATACCTTATCGATATGGCAAACCCAGATGTAACAATGACTGATATCCAGTGGCAGCAGGCAAGTCAACTTGAGGCATTACTTAAGTACCCATATGTGGTTACAAAGAAGTTTCAAGCAGCTGAATTGACACCTGGCACATTTTACAAGGAATGGAAAAATATTAATTATAAACTATCTCAAATTGGCGGCATTGTTGCAGATGGTATAAGAATGTCTATGCAGCGTAGAGAAGAAAATTTACTGAATAGTGTGATGTAGCTGTGCGAATGAAAATGTTAAATGAAACAGATGCTGCAAGTAATTCAGAATTTGAAAGCTGCTCTAGTCCTGCCATTATGCAAAGCTCCTGCTCAAACTCTGAAGAAGAAATGGATTTTGAAAAATATCTCAATAATGAAGAAAAATAAAAAAAAAGTTAAGCGATGCCGTTTGAGTCAAGATGATAAACCTATAAAAATAACCCCATTGACCAAATTCAGAGAAGACTTTAATGCAGCTTTAATAAAAATAGAGAAATTTGATCGTTCATTAAAACTTGATGTGATGAATGCCATACCAAAGTATCCTGAATTAGTGCAAGATGTAGCCAGAACTGTTACTGCATTGCCACCAACACAAGTCAGTGTTGAAAGATTATTTTCAGCTCTTCGGTTAATTAAATCCCACCTACGGGCTAAGTTGAAGGAAGACATAATTGATGCTATACTTTTCTTAAGAACAAATTCTCCTTAGAGAGTTAAATTATTAAGTATGTTTTTTTAGCCTTTTTTTAATATTTAGCTTCAATATTAGCATATCATAATATATAATGGAAACAAAATATTCTTTACCAACTTTTTTTTATTTAGCTACGGTACCGTATGCAACATTAAAATTTTAAAATTGTTAACCAAATGAGGTTATAAATATTTTATACAAGATCAATTTCTTTTTCTGTTAATTTTTATTTTTGTGTAATACAACATGAAAATTGTATTAAATTACTAAACTGTATTATTATCGTACCTACTTTATTACATTTATTTATACTTATATATTTGAAAGAGTCAGGAGTCGGAGTCAGTTTTTAAAAATACCGACTCAGGAGTCGGTTGTTTTTGGCTGACTCCCCATCGCAAAAAAATTTTGCTGCGACCCTATGAAAAAACACTCAAGAAGAATTTTCTGTAACATCAAAAAAGTAAACTCTGCCATGGCAGCTGCAAGCTATGGAATTTTGGAAGAAAAGCAATTGCTATGTCACAATTAAAAAGAAGCCAATTGTATTAGAACATGTTCAACGTTCATCCAGAGAGCCGGAACCTGCACCAATACCTGAGCCAGACATACTTAACGAATGTATGGAGCGAAGCAGTAGCGATTCCACGAATCCACCACCATTGGAAGAATTTGTCGTTCAAGACAGGCAATTCAATAAAGATTTGCTCAGCGACAATATTTTACCTTTATTTGATGAAAGCCCTATTAAAGCAGGTAATAAAACAATAGAGACTCCGTTCAGGACATTTGTTTCTTAATGCCAAATTCGTAGTTTTCTGTTTTTAAATATTAGCATCAGCACTTGAATACATATATACAAAATATTTGATATTTGATTATTTCACGCAACCTAAATTTATGAATTTGTTTTACAGCTGGATTGAAGCCGGGACAAAAACAGATAAAGGCTTCTATGAAATTCAGATCGACAACGGAAAAGGTTAAATAAAGTTTTGAAGCTGCTTATGGGGCTCCTATTGACTATTCTGAAGCTGGTCCGTCCAAAAAAAGTTGTTTGGAAGATGATTTAGAGAGGCAAGACTACTTTTTGGACATAGTTATTGAAATTTGACATTTTAAATTAAATTTAATACAGTCATCGAAGTACTGTATATACTAAATTAAGTTTTATCTGTTTACATTTTTATAATCGGACAATATAATACATATACATATATTTTATGAAAAGTTTAATTAAAAATATACTAATTAAACTTAATGTCAAATACACTTTATTTCAGGTATCAAAAGGTTATGGAAGAATTAAAGGAGAAATTTCAAGCAAGTAACGATCGCAATCTTAGGTTACAAATACTATCATTGTATCACTATCCCATTAAAAAAACTGCTGACTTCTTTGGAGCAACAATGTATATGGTGCGTAAGGGCCGCAATCTTCGAAAACAGTTTGGGATTCTTCCTAACATTCCAAACATGACGAAAGGGAAGGTCATCACAGCTGAAATGAAAAAAATCATTCAGGAGTTTTATGAAAATGGCGAATATAGTAGGATGTGCCCGGCCGGGAATCAAAGATTATAAGTTTGCAATAAATGAAGAGGGTGAAAAAATAAAAAAACAAAAAAGACTGGTATTGTGTAACTTGAAAGAGTTATATGCTGAATATGCAGAAAATGATGAAAATCCCAAAATAGGCTTTAGTACCTTTGCTCATCTTCGACCATCGTGGTGCATGCTTGCGGGACAAAGCGGAACTCACAGTGTCTGCGTATGTAAGCATCACCAAAATCTGAAACTACAAATATCAGCATTCGGCATTAAAGATTTAGACTACAAAAAATTTAATGTCTTTATCCATCTGCGGCATGGACAGTGAAGATTGTATGATGCACCGATGCAAAAGATGCCCGCGAGAGGTCGGAATCAAAAATTATTTGGAAAGTTTGGACTTCATGGCGATGGAAGAGATAAAATATAAACAATGGGTGTCCATCGATCACTGTATGTTAAAAGATATCACCGAAACTCCAGAGGAATATGTGGAATCGCTCACCAAAAAAATTGCACAACTGACAAGACACCACTTCACGAATAAATGTCAGTCGAGTTACTTCAAAAATCTAAAAGAAACTGCCCGAAAATGAAGGTGTTTTGGTAGGCGATTTTGCGGAAAACTTCTCATTCATCGTACAAGATTGTGCCCAGGGGTTTCATTGGGAGAACTCGCAATGTACAGTGCACCCATTCATTTATTATTCCAAAAACAATGCAGGAAAACTAATTTGCAAAAGTTACTGCTTCGTTTCAAACCATCGCAGGCATGATACAATTCTGGTTCATAGTTTTCTCAAAAAATTAATCCTGTGCATCCAACAACAAAATTCAAACCTAACTAAAATTCATTATTTCACAGATGGATGCGCGGCTCAGTATAAGAATAAAACAAATTTTCTAAATTTATGCCATCATTTCGAAGACTTCAAAATTCATGCTGAGTGGAATTTTTTCGCGACATCCCACGGGAAGAATGCCTGCGACGGTATTGGCAGAACGGTAAAAAGAGCAGTCACCAGAGAAAGCTTACGACGGTCTCTCGACCATCAAATCTTAACAGCTGAGGACTTCTACAATTTCTGCTCTCAAGAATTCCTAACTGCTATTGACTTTTTTTACGTCTCTGAGGCAGAAGTTGTAGATGTAGAGCTTTCTTTGCAAAAACATCTGAGTGAACCTATTACTTCTATTAAAGGTACTCAACAATTACATCGCTTCGTCCCAATTTCCAAGAATTTGTTGAAGGTTTATCCACTCTCTCAGAGTGCACAATCAGTCGAAATAAGAGAGCTCATTAGAGTTTCTGCTTCGGTTCAAGAACATAATACTGTCTCTCAACGTGAAATTGAAACAGGCTCTTTTGTGGGTTGTATGTATGAAAATAAACTATGGCTCGGATTAGTCCAGTCTTTTGACTGTGAATATGATGATTTTCTGATAAAATTTCTCCATCCTTCGGGCGTATGTCCCTCATACGTTTTTCCTGCACAAGATGTTGTTTGTCACGTTCCAACAGAAAATATATTTGGGAGTATTGAAGCAAGTTTATGAGGAGGAACAAGAATACAATACATTTTTCCGCTTCAAGAATTAAGTAACTTTTCAAAGAAGATAAAATAAATTCTATCGAATGTATACTATTTAAGATTGTCTGTATAATATTTCTAAAATTTTTATCTAAGATTTGTGTATCTACTTAATAGTTATAAAAATCTTTTCAAATTCTTTTTTTTTATATGATTTGAAAATTGTCTTTTTTTGGACCAACAAATCTGTAATAAATCTTTGTCATCTGAAAAAAAAATTTATTACTTAATTTCAAACTCAGTTTTGAGCCTTATAATAAACTATAAGCTGACTTTTTGTTACTTATTATGGTGTACATACATCAAATAAATTTTTTTTATTCTTGGTCTTTTTTTTTGAAAAATGATATCTTCGCTGCCAAATCGCAAAATAAAAAATTTGAAATTTTTTCCAAAAAATCATAATTTTATTTTTGTTACCCTAAAAAAATTATACATATTTAGAAACTACAGTTAATTTTACATATTTTATCATTTAAGACTTATTACGCTACCACAATTAGCAGCTGAGATATTTACGTTTGAAAATTGTTGGTTTTTTCATTTGACCAAAATTTGGTCAAGCCATAAAATTTGACCAACTTGACCAATTTTCAAAAAAATTCAGATTTTTGTAATTTGGACCAAAACCAACCCTCACACCAAGTTTCATGAATTTTGGAGATGGTGGAGTGTACATTTGGCACTTTCATTTGTCTATTTGTCCTGGAATTACCCATATATGTTCTGTTAATTTATTCACTCAGAACTTGTAGAAAGTTTTAACACATCTTTTCTGCCTTGAGCAGTGCTCCCAACTAGGCAAGCTCTGAGTTATAAATTTCCTATGATTTTTTTTCACTGAACTAACTGTCAGATATTATCAATAATTGTAACTATTTCCTCCCTGCTTTCTGATAAGCTTTTAAAAGAACTTCACCTGAACCCAGCTTGTTCACTGAGAAATAAAAGTATGCAACTTTTGAGTTCCAGGAATTGTTCAGCATTTTGAGTACAGTAGACCTTCACCATTTGTGGGGATTGCATTTTTGGATTTTGTCGCAAATGGCAAATCCATGATGCACAAACTTAAAGGCTTATGGGGAAAATAGGGTTAGGTACTTTGTCTTAAAGAATTTTACCCTTTATATATAATGTATGAGTTTGTGCATTGTTTTAGTGGTATATACTTTACTGAAAAAGAGTGGTTTATTAAGAACAAAAATCGGTGCAATAAAAATAAACCACCACCCTTTTAATAAACTGTACATTAGAGACCTGCATGGGCCGATATTTTGCGGCCCACACCCGCCCGTACCCGTAATCTTTTTATATAACCCGCTCGTACCCATAATCTTTTTATATAACCTGCCCGTACCCAGCCCGTAACTTTTTTTCATGTTTTAGGGCCCACCCATACCCGGCCCATAATTTTTTTCATGCTTTGGGGCCCGCCCGTTCCCGCGGCTCGTGATTTATTTTGTTTTGGAACCTAAACCAACCTGTGTATTTAAGTTTAAGATATGCACGACCAGTAATATTTTTGTTGATAATTACTTAAGTACTTCTTTCAAAAATATACCTATGAAAATTAAATAGATAGTAAAATTATTTAATTTTGTACTCACTGAATTGATGGAGGTTTTAAAATTCCAAATTGCAATGCAGAAACAAAAGATCGTTGACATTTTCTTCTTTTAAATTAGTTCTCCTCTGTGCAAGTGTAATTCCCACAGTACTAAAGTTCCTTTCGCTGGATGCACTGGATGCAGGAATATTTAAGTATTTCCTAGCCAGTTTAGCAAGCAATGGGAACATTGATTCGTGAGTTTTCCAAAACTGAAGAACATCACTTTCCTCATCAATTTTGTAGCTCATGTACTGCTCAAGTTCTTTACAAGAAACCGAACTTTGGGATTCCTCATTATGACATCGTATGTCTTCCCATTCATTAAATTCTGAAGTCTTTACTCTTTACGGAGATGAACAAGCTCTTTCAGGCTCATCAGTTACTTTCTCATTGTCCATAAGGTCAACATGAATTTCCTCACGAATACTTGTTAGCACTTCTGCACGCTCAATGTCAGTTAGCATTCTAAGCTGACGAAATTTAGGCCATAGAAATAGAGAAATTTTATGAATAGGCAACACTTTATATTTAGCATGAAGAAATTCTTTTGCACGTTCTTTCAAGTTTTTTATATTTATTGTGTCATTTTCAGAAACGTTCAAATGTTTAAGAAGTTTCAAGTGATAAAGCAATATTAGCTGTAGAGTTGGAGATTTTTCACTTTCTAGCGTATCACTGGCATCTTTAAATGGCTTCAGAAAATATACTAACTCTTTAAGACTGCCTTTTGAAATGTTCTCTAAGTGGTTCAAATTTCTTTCTTCCATCAAATCCTCGATGCTACTATATTGATCTAGAATCGACTCTAGCATAGCAAGCTTCGAATTCCATCTTGTTTCTACTTCTTGACGAACAGTATGTCTCAATTTGCTTACTAATCCACTTTGTTTCAAGAAAGTGACAAGAGCTTTCGACTGCAGTATAACCTTTTGAATTTCTGGGGCATATTTTTCCAAATAATCTTCATTGAATGTATGATGAAAAATTGTATTTATAATGTGAGAGAAGCAACTAAGTCTGTTATAATTCTGCAATGCTTTTACTATGTTTGCACCTTGGTCTGTTACGAAAGTTAGTTTCTGCACTAAGTCATCTTCAAAGCCTAGCTTTGCAAATCTTCTTGTTATTTCCTTTTTTATGTTTTCACCAGTTTTACATTCCTCATGAAAACTGGACGTAAACATAACTTTATTTACCAGTGTCCAATCATCATCAATATAATGAACAGTCATTGAAATATACGAAATCTTTTTAACAAGTCTGTTGTAGCTGCACAGCATGAATTACTCATAACTACTTTGATCTTTGGATAAATCTTTTATCATACAGTTACTGCAGTTTCAGCTACATGCCTAGAAATAGTGGTTGGATGGGAAATAACCTCATTTACGTCAATATTACCATAAGACATGCCAACTGCAATAAGTTTTTGTGCAAGATTTAGGAAGCCTTCACCTTTTAAAGTTTCAAATGGTCTTATGTCTTTAGCACAAAAGTTGACACATGCATCTAGCATTTCTTGTTTGGTCTTCATTGTCACTTGTACTTTCTTTTGGAAAAATGAAGCTAAGCTTTGTGATTGTGAAGTACTTGTGCCACATTTGTGACGAGAGAGATGGGAAGTGCCTCCTTTAGAACCACTATATGTCAGTTTTTTTTTGCAATTTTTACATTGAACAAATCCTTGTTCCTTTTTACTGTTCTTTTCAATAACTAAGTCAAAATTATCCCATACTTTGCTTTTTCTGTTTGAAACTGGCTGTAGAATTAATTCCCCCGAACATAGTTTTGAATTAATCACTGCTTCACTGATAGGATGTTGCATTTTGGGGACAATTTTAATTTAATAAAATGTATAACATACTAAACATAGGATAGAAACTAGAAAGCACATCTACTAATAAACAGTTAAGGTAATTAAGACAAGTATTTGTCATACAGTATGCACCAATTAGGCAGAAATGGTCAGACCATCACGAACAAATTCTATTTGTACAAAAGGGTACAGCGACTACAGCCAGAGGCGAGAGAGGCTAGCATTATAGTAGCATAGCTGAAAAAATGCCAGTTAGTTCCAGCAAATACTTAATGTTCAAAAAATTTCTTATCATCGTTCAAACAAAATCAAAAACTTTAGAAAAGAAACTGTTTATATATATTTTAAATACGCATAATCAATATAGGTAAAGGTTTGGCATTCAATTATATACTGTGGCAATGTAATGTAGCTAACATGTGTTAAACATTATGCAATCATAAATAGCGCTGCCACGCTGGTCGGCATCTTACTCGATCTCATTTGCAAAACCATAAGTGTAAGACGTATCAAAAAGCGAAAATCACCCACCTATTTCTTCATTTCTTCCATTGTTATTATGGTAATTATTGAAATTAGGTCAGTATCGCTGTACGATAAGTTCTAGTTTTGCTATACACTGTGACTGTATACGGTACTCGTTTTAGGCTCATTAATTATGTATACTCTAAGGTAGATTATGATTGAATTATAAGGTTTTAGGTCTTAGCATGTGACTGTAGTGAGTCATGAATGAAGGGTGGGGTAATTGCGCAACTTTTCATGGGGTAAACGCGCACCCACTGATTTCTTCACTTACAGCATGCAAATAATATTTAAAATAATATTTTGATGCCTTATAGCCTAATTTTTAAATCTATAGCATAACAAAACAAAAACTATCCAAGTGCTATAACATCTAGCTGTCAATAATATTTATTTCTCATGTTTTTACAGATGGTGCGACATTATGAGAGAAAAACAGACCCCAAGCAGGTGAGGCTTTACTCCCCCAATGACTTGCAGGAGGCAGTCAGGCGTGTACAAGCAGGAGAACCCTGCAAGAGGGTTGCAAGAATTCTTCACATACCTCAAAGGACCCTCCGTGATCATGTGTCTGGAGAGCGGCGCACATCACAAATAGGGCGCAAACCAGCCTTGCTTCCAGAAGAGGAGCTGTCCATTGCCCAGCATCTGGCCACCTTTGCCGATTATGGCTATGCTTTTGACAATATGGATTTAAGGTTATTTGTGAAAAGTTTCTTAGATAAGGCAGGCCGATGCTGTGCATATTTCAAAGACAATATGCCAGGTGAAGAGTGGGTCTGATCTTTTCTAGGAAGGCATGAAAATCTGTTGTCCTCGCGTATGTGCCAAAATATAAATCAAAAAAGAGCAGCAGTTTCTGTAGATACTGTGAACAAGTTTTATGACAATTTAGAGAAATCATTGAGAGGAGTTCCACCTGAGAATATCGTCAACTATGACGAGACGAATTTAACGGATGATCCAAAGGCGAAGCTAATGATTTTCAGGAAGGGGACTAAGCACGCGGAGAAAATAATGAACACATCTAAGTCTGCCATTTCACTCATGTTTGCTTGTGCAGCAGATGGACAGTTCCTGCCTCCATATGTTGTTTATAAAGCGGAACGCTTGATGGACTCGTGGGTGATGGGAGGGCCCATCAGCACGAGATATAACAGGACGAAATCTGGGTGGTTCGATGCACACTGCTTCAAAGACTGGCTTCAGAGGCAGGCTATGCCTTATTTTCGTCAACTGCCAAATGATGCTCCAAGATTCCTTATCGGTGACAATCTCTCTTCACATCTTTCTGCTGATTTCATCGAGATATGCGAAGAGAACAGGATATGCATGATCTTTTTGCCACCAAACAGCACACATCTACTTCAGCCCCTGGACGTGGCTGTGTATGCTCCAATGAAGGCTGCATGGTGCATGGTGGAAGGTGTTAACCAAGTGGAAGCAGTCTGACTGACGGAATGTTTTACACTACTCTACCAAAGAACCAATTTCCACGACTGCTATTTTCACTGTTGGAGGAAATGCAGGATAAAGCAGAATATGCTATAAGTGGCTTCAGAACAACTGGGATCTACCCACTTAACCGCCAAAAAGTGCTCAATAAACTAACAAAGACAGATGTCACCCCATCAATGCACCTAGTAAGCCCTTTGCTCATGGAAAAGCTTATAGAAATGAGGGAGGAATCCAACAGGAAACCTGGGCCATCCCGGCGTGGAAGGGCTATCCATGTATCTCCTGGCAAGAGTGTTTCCTTCAAGGACATTGGCGCCAGTCCCTCTAACCAGCAAACCAAGAAAACTGGTGCCAAAAGGAGGCTGATACCGGAAGTAGATGATTCCGACCCTGACAATAGCCTGGAAGAGGTTCTTTCATCAAGTGATGAGGCAACGCCGGGGATTCATGAGGAGGAAGGATCAGGGAAAGAATCAGAAGAGGAGGAAAGAGAAGAGGGAGAAGATGAGGAGAGCAGGACCAAGAAAATAGAGACAGGGACCTATGTTATTATTCAGTTTCCTGGCAAAAGAGCTAATTCATACTATCATTTTGTAGGAAAAGTGCTACTGGTAGAGAAGGAAGAAAGTGGATACCTATTAGTGAAGTATTTCAGACGCAACTGCAACAAGTCAGGAGGTGAATTTTATTACTTTAAGGAACCATCAAACGAAGACATTATGGATACTGAAGTTACTTCTGTTGTTAAATGTTTGCCTAAGCCCCTCATTATTAAAGACAAACTTTGCTTTAAGGCTTCTGAAATGACTAATATCGTTATGCGCTAGGGAAGTGTAAGGAGCACTAATTAGTTTCTATATTTTTTGTACGGTATATTTTTTATGATATATTTTCATTTTCAATTTTTTTGTATATTTTCTATGCTTAGGTGATAGTTTATATCTGATATATTACTTAATAATAGTTCATATTGTGAGGTAATGCATCTAAAATATGCTTAGGATTGCTTAAATTTTAAAAGAGCAACAGGGTGCGCGCTTACCCCATTCCCTGGGGTAAATGCGCAACCATATATATTTTCTCATACCTGCCACATGAATATTTTTATACACATTTCAATATGTGCTAAAGGTAGCTCCATTAGTAAACTATAATAACATGTCTCACTTTTTTATTTTTCTTCTAGAACTTTTTCCATAAGCAAAAAAACTCAAAAAAAGGTGCGCATTTTCCCCACTGTACGGTACAGCAGGGAAACATAGGCTACTTAGCCTCGGTTAGGTCAGCTGGTCAGGTTGGCTTTGGTCACGTGGTGCCGGGCGTACGATATGAATACTCTAATTTCTAATGTTTAATTTCTAAGTTATTTCTCATTATTTTTGCACGTTGTTATATATACGTTATTTATACATTGCGGGTGAAAACATAACTTCCTTGGCAGAGGTAATAAAATTCATAATTAACAACCAAAACACAGGCATGGATGTTGTTTGTCGTTTGCATGTCCCACGCAGGCACGCATGCGCTCCGCGGCTCCAGTTCCTGCCTTGCCTCACTGCCTCCCCGCTGTGATGTTGCATGCTTTTTATAAGCATGATTCGGCCCACCCATGCCCGCCCGTACCCACCCGTGGGACGGGCTGGACACGGGCCCACGGGCTTACCCGTACCTGTGCAGGTCTCTACTGTACATAACCCATAATAGTGTAATGAAAATAAACTTTATGCAAAGATGATGACAATAAAGATGAGATGATGATGATATCGGAGGGTTTTGAGGGTGTTATGTTAGTAATGGCTCTTGAAATAGTAAATAAAATCATGAGATTCACAGAACAACTTTGTGGGATGCTAGCAGGCACAGACTGACACTACATGGGAGATAAAATGGTGCCTGTATTCTTCTGCAGGAACTACTTTGTTCACTGTGACCCATAAATAGTTGAGCACTTGGGCTGTGATCTGTAAGGGATTGCTACAATAAATTGACCACAAATAAGCAAATCCACGAACAAAAATCCCATGAATGGTGAGGGTCTACTGTATTTGTCTTGAAGCATCTTGCATTATTGTTCCTACTGAGATATTGTTAAATACTCAACAATTACTGCTGATATATAACTGTGGACAAACTCTGAAGTAGTCAGAATTTGATCACTTAGTAGTCTTTGTAGTGAAACTTTGGTAGCAAACCACTTAATGGTGCACTCAACTCCATCACACAGTCCCCTTATCATTGTAATGTAGCAAAGAAGTGCCATTCTGCTGGAATACCAAAGTTCTCTTCATGATGGCATAAGTTTGAGAAGTTTTTCAAGTTCTTATATTGGCTAGCACAGCCATCAAAAAAAGTAAAATACATTAACAGGCTTTTTGCCAAACTACTACTACTACGGGGAACCAAGTAGATACTTTCGAAACATATGCACTGCCAACATAACAACCAAGGTATATGTTTGCATTCTTTTTTTTTTTTAATAATAATAGACATACGAGTATGAAGTAGCCTAATAAAATTTTATCTTACATTAGAAATGAAAAATTTTCAGAGAAGTCCCTCAAGATGGAGGATTCACCATCATTGAATCCATTGTCTCCTAATTCTTGAATATTTAATGTTTGGATCTTCAGCACAAAATTATGTTGCAAAGTTTTCAGTTAATTCTTCTGGGGATTGGTTCATGATTTCAAGATTTGGCCTGATTGTGAAACTCTGCTTCTTATACTGTACATTATCAACTATCAATTCTGTTAATGACCACTGTTGATAGTCTGAAAAAGCATCCAGCATTGGGGAGTGAAAACTGCAAAGCTGTAGAGCATTAATGAGGTTTGAAGAATAATTTTTTGTTAAGGCATTGAGGTGTGCACCATCCACCATCAACTTTGCATTTTGAAGTGAAGTGCATACACATGCAAAATGTTGTTCAACTGCTTCCTGCAAGGATGCATTCAAGACCTGGGACTTAGCTGTGTGAACTCGCAGAATCCAGTTTAAATGTTTGGATTTTTCTTTTAAAACTCTCGAAAGGCTCCATTTTAAGTCACAAAGTTCTATTAGTATGAGTTTTTTTTTTCATCCATCATCTTATTCACAACTGACAGTCTTTTTTCCAGGCTTGCTAATATCCTCAGACAGGTAGAAGAACTTTCTAACAGCAGTGGCTGTCTCTAGTGGCAGTGGGACATCAGTGCGCGAGTGAGGGCCAAGTAGGATTGATTAGCATACTACTAGACTACGTTCACTAGACTGTGTGAACATGCTGAAGTGCTACAGTTATGAACTTAGTTTATGAAGTATGTTACATAGCCCAAACACAAAGTAAATGTTTACTCGCTTTTTTACTGTGAAAAACTTTTTTGAAAGTTTAAAATGTCAAAATATCTTCACTGGCAAGGGGGGGTCTGGCCCCCCCTCTGTCATTTCACAACATATTCAGTTTTTCTTGCTTTAGTTGTTGAATACTTTTGTTCAGAGTTTTTTTCTTAATGTTGGTGATTTTCTCAAAAGTATTTAAAGATTCATGGTAGATAATTCATGTTCCCGAACAAAATAACTAGTGCCTCTCAAGATCTTCCTTAATTTTAGTCTCAGACTAAGGGGTCATTCAAAAACCATGTGGTCCTTAAAGGGGGGGGGGGGGGGGTTCCTTATTTAACCACCAAGGGCCACATGGGGGGCCTTGACATTCAATCATATAGCCAATACTAAGCATTAAAATATCCTGTTTATAATATTGTTTATCATATTATATATATATATATATATATAGTTAGTAAACTTCAGAAAATTCTAGAATACTCGAATCTTTGTAAAGTATAAACACAAATTTGCTGTACTTACCTTTATTTCGGAAAATTCTAGAAGATTCGAATTTTTAACATTCATGAAACACAAATTTGCCATTCTTTTAATTTGCATTTTAATTTACATAAGATTAAGACCACAAGGTGCGGGGGATGGGTTTGAAAACCACCCAAAAAAGGACCACATGGTTTTTGAATGACCCCTAAAGGCTTGAAGGCATGTACTCCACTGCTGACAGTATGAAGGTTCATAATCTGAAGGTTTTTCAGCTAGTTCTCTTCTACACTGCACACAAAGTCTCTGGCCTTTTACAAAGCTTAGTTTTGTGAAATTTCTTAATCATAGTCTCTGTCATTGGTTGAACTCCTTTAATCCTCCTCTCTCCTGGATGAAATAAAAGGAGTTCAAGACAAACTTTGTGATACATTTGATGAAATTTTACAATATCTCCATTGGAGATAACCATGATTAAGTAAACACTCATCTGTTTCCTAAGAAGCAATAGAATACTTGATTTGCCAAGTACAAGAATTTTCTATGCTATAATGTATGAAAAAATGTTTTCCTTGTAATAGAGAGATGTGTTACTGTTGATTGGAGTGCGCAGTTTTATCAAATAAACCTGACTGAATAAAAATTTAAAATAAATATTGAAGTAAAATTACAGATGTTGGTAGCAACTGCTTATTGATAAATGATAAATTGTAATTTTTCAGTGTACTTTGTCTACATTTTATGCATTTATGCGTGCAAAAATTAACATAAATGCATTTTTGGAAGCACAAATAATCTCTGTAAAAATACAGATTACAAATCCTTTCATAAGTGCAAGTGAAAATTTCAGCAGAAGCATTCATTGTTATTAATATCCCCTCAACACATAGTAGAGGACAACAAAGCAGCACATGCTTTTTTTTCAACATGTATTGTATGGTATCTGTGTATGCTCACACGAGTTGCATCACATTCATTCCTAATCATTCATGATATTTGGTAATCATTATTCTCAAGTATGCTTCATAATGGGTGAATCACTATATCTTTACATCAGCATGCATGAGGAACTATGCAAGTTCCCATCATGAAATTGTAGAGAGTTATATAGCTAATAGTGACCCATATCTGGTGCGAGTCTTGACCTGACTGATGATTTTTTTTAAATTATAGAATAGGGAAGATGTACCTCTTTTCAAAGAACTTCAAAGTGATACCCTAACCATTTTTCTAGGTTAATTAGGAAGAAAGTTATGACTGAAAATGGAGTCTGGTGGTCCAGGTCAGGTCAATAACTAATAATCTCATTTGGGTAACTATAGATCATAGAGAGAGAAAATTTGGTAATGTAATACACCTCAGTGGTGTAGTGGTTAGCATCACTGACTACGAATCCATCGGCCCTGGGATTGAGACCTGATGATGGCAGGTGGTGTGCAGCAAAACCCAGCTGTTCATTCTTCCACACAATAAAAAAAATTGGTTGGTAGATGAATGGGTAGCCTATTGGTTAAGACACTGAGCTGCTGATTGGAAGGTCATGAGATTAAGTCTGGGCGAGGACTTTGTAATTTCTGACTGCTCATGGTGCAGCATGGTTCAGATTCCACATTAAACTGTAGGTCTAAAGTGGAGTGACAAGTTTGACCTTCATTAGAATGAACAATTTGGGCAGAAGCAAAACCAAGGTTAATCACATTTCATCTATAGTAAAGCATGTGCCAAGTTTCATGAGAATTAAAAGGAATCGTGTAAATATTTGTGAAATTTGAATGATTTGACATGAAATGACCCTATAATCCTATTTAATATTCTGCAACACACAATTTCACAAATTACATTTCTTGTATAGAAAGTTGAACAAATGTAATTAGATAGCATTATTTGTAAATAATGATTCTAAATGTTGTTAAGCATTTAATTAAATGTATGGTATTTTATTCTATTATTTTCAGAGTGATCAAATTAGAATAGGAGAAATTGATTTTGCTGCTTGTAATACCATGAGTGTTGAGATGAAAGACCCAGCAGTTTGTATTGAAAATAAAGGCTCACCTAGTAAGGTAAGTGATCTAAAGTATTTAATAAATTATAAAGCTATTTAGTTTTTCTTCAATTAATATTAAATGCGACATTGTATACAATACTTTATATCAAAGTTGTTGTAGCTATTCCTAAAATAAGATTCGTTTATAAATTTGAATAAATGTGATTTGGCTAAATTTCAATCATTTACAACTCTCACTATTCCATAATTGCAATTATTGCATTGTAAGACTTACAGGCATATAGACATTAACATTTCAGTAAGGTAAATATTTTTTTAATATTCATCGTTAGAGAATCGTAAAAATTTTGTTTGAAGCTATTGTTTTACCATAAATTTATAATTTTCATAAGCATTCTGATGTACATTTGTGAGATAAAAGTTTAATAAAAGATAAAATTCTCTGAAAAAAATGTTTTTTTTTCTAAATCATTGGGAATCTATAATTTGTTGCAAAATTAATCTTATACTATCAGTTAAAGAGTCCATTGCTTTTTATGATTGGATGCCAAATATACATTGTAACTGTTCATTTATTTGGAAAAAGAGAGGCCCATTTTTACATAATGCCAAATAAAAATAAGTAGTCTTCCCTTGCCCCAGTTTCCTACTCCCTGCATTGTTGATAACGTAAGTGACTCGGGAATGGAGGAATTAGATGTTAACTTTTCATATGTTGTTGTATCAGCATAATGAAATTGCAAATATGTTTTAACCTTTTGAACAAATAAATTTTTGCTTTCGTACTTGTTTTTATTGATAATGATAATTATAATTGATAAACAACATAGTCCTGTTATGATCGGATCCTAGTTCCCAATACAGGTGACCCTTGGTATACATGGGGGTTAGGTTCCTGAAAACGCCTGTGTAAATGGAAACCGTGCATACGGGGACTAATACCTTATGGGGAAAAAATACAATCAATCTCTAGACCAACTGACCCCCTCCCTATGACCAACTATATTTCCTCATACATCGCTAAAACACGTACAGAAACACCAAAACACATATATACTATACATACATGTATATTTATATATTAACTGCACATAATATTATTACTGCAGTAACAAGAAAAAAATGGTTTAACTTACAAATAAAGGTAGGCAGATTGGGTAGAGTTGCTGCGGATGATGTTTACTGGTGAGAGTGTTGTTATTTATTGTGATTATTTGTTGTGATTTATTTTTTTTAATTGTAGTACTAATAAAGTAAAAAATACATTGTAAAGAAGTTAAAATCATTAGAGATGCATATATTTAACATAACAATTAATTAAAATATTGGATAACATCCTTTATGTCATGTATAATTTGTAAATTTGCAAAATTGGCAATAGAATCTTCACCACAATTAGATTCAATATTGGGGGATTGGTTAGGGCAGTTGTATTGTAGATTGGCAACACTCTGGTAACTGGTATGCTACTGACTGAGTGAGTGGTGGAGGGGTAGGGAGAGGAGGGGTAGAGCAAACAGGCCACCACACACAGCTGTGTTGGCTCGGGAAACTGTGTATGGACGAGATCCCCTCCCGTGTATATGGGGGGGTGGCGAGCAATACCAAAACAGTGTACGTATAGCTGAAACTGTGTATACAGAAACCATGTATACAGAGGGTCACCTGTATTCAACAGTTCAAACATAAACATTTTCTAGAGAAACCACCACTTTCATTATCTAAACTATTTATGTGGAGAGTTGTACAAATATTCTCTACAGTGGAGCATATCATGTTATTAGTATTGTTATACTCTACCATAAGAAATTAAAGCTTCAATGAAGCATGAACAAACTGACAGTAGTTCTTCTTTTATGATTGAAAATGTTCTTATTTTTTATTAAGGTGGTTGTATTAAAGAAAGAAAAATTTGCGAAAGTTAAAGCTATAATGGAGTTACAGTAAAAGAAAACTAATTAAAATGTTTTATCATAAAACTGCAGCCATAGGCCTATAAGGAAAATGTTGATGTAATATGTACTTGTCAACAAGTGCATATATTACTATATGAAATAACCATAGTAGTCATAATTTAAATTAAACAATATCTTATCCTTTCTGATGCACTTTTTGATATTGTCATTGCTAATGGATGTATATTTTCTGTGTATTATTATTTTAATTGAATTCACATTTGAGAAAGGCATAATATAATTTAGAAATTAAAGTTTGTAGGGTCTGCAAATATCTTTGAAACATAATAATTATGTTTGGAGTCTTTCGCTTGTATACAACCTTGAACCCAAAGATGTGACCTTACTTATTAAGCTTAAACAATGCAGATGGAATCACAAGCTGATAAACTTGCTCTGCGTGAAAGAATCATTCAGCTTAGAAGGAGTGGAAAGAAACCCATTGTAATAGCAAATCTGCTTGGTGTGCATTATTCAACTGTATACAAATGGCTAAGAAGGTGGCATGAAGGGAGTAACCTTAAAGACAAACATAGAAGTGGAGCACCGAGAAAAACAACTGTTGAGGATGATAACCTAATAATTAACACAGTTCAGAAAGATCCTTGTACAAAATATACTAAAATAGCGGAGAATCTGCAACTTGGTGTCACTGCTAGAACCATTAGAAATCGTGTGTGTGAAGCAAAATTCAGGAAGTGTGAAAGAAAAAATTAACAGAAAGGTGCTGTATAAACCACAGAAGTAGCAAGGGGAGGTAACTTTCAAGACAAACCCGGAGGATGATGAAAGAATAATTAATGGTGTTTATGAAAGTCTTTTTACAAGTTCTGTTGCAGTAGCAGAGAACCTGCATCTCAACATCACTGCATGAAGCAGGAATATATTGATGATAAGCTTTATTGGCATCTTATTTGGCAGGATATTATAGAGTACCTATCAAGTATAAAAGAAAAATTAAAAGAAATCCATTTTAAAAACAGGATCACTTTCATGAAACTAACATGTCAGTTGAGGAATGGCCATTTGGACTGAGTTATTTTTACTAATGGAAAAAAACCTCCTCCAGCTAACCATGGAAGACTGCATTATTAGAAAAATAGAAATACAGTATTTACGAGAACATCTTTAAGCGGGCAGAATATGACTGTGTCATATGCAATGTACTGTATTAGGGATGGATCAATTTTCATACAATTGGAGAATTAATTTCCTTCATAGGAGAAATCATTAAAGAGGTTATGTTGCTTTTAGTTGACACACACCACTTCTTTACTTGGAAAGCATTGTTTATATGAATGATAATTGTCACTCCATGCTTGTATATTATCCCAGTAAGACATGCAGTGTAAGCCTCATTGAGAATATTTGGGGCATCATGGTGAACATGTTAGGACACTTCAAAAGAAAGCACATTGAAAAGTCCTGTTCCATCACACCATAATACAGTTGCTGTGAAAAAAGGCCACAAATGGTTGCACAACACAAGTCCATTCTTGAGGGGTTGCAGAAGGTCATTGAAATTGAAGGTGGATGGACAGATTATTAAACTAATGTAAGTATTTTCGATACAGAATTATTCATATTTAATAATTTGCACTGTGAAACATTTGTATTTTGTATGCCAGGTTTCATGAATTAGATATTATGCTTAGATATGTTCTCCCAGGATAATGAAGCACATATGTGGAATGGAGGGCAGGGTAACTTCAAACATTTTCACATATTGACTAGCAGTGTGCGGTTTTATTCTCCAAATGTGTGAAAATTGATCCATCCCCATTCATTACATGTGATGTGGCCAATTCATGCCTCCTTGGAAATGCCCTAACATTCATCTTTACTGAAGTCTTCCAAGGTTAGAGAACATTTTTATATATTAAATGCAAAAAACTTCACTTTTTTCTACGTGAAGGTCAAAATATGAAAATAAAAACCCACTCTAATAGACAGAGTTTATTTCCACGACAGTTTCGACGCCCACTGGCATCCTCCTCGGGTGGATACAGAAACACAAATGAACCAAAACAAGAGGGAAAAACAGTTCAGGGATCGACCGTTAAGAAATTCGCACCTAGGTTAGATTCCATTCTCTCGAGACAGGAGGGGCATTTTCATTAAGTACATTCGCACAAATTTTTTAAAACTATCTTCCTGTTCTAAACATACAGATTCTATTATTTTTTACATAATTATTACATTTATAATTAAATTTATTACATTTAATATTGCATAATTATTAATTACAGAAATTATAAATTTATTATTACATTGGTTATTACATTGTTGTTTATTATACAGAAATTATAAACCGAAAAAACGAATGAAAAAAGCCGATTAGGAAATAATCCAGAGACCATTGAGAAATTCGCACCTAGGTTAGATATCGTTCTCCCGAAACCCGAAGGGCATTTTATTACAGGGTCAGCTTATAACTACATTCCACAAATTAAAACTATTCTTGTTCTATACATACAGATTCTAATATTTTGACATAATTACTGCATTTATTATTACATTTACATTTTTTTTACATTTATTATTATTACCTTTACCCTAATCATTAAATTTATAATATTACCTTTATTATTACATCTGTTGCATTTATATTTATTTCCACATTAATTACTTCCATTATTACATTTACTAAAAGCGAGTAAGGAAACATTCCAATCCAGAGACATTTAAGAAATTCACACTTAGGTAATAATTATGCAATATTAAATGTAATAAATTTAATTATAAATATAAATGTAATAATTATGTAAAAAATAATAGAATCTGTATGTTTAGAACAGGAAGATAGTTTTAAAAAATTTGTGCGAATGTACTTAATGAAAATGCCCCTCCTGTCTCGAGAGAATGGAATCTAACCTAGGTGCGAATTTCTTAACGGTCGATCCCTGAACTGTTTTTCCCTCTTGTTTTGGTTCATTTGTGTTTCTGTATCCACCCGAGGAGGATGCCAGTGGGCGTCGAAACTGTCGTGGAAATAAACTCTGTCTATTAGAGTGGGTTTTTATTTTCATATTTTTATATATATAGTGTATATAGAGAAATATATATGTGGTTAAGTAATAAATATTGTACCAATGCTAACATGCTCTGATTTGTAAATTGAAGGCAGTTACATTAGGAAAACAGTTAGTCATATGACAGAAGGGACCTATGAGAATTCAGGCCCTTCATATAAGAGCCTGTCACTTTTACCATTAGGCTACCCTCATGTGGCACTGTCTCTACTGAAATATTTCCCCATTTTTGTTGTCCTATCGAGATGCAGAATTCCTGTTATTGCAGTATGTAACTACATTTAATTATTTATTCTTTCATCATTAGGGCAGTTTGCAGTGATGTTCCACATTCTAAATCTTAACTTCTTTTTTTTTATCTGCCAACTTCATTAACTCATTTTTGTAACTAAATAAAACACTATGCAAATATGTTATTTTTCTTTTATGATCTTCAGTTAATATGTACTTCCTCCATATTATTATTATTATTATTAATATATACAGCAGGGAGGCATTTTTTACATAAACATGCATGAAAGAAAGTTTTCCAAGCTTATAACTCTTTTTCTTATTTTCTTATATACAAAATCCATTGTAAGGAAATTTACTTTATGAAATATATTCAGGAAGATAAAATTGTATAAAATTACAGTTAGCTTACAAGATTTTTTAGATTTAGTTGGATGTATTCCATAAACATAATGATTCTAGAGCAATACATATTCAATAACAATGGCAAAAGGGTAAACTCCCAATAACTTGGACCTACAATAATCCAGAATTCTTGTAATTCACACGCACCACATTATGATCCATACTTTTCTAACTCGTTCATTATGTTGGATAACATTTGTTTATGGGATATGTACATCTGTTCTGGTATGTGATATATAAAACATTTATAAATAACTCAGAAACTAATTAAGCCAGACAGGGTGAAGAGTGTATCCATCCAGGTTATTGAGAGTCTACTGCATTAAAAAGTATATCAGAGAGGATGAGATATTCTTTTTGTTAAAGTTATACGAGTAAGATGACAAATGAAAGCAAATTGACATTCTAATGAAACCTTAAATTTTATGCCATTTAGGCTGTTCCCACTTGAGATAAGAACATGGTAGGATGTTAGAAGAGGAGATAATAAAATTGAGGTAATTTTTATGTTAAATTGATGGCATCAATTTTTCCTAATTAATTATTATTTCTGGTACTAGGAGTTTAATGGGAGGAAAACATGAGGTCCACCCTTTCATGAGGACAAACTCTTTCTCCTTCCTCCTATTAAAATAATAATAATTTTAAAAATGAATACAAAAGGTTTGTGTGAATAAAAAACTTTTACAATTCATAATACATGACGCAGGAAAGATACTCAACTCATTCTGAAACATAATGATATGAATGATTGGAACATTTAACAGTTAGGCTAACCACAGATAGTTTGGAGTAAAGTGTGTTTGTTAGAAACATTATAATGGAATCATTGTGCTTCCTCTATGTCCAAACCTTCAAAGTTACCACTTTCTGTAATTTTTTTACCTTTGCCTTTAATAGTCTGCCTTGTGGGGTCAAACAACCTTATTAGAATTCACTGAAACAGAAATAATTCTTGTAGATGGGAGATGTTCCAATATTTCTGTTTTTATGACCTTATTTAACAGTAGATGTGGATAGACTAGGATAACCAATTTTTTCAATACTTTCTTGGTCTGACCTGACTGAAAAAGCCATTCTACTAAAATAGAGATTGTGCCAGTATTCATGCAGTATTTAAGTATGCCTTGATCTGTTTTGAGAGAAAGCTGGCATTGCGCAATATAGATCACTCAGGATTGTGTTCCGTAGGGTCAGTTCATGAACTGTTTCCTCCATCATGGAAAAAGTAGCTGCCATAACTGTGTGAAGACTGTTTGAGAGAGATCAATCTTTGGAATATTTAAATTTCTCTTACATCCTATCACCATGAAGGTAAAAATGTACAAATGTACAGCAAAGTGGTGAATTTGTTCAGAAAGATATTCTTTGCAAGTTTTTATGCAACTACAAGATCTCGTGAAAAATTTAAAACTAAAGGTATCTCTAAACAAAATATACCAAAATAAAGCTTGTAATGTATACAGTCAAGATGAGATTTCTCATCTTTGGTGGTCAACTGATCTCTGTCCAAAGATGAGATTTCTGTGTGTTAGATAAATTCAAATTAAATGCATATTGCTTACAGCATCTTTATGATCAAGGAGTCCATACAAGAATGGAAATATACAATGCATAAGAAATATACACATCATGAATTAACAGGGGAAAGGATACTTCATCAAGATTTGATGAGAAAATAGTAAATCAGATATGTTAATAATAATAATTAGAAAACCATGAATGTAAGTACAGCAATACCTTGAACATCGTTGCTAATGCGTTCCTGGAAAAGGCAACAATATTCAAAACAACAATGTTCGAGGAATGTAACTTATGGGAAATAAGAGGTTCCATTCTCAGATTTTTTTTGTCAAAATCAGGATTTCTGTATTACAAATATAGTACAAATACACTCGTTTTAACAGCTCAATCACAGGAAAAACATCAATAAGAAACTGTTCAATTAAAACCTTTTATTAAACATGAAAATTTATAATATGAATGATAAAATGAAATTGGAAGTTATTTTTAAGCAAAACATTTGTCTACTGCTCAATTTAAACCTTTTATTAAACATGAAAAGGGGGAAGGTTGATGCTGCCAGGGATAAGATGACGAAATAGCAAAACCAAGACAATGATGATGTAAATCTTAGTTGCAAGCATAGCAGTGATGTTCAGAACAACGATGTTCAAGGTATTACTGTAATCCAACTGAGTTTGAGTTAAAATTGGATGTGCACAAGAATGATGAATTAGCAAAATCTTGTCTCATATCATTTTCCTCAATTCTGTGGCTTGAAAATTGAAAAAGAGATTCCTTTATCTTCATCCCATGTTGCATCATTTGAGATCTGTTCACAGAAATGCTTCACCAATTATTTCTTCTTAAGCAAACTCATAATTTGCTTCATGGCAATAAAGTGTAAATGAAATTTGAATATTCTCAAATACAATATAATGATCTCTTCCTGAAATTAAGTTCTGAACAAATAATGAAAGATTTAAGAGATGGCAGAACTGCAGATCATTTCCTAAAAATTCTCCATTAAAGTTTTGTCAATTTTCTAATTGATATATTTATGAATTTTCATCCAAAATGTAGGTAATTTTTACATTAAATTGATGGCATCAATTTTTCCATTATTGTTTCTGGCACTGAAAAAGGAAACAATAATGGACTAATAAATGTTGGAAAGCATGGGATCCCCCCTTTCATAAGGAGAAACTCAATTTGTCTGAGTGCTTTTCAAACACAAATGAGTTCCCATCTTGCTTTATTTTAGACAGAGTTTATTTCCACAACAGTTTCAATGCCCACTGGCATCCTCCTCGGGTGGTTACAGAAAAATGAATGAACCAAAACAAGGGGGAAAACAGTCCAGGGACCATTAAGAAATTTGTACCTAGGTTAGATCCCATTCTCCTGACACCAGAAGGGCATTTTCATTAAAGGGACCCGCTTATAAGTACATTCACACAAATTTAAAACTATCTTCTTGTTCTATACATACAGATTCTATTATTTTTTTACATAATTATTACATTTATTATTAAATTTATTACATTTAATATTGCATTATTATTTATTACAGAAATTATAAATTTATTATTACATTGTTGTTTATTATACAGAACTTATAAACTGAAAAATGAATGAAAAAGGTGAGAAGGAAACAATCCAGAGACTATTGAGAAGTTTGCACCTAGGTTAGATCCTGTTCTCCCAACACTGGAAGTGCATTTTATTACAGGGTCCCGCTTATAAATATATTTGCACAAATTGAAACTATCTTCTTGTTCTATACATACAGATTCTAATATTTTGACATAATTACTGCATTTATTATTGCATTTACATTTTTTTAACATTTATCATCATCTTTACACTAATTATTAAATTTCTAATATTACCTTTATTATTACATCTGTTGCACTTATATTTATTTCCACATTTATTACTTTGATTATTACATTTACATTTACGTTTATTATTCCATTTACATTTTACAAAAAAAAAAAAATCAAATAAACTAAAAGCAAGTAAGGAAACAATCCAGAGACCTTTAAGAAATTCACACTTAGGTTAGAACCCGTTCCCCCCAACTCCGTAAGGGATTTTTTGACCAAGAATTCTTGATCAAAAAATCTCTTACGGAGTTGGGGGAATGGGTTCTAACCTAAATGTGAATTTCTTAAAGGTCTCTGGATTGTTTCCTTACTCACTTTTAGTTTATTTGATAACAAACATAAATGTAATAATGGCAGTAATAAATGTTGAAATAAATATAAATGCAACAGATATAATAATAAAGGTATATTATAAATTTAATAATTAGGGTAAAGGTAATAATAAATGTTAAAAAAAATGTAAATGCAATAACAAATGCAGTAATTATGTCAAAATATTAGAATCTGTATGTATAGAACAAGAAGATAGTTTTAATTTGTGCGAATGTACTTATAAGCAGGACCCTGAAATAAAATAACCTTCCGGTGTCGGGAGAACAGGATCTAACCTAGGTGCGAATTTCTCAATGGTTTCTGGATTGTTTCCTTCTTGCCTTTTTCATTTGTTTTTCGGTTTATAAGTTCTGTATAATAAACAACAATGTAATAACCAATGCAATAATAAATTGATAATTTCTGTAATAAATAATAATGCAATATTAAATGTAATAAATTTAATAATAAATGTAATTATGTAAAAAATAATAGAATCTGTATGTATAGAACAAGAAGAGTTTTAAATTTGTGTCAATGTACTTATAAGTGGGTCCCTTTAATGAAAATGCCCTTCCAGTGTCAGAAGAATGGGATCTAACCTAGGTGCAAATTTCTTAATGGTCCCTGGACTGTTTTCCCTCTTGTTTTGGTTCATTCGTTTTTCTGTATCCACCTGAGGAGGATGCCAGTGGGCATCGAAACTATTGTGGAAATAAACTCTGTCTATTAGAGTGGGTTTTTATTTTCATATTTTGACCTTCATGTAGAAAAAAAGAAGCTTTTTGCATTTGCTTTATTTTATTGAATTTTTCACTTTTAAAAGCACTTTTGTTATGCTTTAACAAAGCCATATTTTCTTTTGTTTAATTTCTTATGCCAAAAACTATGATACTGTTCAACTGAAAATATATTTATATAACCCTTAATGTAAATGGGTAAGATCTTACATGCTTCAGTTTCTCCAGAGAATATTTAGTTTTGGAATTGATGAATGATGTGGATTGGGGGGTTGAGCAAGTGCGAAATATAACTAACTTGACTATATAGTATATCAGTTAATATTAATGAAAGTGAAGCTTTATTTGTTCCGGATGTTAAAGCATATTCCCAAGTTTATTATGCTGATACAGTGCATGAAAAAGTAACCTGTATTCCTTTCCATTCTAAGTCATTTGTAGTAGGCCTTTTATCTACGCAGAGAGTGGGGAATTGTGGACAGGAGGAGGATTGCTTATTTTTATTTGGTGTTTGTGAAATGGGCATTTTTTTTCCTTTTTTTTTTAAACTGACCAGTTGCAATGACAGTCAATTTGGCACCAATCACTTTTAAGCGAAAGGTTTCTTAACCAATGATACCGTATGTAATTATTTTTGTAACCAGTTATGAATTATTGTTGATTTTTGTTTTTCTCTAGATACAAATTTTTAGTGGTTTCCTCCACAGCTGTACACAATAATATAAACCACTGAAGTGTTCCTGTTTAGGTTTGAATGACTGTAGAATTGAAAGCATGCACCAATTCTCTTGATGTTAGTGAAGTGTATAGTTTTAATCATATTATTAATTTCATATTTGCCATTTCAGATTTTTTTTTTTTTTTTTTTAAAGATTTTCTCTAAATACTGTAACTTGTCACTTCTTAGACCTCAATGGTTTATCTTCAGTTAATGAGCCAATATCCTAATTTTTACTTAACTTGGTTCATCTTTACAAAAAAGTAGAATTGAATTGAAACTGTAAACAGGTTTTTTATAGTTGGCTTTTAAATTACAAACATACAAAATTCAGCTTAGGGTTGTTCTGTCTAGTATATCTTGAAATTAGACTTTCAGATTTTCTTTGAAGAATCACTGAAAATCAGAAGTGATACTCTGCAATGGTTGATTAAAAGTGTTTTAGATTTTTATTTAATGTGTACAATGTACATGTTTTTTGCTTGAAAATTTTTAACTTTCAAACACATTTTTAAGGAGATGGAAGTGTTTCTTGGGTGGAATGTAATTCTTTGTATTAGTCAGTGTTATCTTCACTTCCTGAGAATTACAGTCAGGGCTGTAGCTAATGGTAATTTCCAGGGGAGGGTACATAGTACCAATAATACAGGGAATTCATTGTAAAAATGAAACGCATGTTAAAGTTAAAATTTTATATTTACGCATTTATTGGACCAGGTCAATTAGACAATTACAAAACTGAATTATAATTCTAAAACTACTTGGTAAACGTGTTAGAATGTGGAACGTTTAAACAAACAAAACATGACTTAGATACAGTACAAAATACAAATTGGTAATAATTATAAAATAGTGTAAATGCATTGCAGTAATTTTTCTTTTATTCAAATCTAATAGTTATTGAAAAATAAACAAACATTCATGGTTGTCCGGAGGTGGGGGCAAGAGGGGGCAGTTGCCCTCCCTTGGAAATTTGTGTTTGCCCACTCAACGACTTCTATAATTCTACTGCAGCTCAGTCAGTGTTTCCACATTCAAGGAAATGTCGTTTACTTTACCGAAGTGCCGTGTCGTTGAACTTAGAAGTGTTAAATAAACTATACTGAAAGATATAGTAATGGAATTATTTGCAAAGGTCATTATATTGAGTGTTTTATTTATTTTTTTCTCTCGAAAACCTTTTGGTCAATTTCACTGAAACTTACACGATTATAGTTAATCATAGTATCATATAACATATAAAAAATGGACTTGACTGGTAGAAAAAAAAATGCACTGCGACCACTACGAGTAAAAAACCGTCATCTCCCCTTATCATAGCCTGCTTTCGGTGCTAAATTTATGTACTTAGTATTACTAAGTACATAAATTTAGCACCGAAAGCAGGCTATGATAAGGGGAGATGACGGTTTTTACTCGTAGTGGTCGCAGTGCATTTTTTTTTCTACCTAATAAAGAACTAATAAGTTAGTTTTGCCCCCCCTTGCGAAAAATCCTGCGGACGCCCCTGGAAACATTGCTTCCAAATTTAAAAACAAAATACAGTACTTCAGTACACTAATAAAAAAATTAAAATTACTTCAAAACAGTTGCAACTTTGTTTTTCTGATCATTAAATTTTCTTAAAAGAATATCCATATTGATTGCTTTCATGCATTCTTTCTCAAATGCCAGTAGAACTAAATGTGCCATTCATTGGTGACACATTGCCAGTCTTTGGAGATGATTTATCCTAGTTAAAACTGAAAAAGTGGATTCACATGTCACAGTGCTGCATCCAAATATTTTAGCAGCTGCCAGTAAATTATAAGTGTCTTGGAAAGCAATCCTTTATTCAAAAATTTCATCAAAAACCACCATGTCTGCTTTCTTTTCTGCTAGGTTTTAAGAAAATTTCTAACAGATATTTCTTCTTGCAATGGAATTTTAATGTTGAGGGGGAGGCTCAGCCACCCCTGGTGGCCCCCCAAGCTACGGCCCTGATTACATTCATAAAAATATTGGTAGTTTTCTTGTTGAGTATTGGTGGTGCACACATCACAAATTAAGAGTTGCTTCTGACTGAAAATATAATACTTATTTCATTAATGAAAATGTTTTAATTTTGTTAATTGTTAATTATTTTGTTAATGAAATAATCATTTAGAGCAAAATTTGCAAAATTCCTTGGATTTGTAGTTGCAGAAAGGAATTCACACGTAGAAAATAAGGCTGTTTATTAAAATAATGAGATTTGATGATTCACAATAAGAGATGGTTATTAGATGTTCATAGGTTCAAATAGAACTTGAGAGCAGAAGGTATAAAATGTAGGCCTAATACACTTATGCAGATAAAGACTGTACTAAGTAAAAAGTATGAAGTATTGCCCTCAGAAGTAACAGAATTTACATTTATTTTTTGTTAGAAGCAATTTTCAGTCATATTTTAATTTATTTTTCAAAATTTTTAGGACCTCCTTCTGAACCCTCAGGAAACAGAGTTTGATTTCCAAGTAGAGGAAAACAGCGAAATTGACTCAAAAGAAAATTGCGTGATTGTGAAGAAAATGGAAAAGAAAAAATTTAAATGTTCAAACTGTGATTATTCAACCAATTATAAAAGTCATTTTAAACGACATTCATTAATGCATTTGGGAATTAAACAATTAAAATGTTCTCAGTGTGAGTATGCAACAAATCACAATCATCATCTGAAAAAACACGAGTTAATACATTTCGGAACTAAACAATGGAAATGTACTAAATGTGATTATGCCACTATTCAAGAAAGTAATCTGAAACAACATCAGTTAAGACATTTAGATATAAAAAAATATAAATGTCTGAAATGTGATTATGAAACAAATTTCAGTAGAAAATTAAAATTCCATGACTTAAAACATTCAGATATTAAAAGTCTCAAATGTTCTCAGTGTGATTATGCTACAAATTTTAAAAAATACCTTGAAAAGCACAAGTTGAAACATTCTGAAAATAAAGCTTATAAATGTGAAAGATGCAACTATGCAACTAATGTTAAAAGTCATTTTAAGAGACATGAGTCTTTACATTTGGAAACTAAGCTTTGGAACTGTTCTAGATGTGATTATACTACTAATTGTGAAGTCTATTTAAAGCGTCATGAAGTAAAACACCTAGATATCAAAAATTTTCAATGTGTTAAATGTGATTACGCAACCAACATTAAAAGTCTGTTCAAGCGTCATGAATTAATTCATTTAGATGTCAAGCATTTAAAGTGTTCAGAATGTAATTATGCTACTAATAACAAGTGGAATTTAAAACAGCATGAATTAAAACATTTGGAAGTAAAACCATTCAAATGTTCTAAATGTGACTTTGCTAATAATGATAAAAGCAACATGAAGCAACATGAATTAACACATTTAGAAAGTAAAGACTGGAAGTGTTCAAGATGCAGTTATGCCACAAATAGTGCAAGGAACCTGAAACAGCATTTCTTAAAACATATAGATGGGAAAGTTTTTAAATGTTTAAGTTGTGATTATGTAACCAACTATAAAAATAACTTTAAACGTCATGAATTAGTCCACTCAGGAAGTAAAGATTTTAAATGTACCACTTGTGATTATGCATCTAAGTACGAAAGTGATTTAAAACGACATGAACAGAAACACCTTAAGCATTCTTAGTTTCAAAATAAATGTAATGTTACTCGTGTGTGTGTGCCTTACCATCCTTCACACATAAGATATCCATAAGCACAAAGGATTAAACTTGGGGTTTTTGTACTTTGAGATCCTCCTAGGTTTCACTGAGGTCTTCTTTACCCAATTTGTAAAAACAATTTGATGAAATATTATAAAATATCACTTGTGTCATTCCAATTGGTCAGTTTTTTTTTTTGTGTGTGTGTGTGTTTGTTTGGGGTGGAGTTCTGTCATAGAATTTTAAAATTTCCAGCATTTTCTCCATAGAACCTTTTTTCCATCAACTTTCTTCACAAATGTATTTAGGAGTTTGGTGGACAATTTTCACTCATGGCACGTGTAGAGAAATTTTTTACAGGCCTTGCTTTACTGTTCTTTCCATAATTAGGCTCAAAACTTTCTTCATGCTATAGTCAATCTATGGATTTCTTTTTTTTAATCCATACCTATTTTTTAAATAAAGAAATGATGAGAGATATTGTCTTTGCGGAAGTTCATACATTATTTATATTTTAAGGTTGTCAATAAAACAAGCTCTTAATAGTTCTGATATTATACAAAACTATACTTAAGATTGTATAAATGAAGATTATATTTGTGAAAGCTAATCTGAAACTTGTTAGAAATTAATAACTTCTAAAGACATAATGTATGATTTCATCACACACACATACACTGTAGATTATTGCATTAGTAGTTTCCTCCAACTCAAAATTCTTTTTATGCACATGTTCAATAATTTAACTTTTGTACCACCTTAAGAATTCTCATTTTATTTATTTTAATGACATTTAAATGTTGTAACTATAAGACAACCATACATCAATTATTAAATAGTATCCAGTCTTTTTTTTTTCCTAAAGATGTATAAAAAAATTTTTATATAATAAATATTAATTATAACATGTACTTAAATTTTTTTTTAGTCTCTGATGAGTTTGCACGAGGGTTTCAGGTGTGATTTTATTGTATCCATTCTGAATAATTAGCTCCATTTGCATATTTCTTTAGGTCATTCCAAGGTAGTTCAGTTGAATTCTGATTGAGATTTTTTGAAAGTCAATATAGCTGGTCTGAGGAACTTCACACTGGGATTAGAGTATCACCATAGTGAAAAATAAAAATTGGGTCTCATGTTTATTTACCAATGGAATGGTTAGTCGTAATATTGCTTGAAAGCCTCTGTTCATTCATCAGCTTAATTTATTTTAATGCGGTAGATTTTAAGTTCTACGACTCTTAATTATGTCCCCGACCAAAAAATTAGGGGGGCCATATTGGATTGCGCTCGTTGTATAAGTAAATGTACGAGTAGTTAGATTAAGTGAAAAAAGATTATTTTTTATTATTTTGAAGTTGCTGGCATTAAACTAATTAACCCTTTCACTTTCGTTGCTTGAATACAGTGAATGTATTATTACATTAGCCGCAGTTACCTCAATTATATAAAATGTTAAAAAAATAGAAATTTAAAATGGATTGGCAATTTTAAGATGTAGTTCTGGAGCACCATTGGTGAAGCGAATTGTTGAGATGAAATTTTGTAATGGAGTTGCGAGACAAAATAGTTGATTGACGCCTGAAAATGTTAAATGTATAAAATAAAATTTAGTTCTGAAAGAAATGTGGAGGAGTATAATTTAAATTAAGAAAAGGTAGTGGGTAATTTTATATTATAATAATTTAATAAATAGACTGCATTATGATTTTAAATTCTACATCACAAATAGCATCATGTATCAAAATTGAAATGCATTTTATAATTATTTAGAGGTTGGCTGAATGTACGCAGTCTGTTGTCAAGTTTGTAACAGCGAAAACTGGAATTTTACCTCTAAATGTTCATAACTAAGAAATATCATAAAGGCATAAACATTTAAGATGATTGATGCTGTATTTTGATGTGAAATTAGAGTAGAGCATTCTTGTGTTCTCTACAAAGATTTTTAAATATACCATTTACTGAAAATGTATACTGTCATTATTATTATGTAATCATATTGAAAATATATTTTAGTAGATTTAATGGTTTTTTTTTTGTTTTGGGTCCCTGATCTAGAACTTTAAGTTAGTTGGATGATTAAAGGCCCAAACCCTTTGCATCATGTGCGGAATGTACAATGAATCAATATCGGGAAAGTAATTGTATGATCCACCTTCTGATTTCATCCCACTAACATTTCTTTTTATAATGATAACATCCTTGAAATAAACGCGTTTGATACGTTATAAATGCTTTTATCTGTTCAATAACATTTGGCTCGGTGGCTTTGAAAGGTAAGGGGGAGAGAGTTATTTGAAATATTGAAAAAAGAAAAAAAATCATTTTGTACATTGTACTAACATTTATATAGGTTTCATTGTTGATTTTACTTAGTTTTGAGATTAATAATCATATAATTCTGTTAATAATTATATTTTTAATTTTACACTGAAATATAATCACTGATTCTCTGCACATTTCATGGCTCAGGTAATCCCTGTGAATGATGAAAGGCCACTATGCCATATTATTATTACTACCTTCTGCTTAGTTTCCACATTCGGAGGTACAATATCTAATGCAGGGGTCGGGAACCTTTTTGGCTGAGAGAGCCATGAAAGTCAAATATTTTTAAATGTATTTCCGTGAGAGCCCTATAATATTTTTTAACACTGAATACAACTAAATGCGTGCATTTTTTAAGTAAGACCAAAAAATTTAGAGTATAATAATTATCTGAATTTATTCTTTTTAATAACGTTATACTGAAGCTAACCAATAATAAATTCAATACTTCTTACCAATATGACTAATGTGACTTCTGGTGCTGCATGGTTTTGCTGATGGCTTTGTAGTCTGGTTGATAGTTGGTCAGGTTAAGCTTCATGCAGGCATTGAGGCTTCCATCCGTTAAACGTGACCGTAGGTTGGTTTTAATGTTTTTCAGATGTGAGAACGACTGCTCACATGCATATGTAGAGCCAAACATGGTCAACACGGCAATACTCACACGCTGCAGTGTGTGGTATGCGACTGGAAGCGCGTTCCAAGTTTTGAAAATCAGCTGGTCTTCGGATTGAAGTCTTTTCATTTCTGTCCACTTGTGTTTACTCGACAGCTCTGCTCGCTGACGCGCAAGTCCTTCCAAATCTTCGTTCAATGACTTGAATTTATTCACCCACATGTCTGAGGCTTTCAGGTCAGCAACTTCTACCTCAAAATCTCTTATGGAGACATCAGGGATGTAACTCAGGTCGGCTTTGTCCACTGCACACTCGTGTGGATGAGTGATGAACTTAAAAAGACGAGTGCGCTCACGAAATTCTACAAAGCGTGCTTTGAATGATTGCAGGAGATTAGATGTGAAGCCAGCTAGCTGCTGGAGATCACAATGTTGAGCGGGGTCATTTGCTGTGCACGCATCTTTAAATTGTCCCAGTCTTTCAAAGTGTAGTAACGACCTGTTTCAATATCCCCGATAAAGAGTTTCAGCTTGTTTTCAAATGCACACACTGCTTGTTGAAGGGATAAGACTGTATTTCCAATGCCTTGCATTTTCACGTTGAGTTGATTCAGATGTTCAGTCATGTCCACGAGGTAGTAAAACTTCAGGAGCCACTCAGTGTTAGCTAGCTCAGGATGCTTGACGCCTTTCATTTCAAGGAAAGTTCGGATTTCGCTCAGGCAAGCCGCAACACGGCTGAGAACCTTCCCTCTTGACAACCAACGCACATTGCTGTGCATAAGCAGACCGGGGTAATTATTCCCAACTTCATCCAGCAGTGTTTTAAACTGGCGATCATTTAAAGCTCGAGCAACAATAAAGTTGACCACCTTAATCACCAGCGACATCACCTCACCAAACTGCTCGCCACACGTTCGAGCACAAAGCGCCTCCTGATGTAGAATGCAATGAAAACTTAGGATGGGTCTATTTTCATGTTCACGAAGAAGCGCTACAAATCCTTTGTTGCTCCCCACCATACACGGAGCACCATCAGTACACACTGAAATAAGTTTATCCATCGGTAGATTGTTCTCTTTAGCGAACTCCATGAAAGACTTGAATAAATCCTCCCCTCTTGTTGTCCCTTTCATTGGCAAAACAGCAAGACTTTCCTCACGCAGTGTCACCGACGGCATACCTTGCAATCACACTGAACTGGGATAAATGGCTTACGTCTGTTGACTCATCCAAAGCGAGGGAAAAGTATGACGCTGCATTTATGTCCTTCACTTGTGTTTCCGCCACTTGATTTGCCATCATGATGGTACGATCGTGAACAGTTTTTGCTGACAGGGGCATGTCTTTTATTCGTTTGATTATCTTGTCTTTATCTGAAAAGTCGTCAAAAAGTTCATTGGCCACATCAAGCATGAATGTTTTGGCATACTCGCCATCTGTGAATGGCTTTCCGTTCCTCACTATTGCTAAAGAACCAGCAAAGCTAGCCGAATTCCAGTTACCTTGTCGGGTCCATACACTGAGTTGCTGTTGACTGGTTTGCACTCTGCGCAGTAGCTCTTGACATGCCTTCTTCCTGCTGTCTCACGCTGGATATTTCGATGCAAATATAGCATGGCGTGTGTCGAAGTGCCGCTTTATATTTGACCGTTTCATCGATGAAATTTTATCAATACATATTAGACACTGCAGTACCTGCTCTTTCTACAAAGGCGAATTCCTCTGTCCATTCGTCCTGAAATGTACGGTACTCCTCATCCCTTTTTCTTTTCGCCATCTTCGTCAAAAGGGTTTGCTCTGCATAAAATAGCACTACCACCCACTACCACTGCTGAAAAGCGACTGACTGTATATGAATATCAGTAACGTCACGCACAAGACAGCCAATCACAAGAATCCTACGTCACTGAGTGGGAGGAGCCAAGGCCGTGGTTAGGAGCGTGATATTTACCGTACACTTTGGACGGCAAATATCGTCGTGTGTGGCCGTAGCCTAAAAAAGGAAGGAATTACTCATTACTTATCGTGTTAAGAAATGTCAGCTAAGATTTATCTGCGAGCCAGATGCAGTCATCAAAAGAGCCAGATCTGGCTCGCGAGCCATAGGTTCCCGACCGCTGATCTAATGTATATAATACTGTAATCCAAATTTGCTCGTTGAGGAATGTTTCTGTAAGCTGTAGAAGAGATTTGATGCTCGGATGTAAACTTTTGTTATACCTCGTAAAAAGGAAAAATAACACGTTGGTGGAAAAATACCACGAGATATTTCCCCACCAGATTGTCATTTTTCTTTCTTAAACATTATTAAAATGGTAGTCAGGAATGGCAGTTTGGAAATAGGAACGAGTAAAAGAATTCTCTGTACAATGTGTATCCCAGCAGGAAAATGGAAAACATCACATCACAAAATTCTTAAGAGAAAGTACAGGACCATAATTTCAAAGTTTACCTACTGTTAATTCCAGTGACAGAAAACATCCGAACCTGATTTCCCCAAGGGCCATCCGAACCCAAGCATTAACGAGGTAAGTGGTTGGCTGCCCTAATCTAACCCAGGTGCTGGGAGTGAACCCCGAGTCCAACACTGAGACCACCGAGCTAGGCGGAGCTTGTTAAGTCCAGTAAAAATTGTATTTCTAATCTGAAAAAAAAAGATTTAGGTAATAAAATGTTTTAATTGTAACGTTATATCGCAATCTGAAATGGCTAAAATTAAATTGTTACTATAATTTTATTTTTCAATACTGTACAGAAAACATCCGGTACAAAAATTATTTCAGTGGCTTACTTTTCTTAGCATTTTATTGGAATAAATTACCCAAGAAATAATAATAATAATAATAATAATAATAATAATAATAGCTGGCCAGCCAATTATCAAATGTTACGTTTGACATTACCAGTGTGGAAAAAAAATTAAAGATGTTTTTTTAAAATTAGGTAAAATCTGAATTCCAGCTCGTTTCATTTATTTAAAATTTTCTTTGCCTTATTTATATATATTTTGCAATGTAACAATAGTTAGAAGCAAAACGAATTCACAGCATACACAGCCACATGGGCGCCTAAATAATTGCCTAATAGTAGAGGGCTAGTGGCGTCAAACTTTGAAGCAAATGAATGATGGGTCTGTACGTACTAGAGTTTGACGTTTCACAATTTATAATTAAACCCGAATAGAAACCTCGCATTATCTAATTTGAAGGAAATTTTCACATACACTTAGTGACTTACTCCTTGTAATCACGCTTAATTTGGGGAAGCTACTTCGAGCTACGAGTAGGATCGTGGGCTGATCTTTAGGAGAGTGAACAGTTCTCATTTTTAGACGCTTGATATATTTAGGTTTCATTCAGTAGTAAAAGTAAGCTAGAAGTCTGGTAAGACGAACCGGAAAGAAATGAACTACTACATACTAGTAAAAAAAATGGGATTCACGCAGTTAGGTTCTAATTATAATAGTACATAACTAAAATAGTTAAAGTAAATCGTCTCTTTTTATAATGCCACCAAATTATTCATTTAAATGAAAAAGGTGGAAGATAGAAGAGAATGTAGGTGATGTGGCGACATAACTGATGTAAAGCTGTAGGACCCTACCGTCATATGACTTTAGATGTCGCGAAGGAGGTTAAACAACCTAGGGCGTGGTTCTGATTAATCAGTTAATCATTGTTTCGAATTTAATCGTTAATAATTAATCAAACAAATTTTTTAGAAAATGATGGTAAATGATTAATTTTCGCCATAATTTCAGCATCACTTTACCTTAAATTTTGTAATGTATCATTTGAATTTGGCACCTTTTTGCATGTATAAACTGTCTAATCCGCCCATGCCTGATTTCTTGAACTAAAGTAAACTAAATGTTTTCTTCGGTCTTATCTCGCGCAACAGAAACAATAAAGCTCTTTTTACTTTTCAGAAGTATTTAATTTTTATAATTTTAATCAGTTAATCATTGATTAATTACAATATTTCATCATTTGTCACTTTTTCCTAGAAATGATTAATTAACCATGCCCTAAAACAACCCCATCAAACGAACAAACGCCTTGAAATCATAGAGAAACCATTTAAATATATAAAGTGTTTAAATGTGATTATGATATATAAAAGGATTAAGGAATAAAAAGAAACTATTTGCAAATATTATAAATTTAACTACGATGTATACGAGGAGGATTAGAAGGCTTATCACATTTACTTAATAAAATTTTATGAAAATAATAATGAAAGCTATTCTCACCAATTTAAACAAATCTGAAAAATTAGGAGTTTTTTCATTGTTCTGCGAATGGGTGCTGACTTTGATAAAGCCCCGTCTATCATTTAGCCCTAGACTGTAGGTTTACCAAAGGATAGGGAAACCAGAAACGAAGATCCAAAAATAACACCACTTGTTCCTTCAGTTACGACTCAGATATAGGAAAACAACATCGAAGCTTCAGTGCTAAAGCAAATATGACTAAAGAATTTCACATTCTGCACGAACGAAGGTAAGACACTTTCGTACTTTCTACACAAATATCTACAGGCAGCAACTGAATTAATTACAAAAAAAAAGGTTCTAGTAGAAGCCTTAATTTGCTTTGTCAGGTCTTTCAGTGACCTGCACTCGAAGGGAAGCTGCCATTCTCGTACATCACGCAGTCCCCTTCCACAATCTCTATCCGATCCCCGTTACAAGTGATTGCTACCCGGCTTTCCCTGGATAGACAGTACACCGTCTGCTCAATACACCTCCCTCCCCACACTCAAATCTCCCGCGATGACCTGGTGGAGGTGGTAAAACAACTCCCCAGGCCCTTTCTATTACTGGACGATTTCGATAGTCGCCATCCCTTGTGGGAAGAGAGAGACTCCACCTATATGGCCCCGACCCTGATTACTATCATGACCGAGCTCTCCTTCAAGTGCCTCAATGATGGCTCTCCTACATTCTACTATGCCACTAGCTGCACTCCATCCTGTATAGACCTGTCACTCGTCTCGACCGATGCCCTCCTAGATTTCACATGGCAAGTCCTTCAAGAGGACTATGGTAGTGACCATTTCCTTGTTCAACTCGCCCTAAATTGGATTAATGCCAAAGCTAACTGGTCCCGCTTCTACAATAATACATCTACAACCCTTAAGACTGCCCACTTCCCATCCTCCGACGAGTGCATCGCATACTTCGAATCAATCGTTGTAGCGGCTGCGTGCACTAACATCCCACGATCCTCCGCCTACCCCCCGCGCCCGACGGGTACCTTGGTGGACCCCAGAGTGCACGGAGGCCATACGGGCCAAGAAGGCTATTCGACGCTCCTACCGTACACGACTCCCCATCCATCGCACGGAGAGGCAGTGGGCCAAGGCCATCGCCCGCCGTACAATGAAGAAAGCGCGCCGAGCTTCTTGGCGTGCCTTTGTGTCCGGCGTCACCACTAGGGGTGCACCGGATATGCCGGATATAGGCCAAGACATTAGAAAATTAACACCTGTATGAAAATCTGCCATAATATGATGATAACACATTACAAATAATATTTTATATACAAAAAAAATGGAAAGCCCTCCAGCAGTGATGTAGATCTCGAGACCGATCTCGAGACCCAATTTGCAGATCTCGATCTCGGTCTCCACTATTTAGATCTCGGTCTTTCTCCCCGAGACGTTTCGAGACCTCTCGAGACCGTAATGAAAAATACATGTTATTGGCATACTCATGATGGTGGCTTGGTTGAACAGACACAATTCAGAATGTTTATGAAAGTTTGTAAAAGTAAGGGACTCTAGGGATTCATCAATCAGTCACCCTGTTTTGAGTTGCCACGTTTGTCTTGCGGGGGAGGGGGTCTGGATTTTTTTAGGTTAGCGCTACAAAAAAATTTGCCCCTCCCCCGCCCCCGTCAGATTAATTTTATTGAAAATGGAAACACTAAATAGAGAATGATATATATTATATATATAAGTATATTATAAGGCCACTTAGTGTTGCCAAACGGCGTGTCAACCTCTGTGGCGTGATAAAAACGATTATCCTCCCATCCAATATTTATTTGAAAAAATAAAATGCTTCACACAAAAATAATGCAAGAAATACAGCATAAAGAAAGCAGTACCGATAAATTCAATAAAGCATAGAATAACTCGACAACCCTTCACATTTCCATAGTAGTGTAAAACAAATTGAAAGGGCATGAGCTTGATCTCGGTCTCGGTCTCGGTCTCGAATTTTAAGGGTCTCGATCTCGGAAGGTAGATCTCGATCTCGATCTTGGTCTCACAGGATCAGGTCTCGGTCTCGGTCTCAGACTTGGTGGTCTCGACTACATCACTGCCCTCCAGGGCCCACCCCTAAACCAGTCCAGCAACACTTTTTATATTAAATCAACACAATACTGATGACAAGAATAAATAAAACGTCTGTCCATCCTTAACGATTACAGTTCTATTAATATAATCAGAGCTTTTTATAAAAACGTCTAGGCGTTAAATTTTAAAAAAAAAGTAAAATATTGCTAGACCCCTGCACTTGCTTTCCATTCTTTTTTCTCCTTTTTTTTCAAAATGATACAAAACATTACAAGCTTGACAAATGTAAAACAATACAGTGAATACAATATAAAATGCCTGGAATGAAATCAATGAATGGAGGGCAGTATTGTGTAGGTCAGATGCCGCCATTCAGCCTGGAGGTCTTCAGAATAAAAAAAACTCAACAACAGTGATTGAGAACTTTTTTCCGTTGTGGTGCAGAAACAAGAGCATTTCTCCTCTTTTAGGCAATATTCGGGATCGCCTTGCTTCATAGATGTTTCCATATTCAGAAAACATTCTCTCTGAAAATACAGAGGATGCGGGTGTGCAGAGAAGCTTTGAAACAAGATGTTCAGATGCATATCGGTCTAACTCCCCTGCAATCAGTAGAACAGGAGCAGTCTTTTTTTCATCCTTTCTTCTCTTGTAACTTACTTCTCCAGATTGCTCTCCTTTTGTGATCTCCATAAAACACGCTTCAAGAATGTCTTCTTCGTCTTTCCTCTTTCGCAGAGGAGAACTGGAATTTGAGCTTCTTTCGCTTCCACTTTCATTACCTTCACTTTCATTTTCATTAGAATCATTATCACCTTCGTCATTTTCAATACCTATGACTTCTGTCCCTAACCTTAGAAATGAAATAGAAACAAACTGGAATGAGAGAAGAGGCAGATTTTGTACTGTACAGTCCCAGCTGCGGTGGGACAAGGGGCCATGAAAACGAGGATGGAAAATACCCTCAAAATACGAGGCCCAAAACTTTTCAATGTCCTACCAAAAGAAGTGAGGAATCTCCAGCATACCGACCTGAATAACTTCAAGAACCAGCTGGACAGATTCCTGTGCAAAGTCCCTGACCAGCCATGCGTGGCTGGCTACGAGGGCAGGAGGAGAGCAGACAGCAATTCCTTCCCCCCTCACCAAATCCCGCAAATGAGGCGGGATGCTGTAGAGTAGGGTGGCCATTTCCAAAAAGGAGGACAATGCGTATGTGGCCGTACGTTAATATTTAAATATGCTGCAAACCCACAAGGAAAAGAAAGACGATTCCAAGGTCTTTCGTGTATTCAAAGCTACACCTCGTCAGGGAATGAAGATAAAAGGCGAGATGCCCATAAATATATACAACGTACAGGAAAAACAAAACAATTAGCACATACTTAACAAGGGTTAATGAGAGGCAAAAGAAATTTTAACATGATATCGTCAATTTTATACGTCCCCGCACTGTTATTGAAATTGTTTTTAAAATGAATAAATGCACATTCTAGAATATTTCTTTCTATTATATCTCTGTTTTTAACAAGCACTTTAGAACTATCCCACTTGATACTGTGGTTACATCTATACATATGGTTAAATAAAGCATTGGAATTATTAGCTGTTCTACAAGCATATTTATGCTGTTTTACTCTAATATCTAACGTTTTACCGGTTTGGCCTATATATACTGAGTTACATTGTGTACATCCGATCGAATACACACAACCAACAACATTATCAGGGCTATTCTTTATTAGGCGTGATTTAACAGTATTATTATACTTAAAGATTACATTAATGCCAATTGGCTATGGGAAATCCCCTTTCACCTGTACTAGCTAATTTATATATGGAATTTTTTTAAAGTAGAATTTTGCCTACGATTGTTAATTTTAACCTGGTTTGGTACAGGTATATAGATGATATTTTATGCCTTTGGCCTAATAATTTGGATGTGGACTTATTTCATGGTAGGCTCAACAATTTAGTCCCATCTATTAAGTTTACAGTTGAGAAAGAAAATGATGGAAGCCTATCTTTTCTTGATCTAAAAATTTGGAGACGCTCTAATCAGATTAAATATGAAGTCTACCGTAAGCCTACTAATAATAACTCTTATGTGCATTTTTATTCTGACCATCATCCTTCGATTAAATCTTCTATTTTCTCTGCTATGTTTCTTCGAGCAATGAGAGTTGTCAGTCCTGAATTTTTAGATTCCGAGTTATGCAATATCATGAATATTGGTACTAAATTATGTTACCCTATTTCATTTTAGATAACTGCCTTAGGAAAGCCAATAATAGGTATTATAATAGTGTAACTGTAAAGGAATTTGAGCGTAAATATCCTTAGCCTACCTTACCATGTAAATTTTCAATATCTTCCGACTTTACTAAAAGCAATTGGTATCAATGTAGTCTTTAAGTATAATACTGTACTGTTAAATCATGTTTAATAAAGAATAGCCCGGATAATCTGGTTGGTTGTGTGTATTCGATCAGATGTACACAATGTGATTTAGTATGTATAGGCCAAACGGGTAAAACGTTAGATATTAGGGTAAAACAGCATAAATATGCGTGTAGAACAGCAAATAATTCTAATGCATTGTTTAACCATATGTATAGATGTAACCATAGCATCAAGTGGGATAGTTCTAAAGTGCTTGTTAAAAACAGAGATATAATAGAAAGAAATATTCTAGAATGTGCATTCATTCATTTTAAAAACAATTTCAATAACAGTGCGGGGACGTATAAAATTGACGATATCATGTTAACAAGGGTTAATGAGAGGCAAAAGAAATTTTAAGTATGTGCTAATTGTTTTGTTTTTCCTGTACGTTGTATATTTATGGGCATCTCGCCTTTTATCTTCATTCTCTGACGAGGTGTAGCTTTGAATACACGAAAGGCCTTGGAATCGTTTTTCTTTTCCTTGTGGATTGCAGCATTCATTCATTTCACGTGTTTTATTGTGAAATTCATCCCATATATATATATATATATATATATATATATATATATATATATATATAACTGAAAGAAATGAATATTCATTTTTACTCCTTGGGCAGACTGACTGTCCTACTCGTAGTCGTGAAATTGAAAACAAATGCGGCTTATCAGCAGTGTTGCCAATTACATATAATAAAAATACGTTAACGGTTATTATGGCCTTCAGTACCCGCTATTTTAAGTGTACCTGAGGTAATTTATATAATTCTTTTTAGCCAGACCCCAAAGAGGAGAACAAATTAACGTCCGGCTGAAGGTGGCTCCGGATGAAGGACAGTGCTCAAAAGGCGGACTGTCCGGCCACCCTACTGTAGAGGGGTCGACCGCAGGTCGATCCTGAACCGTCGTTCAAATTCCCCTAAAGTTTTATTTATATATATATCCCTTCGCTTTCTCCGGAGCTATAGGGCGTCCCTCTGTGGCCAATGGGGGAATGCATCTTCCTCCGATGCAAGGGCCTTCTCTGCCCTCGTGGACCATTGGACCCGTTTGGGGACCCGGCTGATCTCCTACCCTCCTACTTATATTTCCCTCTCCTCCTTTCCACAGCTCTTTCTCGTTTTGTTGTTTCCTCCCTTCCCGCATTTAGCTTTGTTTTGGACTTTGACTTGATATTTTTCTTTCGACCTTGGGTGAAGGAGGTGGTTGTCCTTCACCCTTGTCGCTCTTAAACCAAACCCAAGCCCTGTCCCTGCCATTTTTCACCGCGCGTTGGATGAGAGTGGCCGCCTTGTAGGCACGGGGACTGGGTATGGGTGTATCTCCCTTGCGTGACATCTATTGGCGGTGGGACCGAGTGAGCCCACGATTCGCCTTTCCCTTGTTGGAGTCGATGGTGGCTGGATGCGCGCGGGGGATGAAAATTCTCTCTTTTTTGCTATGGCTTCTTCATCTACTCGGTTAACGACCTCCGCTTCTAATACTCGGACTACTCCTCTCAACACTCGGGTGGTGGGCAACCAGGCCCTCGAGTCCCCTACCACTGGAAGCCTGCATCCAGATGGGGTTGACCCCCCTTTGGTAACTGATCACTTGCATCCTCCTTTACCATTGCCGACCCCAGGCTGTACCCTGAACATCCCTTTGGATGTACACCCTCTGGAGCAGGGGTCTCGCCCCAGCCCGCCTCGGCTGCCTTCGGGCAAGTCAAGTTCCACCCAAGATTTACCTCCAAAACCCGGCTTCTCGCTCTCCCTGTATGCCCCCCTCACCCGCCGTCGGCCCGCCTCCCCACGGAGAGAGCCCCGCGGCGGAGGGGGAAGTCGGCATGCACGACCATCCTATCGACAGTTGGATATCCCAGTCCACTTCGACTCTACTGCCTCCATATCCCTTTCAAGTATCCACAAATTCCTAGAGATCCGGCCTACCTCTGGATCCCTTCCGACCAATTCTGAACAAACGTTTCAGGCGATCCGAGCCCGCAGCAACTCCAGCCGTTATGATGTGCGACCGCAGAGGGATGGTTCCTCCTCATAAAATCACGCTCAGCCACAGAGACGAAAGCCCTAATCTCCATCACTGAGGTCCTTGGATGCTCGGTGTCCGTTTCACCACACCGTCGCCTGAACCAGAGTCAGGGCACTATTTATGCCACACGCTTATTGTCAATTACAGTGAACGAGCTTCACATCCCGACAGGGAGGTGCCCCCTCCCCACACCGCGTCTACTTCTTACCTTTAATAACTTAGTCCCTCCCGACCATATTGTATGGGGTATGGGAGACCGCACGTCATGCGAATTCTCTGTCCGCCCATACATCCCAGACCCGACCCGTTGTTTTAAATGCAACAAGTTCGGACATGTTAGCTCAGTTTGTCGGCAGCCGCACCAATTGTGTGTTCGTTGCGGACAAGTTGCTCACCCAGACAAGTGCCCCAACACACCCAAATGCTCCAATTGTGAAGGTGCACACCCATCTTCATCCAGAGAATGCCTGTTCTTCAGGTTCGAGAAGGAGGTCCGAGGCCTACAGGTAGCGGATTTCCTTAGCCTCCGAGAGGCACGAGACAGGAAGCGGAGTCGGGAGGTGAGACCGGGCGTATCTTACGCCGCAGCCCTCGGCTCCGTCCGATTGGCACGCCGCCCTGGCCTGCCGCTCACAACCCCTCGACCAGTGCTCCCCATTCCTCTCAGGGGGAGTCCCCGCAAGAGCTGACGACCTCCTGTACCCCCACCATTCCTTCTCTCCATGCACCTCACCTGCCACAGATTCCACAGGAGTCTGGGACCAGGACACCCAGGCCCCACCCACCTCAAATCCTGCCCTCCCAGCACTCTCTGCACACACCCGAACCTAGTGCCCGGAGTAAGTCGACGAGGCGGAGACGTCGGAGTGAGTCGCCAGACCCTTCGGACCTTCAATTTGTCTCTCCCTCTTCCCCGAGTGCTAAGAAGACGGATCGGACCTTCACACCGCCCACTTCGCCTATGAGGACCAAACCACCCCACAGCAGAAGTCCCATCAATCTACCCCCACAGACTCGGACAATAGTTGCCGAAGTATATGACCCACCCTCCACGACGAGATTCAATCTGGACAACATCCTCTCCCCCGAGGATCCAGTGGATGCGGCTCTGGCGCAGCTACATGGTGAGGGGAACTCGGCTGCGCCCGTGAGTCTCATGGACCCTGCCCTTGCCTCCTGACGCAATTTTTTCTTCCCCTCCTCGAGAACACTGTTTCACCTCCTCCCACCCCCACTGTACCTGCTCCCCTAAAATCCCCGGCCCAACCCTGTCAGCCACTCTGAGTACGTCCTCCCTCCCATCTGCCGGGTCCTTCTGGCACCCCTTATCGGCACCTGAGGTTCGTCATGAGACCCCAGACAGGCGGGGAGGTGCCATTTCGGGAAATAAAATGCTCCCCCATGGCCAGAACAAAAAAGCTCAAGAAAGTTTGCACCATCGGAGCCCACGACAATCTCCAAGCTGCCGTGATCCGCGCCTCCGGTCTCGCTCGGCCGACTCGACCCCGCGGTCTCCGCGGAGATCGACTGGCCGACCGAGTCCTTCTCTGGTGAACGGCAGATAGCCAGCCATACTCCTAACTCATCCTTCGCCTTCGCGAACCTTAAATCTACCTTCACACTCCAACATCTTCGCACCTATACCTTTACCCATCCCCCGAAAACTACAATAGTTCATTGGAACTGTGGAGGTATATTTGCAAATTACGAAGGCCTGAATTCCTTGATTGCCACTTCCCATCCGGTGTGTGTGTGTCTCCAGGAACTCATCCTGGGGACCAGACCCATGCCCTGCCCGACTGGATATTCTTTCATCACCACCCCGTCTCCTACCTGCACTCGAAAGGGGGCTGCCATTTTTATCCACCACGCAGTCCCCTTCTACAATCTCCCTATCCGATCCCCGTTACAGGTGATTGCTACCCGGCTTTCCCTGGATAGACAGTACACCGTATGTTCAATATACCTCCCTCCACACACCCAAGTCTCCCGCGATGACCTGGTGGAGGTCGTACAACAACTCCCCAGGCCCTTTCTATTACTGGGCGATTTCAATAGTCGCCACCCCATGTGGGGAGACACGCACTCCACCTATATGGCCCCGACCCTGATCAACATCATGACCGAGCTCTCATTTGAGTGCCTCAATGATGGCTCTCCTACTTTCTACCATGCCACCACCTGCACTCCATCCTGTATAGACCTGTCCTTCGTTTCGACCGATGCCCTCCTAGATTTCTCATGGCAAGTCCTCCAAGAGGATTATGGAAGTGATCATTTCCCAGTTCAACTCACGCTTAATTGGCCCGACCAGACCGTTCGGGTACTGGAGAAATGGATTACTGCAAAAGCTAACTGGTCCCGCTTCCACGACGATACATATACAACTCGAACACCTGCCAACTTCCCATCCTCCGATGAGTGTATCGCATACTTCGAATCAAACGTGGTAGCGGCTGCGTGCTCTAGCATCCCGCGATCCTCCACCTACCCCCGCGCCCGACGGGTACCTTGGTGGACCCCAGAGTGCACGGAGGCCGTATGCGCCAAGAAGACGGCTACTCGACGGTTCTACCGTACGCGACTTCCCATCCATCGCACGGAGATGCAGCGGGCCAGGGCCATCGCCCGCCGCACAATGAAGACAGCGCGCCGAGCTTCTTGGCGTGCCTTTGTATCCGGTGTCACCACCACCACACCTTCGGCTACCATCTGGAAGAAGGTACGGGGCGTCGAGAGGCGACATGTCCCCTCCCGACCCCCGGTACTCCGGACTAACGACGGACTCCTATACGAGCCAAAATCAGTGGCAAACCATCTAGCCTCTACTTTCGCCGCCGTTTCTTCCTCTGCAGTTAGCTCCCCCGTACCCGCCCCTAAAAATAGCTCCTCTTCACCGTCCATAGACAGCTCCTACAACCAACTGTTCACCATGCGTGAACTACAGGCGGCACTGGCCTCGCGACGATCCCCTTGTCCTGGCCCGGACGGTATTCCCTACAGCATGATCCAGCACATCCACCCCACCTTACAAAATTTCCTACTAGACCTATACAACCGCATATGGATAGAGGGCACCTTTCCCTCACGGTGGAGGGAGGCCTACGTAATCCCTATCCCCAAACCCGGCAAAGATTCCCTCGATCCCACAAACTACAGACCAATCGCCCTAATGTGTTGTGCCTGCAAAATTTTCGAAAAAATGGTCGCGACGCGACTATCGTTCTTCCTCGAAAATAGTAATTCCTTCCCGGCTACCCAGTCCGGCTTCAGACAATTTCGATCCACCACTGATCCCCTCCTGCTTCTCAGCCGTGACATACAGAATGCATTCGACAGTGGACAATTCGTCCTATCAATATTTTTTGACATCCAGAAGGCCTACGACACAACTCATCGGACAATAATCCTTAGACAGCTCCAAAGTCTAGGGCTCGTAGGAGCCATGCCGACCTTCATCAGGGGCTTCCTATCCTCCCGAACCTTTAAAGTTCGGGTGGGCTCAGTCCTCTCAGACACTTTCGTGCAGATGGACGGGGTCCCACAGGGAAGCATCCTCAGTGTTCTATGCTTTTCCATCGTCATGAACACAGTCTCAAAATGCCTTCCACCCAACATCCGTTCTTCCATCTACGCGGATGACCTTGCGATCTACTTTGCAGGGCGGGAGCCGTCCGTAGTTCAACGGCAAATTCAGCTCGCCATCTACCGGGTGGAAAGGTGGGCGACGTCGGTGGGTTTCCGCCTCTCCACCCCGAAGTCCAAGTGTATGCTTTTCAGCAGAAGAAGACCCGCAACCCTTCCTGTTCCCTCTGTCACGCTATACGGCAATCCTCTTGAGGTGGTACCCTCCACGCGATTTTTGGGCGTGATTCTAGACCGAAGGCTCAACTGGGTTCCTCATATCAAACAACTGAAGCAGTCCCTCAGCGTCCCCTCGCTCTACTAGATCACCTCTCCCACACCACATGGGGCGCAGACCGACGCTCTCTCCTTCGTCTTTACACTTCCATGGTCCAGTCGAAGCTGGACTATGGCAGTGTAGTATACGGTTCAGCCTCCAACACCTGCCTCCGTATCTTGGACCCAGTCCTTAATAGGGGCCTCCGCCTCGCCACTGGTGCTTTCCGCTCTTCTCAGCCTCCAGCCTTCAAGTGGATTGCAATTACCTCCCTCTCGCCCTCCGACGGCGTCTGCTCCTCATGAGGACATACCTCCGTGCACAGAGACTACCCTCTTCGCTTGTATGCGCGGCGATTTCTGAACTCCCACCCCAGGGACGGAGCTGGCACTTCACTGAAGAGGTCCGCTCTTTCCTTGACTTTTCTAACATGCCTGTCCCCTCAATTATCCCCATTTCATACAACATTTACCCCCCCTGGCTCCTCACCCCTATCAAGTTCTGCAGGGACCTGTGTGCTCTACCGAAGAATACAACGAGTGCTACGGTATACAGGTCACTTTTCCGTGAACATGCAACCCAACATCCGGACACAGTCGCCATTTATACAGATGGTTCCCGTTCGGAGACTGGTGCGGCCGCTTCAGCGGTGATACTGACCCAACCACTTTCTCGAGGCGTCAGCTTGCCCCGCGAGACCTCCGTTTTCTCGGCAGAACTTTTCGCGATTAAGGAGGCCCTAGACATAGTGCGCACTCACTCTGCCAGCTCTTTCGTCATATATTCAGATTCCCAAAGCGCACTTCTCTCCCTAGAGAGATGTAACCCCCCTCATCCGCTCGTCTGTACCATCCAGCAAATTTTCCACTTTTTAATAGCCTTCCGACACAAGACAATCGCCTTCTGCTGGGTCCCGGCACATGTCGGCATCCAAGGTAACGAGGAGGCGGACCGCACCGCACGGCAAAGTCGGCCTGCTTACTACCGGCCTCCTCCCGGCCTCTTCCTTTCACCGACTTCTTCCCGACTCTCCGCTCCCATTTCCGTTCCATCTGGCAACGGGAATGGGACCAGGCCACACAAAACAAACTTCATAAGATCAAACCGCAAGTAGGATACTGGGCCTCCTCCTTCCACCGGTCCCGACATAAAGAAGTGATTATAGCCCGTCTCCGCATAGGACACACACGCATTACTCATGGTCACCTAATAGCTAAATCGCCAGCCCCGCTCTGCCCTACCTGTCATACTCCCATCACTGTCGTACATCTACTGGTCGAATGTCCAAACTTGTCCGCTCTTCGTTGTAGATGTTTCCCTCACTTGGCCGAAATTCCCATACCCGAGCGTCTACAATTCATGCTCGCTGAGGGCCCCCATTTTTCGGAGAAGCGATTTCCCGTTTCCTCACTTATTCCCACCTGTTTCAACGGGTCTGAGACCAGGCCCCCATACCCACCCCAGTAACTGAACACTACACCCCCTGGTATATCATCCCCAACTCAGTAACACCACTCACCCACTGCCTCGCTGAGATATGTACCACACTAGGTACGAATCGGCGGTAAAATAAATAAAGGAAAAAAAAAAATATATATATATATATATATATTGTTTACCTTCAAAATACATTTTCTTTATACTGAAATTAGGTTGTAAAAGAAAAATTTTTTTTCAAGCAAACTGTTATAAATTTGTATGTGATGCTTTTATATGAATTATAGGTTCTAATTTTTATTTTTAATTTCTAACTGCAAAGGTTTATTTTTTCCGTATTCTGACGAGGATAAAGTCGAATTTCATTTATATCAACTTGCGCAACCTAAACTAACCACGGCTTAAGTCCTAACCTGACCTAAAACAAATTAAGTTAACCTGAACGCAACTTAATGTAACTAAGCTACCTTAGTCCTAAGTACGGTTGCCAACTTTTAAAATAAAAAAAAAACAGGTTTAGGTCTCACCCTTATCTTCTGTTATGCGTCCATAGCTCCACCGCCGTGTCGACCCGACCAGTAGTAATTAAGCAGCGCCATTTAATTATTTACAGAAGCTTATTATCTGCAATTTTGGTTCCTGAACGACCTCCTTACTAACTTACTACGTAATATATGAAATCGAATTTAAAAAGTTTTTTTTTTTTTAAGTAAACTAACAGCCGGAGATTTCATTGAAAATAAAACCGGAGAGTTGGCAATCCTCATTCCAACGGAATTGACAAAATTTACTTCAATATCATCCTTAATTAATTATTGATAGTTATTATTATTAATAAATAAAAATACTTTGGCTAAGGTTAAGAATAGTGGGCAATTTTTTTCTTGCTATTTTAAAAAAAAATAATAAATTACTTATTAGCCTTTTAATAGAACATACAACCAAATGTAAGTGGTTTTTTGTTGGTTAGGTTAGAGTACTTACCTTAGAATTTTTGCTTTACCATGCTAAGCAAGGGACTAGTTCGTGTAGTGTATAGTTATTAGGTATTTAGATATTTGGACGATTGATTATATGATAGTAGCCAAAATCCATATTGGACTCCAAATAAATTACCCAACAGAGCATACAACCACATGCAAGTGTTTTTGTACGTTAGGTTAGTTTAGATTTATTTGGAGCCCAATATGGATTTCGGCTAATATTTAGGCCCCCTATCTATATAGAGTGTATATATAATTATACATCCTATGTACTACTGAGCTAAAATGTGTCTGTGTGTCTGTCCGCTTTCTTCGGAATCATGCACAGACTAAACGGTACATCGGAAAATTCTGCAACCACCACCAACTGATAGCCCATGAGCTGCCGATGTGCTCTGTCAAGTTTCCCGGTCCTAGGTCCGCGGCCGAGCACGAGCTGTTTAATGTCTATTACAAGTGAATGTAAGTACTTCGAAAACGATACCCAGGTTGAAGAGCACTGTATAATTACACAATCTTCCAAGGTAGTAGTATGACCGCAAAATGTTCGGGTGCATATATGCAACTGCAATGTTGGTCAATTGTTTCAAGGTGCCAGCCCTTCCCCCCTGGGGATAGTGGGAGAGGGATGGGAGTAATGGGGGAGAGCAGTTTGGTAGTCCCGATATACAGCTAGCTGTGACATATACTGCTACCTGCCCAGAGGGCGATAGCGAGCTACTGCCTGTTTGTGTGTATATATATATAAATGTATAATATGAAATGAGTCTATACGCTGCACAAACTAGTCCCGTGTTTAACTATCATTTACAGATTTATTTACAATTTTTATTTATCAAAACCACTTATGGAATAAAAGGCTATTTGGAATTTATTGATCATTATTTTTTTAAAATAAAATAAAATTGTCCATTATTATTAACTTTTACCGATACTTTTTATAATAGCCGCGTTTAATACCCTAAAAGGCCAGTTTGAGACGGCACACACAGCAATTAGTGTCGGGTTTACGTAACCCAATAATGAAAATTACATTTATAGTTTGAATGAATTCCACAATTTATTGTTACTAAAGAGTAATAAAAATTAAGTTATGTACAATAAACAACATAATTTCCAGATAAACAAATGTACTTTTATTGTAATAGGTTACGCTGGCCTTCTACAGTTAATGACAAACTAAAATTCAATGGTAGGATTCAATAAATGAATATATACAAATAAAAAGTTCCATTAATTACTTTAGGCTCTTAAATCCTCTACAGATAACTGTTGCACAAATATCCCAAGTTAATGGCGTATGTGAATGTCAATATGCATCTTGCAAACTGCTCGAAATGTTATGCATGTGCTTATATATATATATATATATATATATATATTATATATATATCAGTGATGTAGTCGAGACTACCAAGTCCGAGACTGAGACCGAGACCGAGACCTGATCCTGTGAGACCAAGATCGAGACCGAGATCAAAGGTTCGAGATCGAGATCTACCTTCCGAGATCGAGACCCTTAAAATTCGAGACCGAGATCGAGATCGAGACCAAGCTCATGCCCTTTCAATTTGTTTTACACTACTATGGAAATTAAACTATGTTAAGTACAGGGTGTTCGGAAAGTCACTGTGCACTTATATAATCGAGATCGTCCACTCACGCTTGATGACCTGAAAACTGCAATAACTGCGTACATAAGGTCCATTTCAAAAGAAGAACTGACAAAGGTGTTTCAAAATAAAATAAGACGGGTCCAGGCTGTATTGCTGTTAAAGGACATCACTTTCAACACCTTTTATAAGTTCTGATGGTCCTATCCATAACCTCTATCATATATGCAATGTTATACTATTGTATGCTATTAAATAAATATAAGTGCACAGTGACTTTCCGAACACCCTGTATATTAATAAACTAATAACTTTTTATTTATTTACTTCTTTTATATCTGTTACAGAAGGTTTAATGAACGTACCCACTACCCAGTTTGACTTGTGCATTTATTTAAAGCATGAGAGGTGCTCATTACACTTAAGGAACATCAGCATGCTCAGAAGATCTGCTGAAGTTCGACTTCTGTGGGGCCTCATTATTATGCCTCCATGGCTAAATACACGCTCAATTGGAGCACTAGAGGCAGGCACTGTTAAAACAGTCATGGCAATATTGGCCAGTGATGGGAATTTATCCTTTTCTGGTGCCAAAACTTTATTGGAGAGCAGTTGTCTAAAATATGAGATTCATCGATCTCTAAGAGGTACCGCCGCAACTGTTCCCTGCGGTTCAAAATCTTCCCAGTTTCAACGTTCTTCTGCTTGGACCGATAGCTTTGATATTTTGCCATTAGTCTCGGAACTTTGATTTGACTCGGTTTTATTTCGTCATCGTGCTGTGAGAATGAGCGCTCTCTCTCTCTATCTGCTCATTCTCCGTGCTTGAGTTTATATATAAAATATATATAATTCTCTATTTAGTGTTTCCATTTTCAATAAAATTAATCTGACGGGGGTGGGGGGGTGGGGGTGGGGGGGGGGGGCTTTTTTTTTTTTTTTTTTTTTTTTTTTTTTTTGTAGCGCTAACCTAAAAAAATTCAGACCCACACACACCCGCAAGACAAACGTGGCAACTCAAAACAGGGTGACTGATTAGTGAATACCTAGAGTCCCTTACTTTTACAAACTTTCATAAACATTCTGAATTGTGTCTGTTCAACCAAGCCACCATCATGAGTATGCAATAACATGTATTTTTCATTACGGTCTCGAAAGGTCTCGGGGAGAAAAACCGAGACCGCGTCTGTCGAGACCGAGATCGAGATCGAGATCTAAATAGCGGAGATCGAGATCTGCAAATTGGGTCTCGAGCTCGGTCTCGAGACCGAGACCGATCTCGAGACCTACATCACTGATCTGATAGATATATATATATAGTTTGAACCTTCCCTCTTTGTATAAAACGCTTTTAAACGCCCTTGTATAAAACCGATGGTTAACACAGTTTCGAAAATAGCGTCTGACAGTGATGTACGTCGTAAACAGAGCTATTATCGAGTTCTTAACCGCAGAGAAGGAAACAGTTGGAAATGTTCACAAACGTCTACGGAGATGCTGCTGCTGTTCGAAGCACAGTTGGTCGCTGATCTAAACGTGTGAGATCATAGGAGAGAGGGAGAGCCAGCCTCGATGATGAGCCACGCAGCGGTCGCCCGGCATCGGCTGTGACATCTCACACTGTGCAACGTGCTAACAGCATCATTCGATCAAATCGGTGCGTCACATACAAGGAGCTATTACTGGAGCTAGGAATTAGTGAAGGAAGTGTGAATACGATAATTCAGCAACTGGGATACTCAAAAGTGTATTCACGGTTTGTTCCTCGCCAACTGACTGAACATCACAAAGCCCAAAGAAAAGAACTTGCTTCTGAACTGGGGATCAGACTTGGGTACACCACTTTGAACCTGAAACAAAACGCCAATCCATGGAGTGGCATCACGCAGACTCACCACGCAAGAAAAAGTTTAAAATGGCTTCCTCTGCAGGAAAGGTTATGGCCACCATCTTCTGGGACATGAAAGGGGTGATTCTGGTGGACATTATGAAGAAAGGACAAACAATCAACTCAGAGGCGTATATTGCTACTTTACAGAGACTCCAGAGACGTATAAAGCGAGTTCGACCGGAGAGAAAACTGGAAGACGTCCTTCTTTTGCACGATAACGCAAAACCACACAGTTTGCAAACAAGAAAGGCCATCACAAAAATGCGCTGGACTGTGTTACCCCACCCTCCATACAGCCCGGATCTGGCACCTTCAGACTTCCATTTGTTTGGGCCAATGAAGGATGCTATTCGTTGAAGAAAGTTTCAGATTGACGATGAGGTTGTTGAGGAGGTTAAGAGGTGGCTCCAGCTGAACCCAGCGGACTTTTATCAGCAAGGAATAAAGGCCCTTGTTTCGAGGTGGAGGAAAGCCGTAGAAAAGGATGGAGACTATGTGGAAAAATAAAAACTTGTAAAAAAGGTATGTAACTACTTGTGTACAAAATTTCTGAAACTTACCGTATTTTACGCCTCATAAGACGCTACAACTTGGTAAGACGCACCCTATATTTAGCAAAGAATATTTAGGAAAAAAAATATTTCGAAGATTTATCAGCCTGACAAAAAATATATTCCCATAACTTTATTAAAAGAACATTAACCAAAACAATAACATATGAGCCTTGAAGTGACATTTAATTATCCTCAAATCCTGAGATTTCCGTGCTGCTGCTGCTGTCATCACTGCTGGCATCGTCACCAACATCACTGCCACTAGGTGATTCTGGGTCTTCCGCTGTGTCACTATCTTTATAAAGAAGCTCGTCCTCTGTTCCATCCAATGAATTGCTAATTCCACATTTCTTGAGTGACTTTACAACTATTTTTTCTCTCACTGCTGCCCATGATGTCTTAACCCACTCACACACCCGCGCAAAAGTTGGTCTCTTAAGTCGTCCTGTTGGTGTTAGGTCGTGGTTTCCAGCAGCCATCTACTTGCCCCACTCCTCACGCATAAAAGACTCGAATGGTTTGTTAAGTGAAACGTCCAGAGGTTGTAGTTGCGATGTTAAGCCGCCAGGGATGACCACTATCTTGGTTTTTAATTGCTGAAGTTTATTCTTTATGGTTTCTGTCGTGTGGGCCCTGAACTGATCCCACAGTAGTAAAGATGGTTCCTCAGTAGACATTTACGAGTCTGGTGTTCGTGAGGGCTAGTAAACTTATCTCTAAGATCTTGACCTTACGATGCTAAGAGGCAGGCTGATTTTTGGAGACATTTTTCAGGAAAAAAGTAGCGTCTTATGAGGCGTAAAATACGGTACAAGGAAACTTGGAAAGAAAAAAAAAAAAATGGGCAAAATATATTGAGTGGCCCTCGTATATATAAAGTTCCGGGTAAAAATCTTCAAGAAGCCTAAAATTTGTACAAAGCATAAAAAATTACTAATTAGTAATGATTGGTTTTTGTTTTTTAAAATTTCATTAGTCATCGAAACGAATGTGTTTTTAGGCGAACTTTTTTCAGGAACTGTTCGTTAATTGATTTGCCCTTGGCCCCTATTTCTTGCATAAAAAAAAATATGGGGATGTTGTTCATATGCTCGCGCGGATGATTAACAAAAGTAAATAGACGACTTGGGTTTTTTCCATAGTTTTTTATTTGATAATAAAATTCAATAAACAATAACAGATTTATTGAATCAATATACGTAGAATCGTGTTGCTTTCCCCTTTCCATTATGTAAAGGTGACAAACTTTCTAGCATTCCATTTATATAAGCTTTGACATTTACTCTCGAGGGCAATCATCGTGGTGTCTAATTTACTTTTATCCACCCTCTGTACGTATGTACAGTAAATGCGTAATTAAACGATTTTATTATTATTATTAAAAGATTTACATTTAATTTCCAATATTCTGAATAGTTTTTTATTTTCAGTACTAAGTTTCTTAATAATAATAATTCTAGATAAGAATTTGCAGTATGCTGAGAATACTGTATTCATTTTTTCTTCTGCTGACGCATTTCGTTCATATACTTTGAACATTATATATATATTTCTTGATTGTAAATTTGATAAAATTTCAAATTAATTTAAGAATATTCGAAAGTTCATTAAATTTTATATTAATTTTCGGTTTTTTCATTTTAATGTAAAAGGTTTCGGCAATTTTTAGTTTTTGTACGTTATGTGATGAGTATATAGTAAGATTTGAAAGTTTTGGGAGATATTTTTTAAATTTAATATTTTATGATCTACTCTGTAATGTTCATTAATTTTACTCGGACGATATTTATGTTGGTACGCTCTCTCTTTAATTTGGTTTGTGGTGTAACCAATGTAAGTCGACGTACAGTCAACTACAGGACACGTAAATTGGTACACCACACGATGTTGCTTATCAGGGTTTTTGTTACGTGTCGAAAAATGACTTGATAACTTTTTGTTTTTATAGTATATGTTAACATCGATAGTTTTTTCTTTATCCATTGGTTTTATGTGCCTCTTTAATATATTGTTTAGACATTTTTCTTCATGTTTTAGTCTTGTTGGGTTTCTTGTTTCGAAGTAAAATTTTATGCCTGTATTTTTATTTTTATTTTTTCATCCTCCTCCTTATTTTTGTTATATAAATTTGTTAGAGTTCGGTTTATGATATTTTCGATTAAAAACAGCGGAAAATCACTGTTTATTAGATTTTGCTTTATTCTTTCAATTTCTTGATTAAATAGTCGCCAACTTGAGCATATATTGAAAGCTCTGTGCACGAGTGTTTTAATTATTCATAGTTTATATTTTTCTGGTGAGTATGAATTATAATTTAACTACGTTCCTTCGTCCGTTGGTTTAACACGTACACCAGTCGTTAAGCATCCATTTTGACCAATGAATATATTAATGTCGAGAAAAGAGAGTGTATTATTCAAGGAAGGTTCAAATGTGAATTTTAATTTACTTAGTTCATGAAGTCTTCGAATAAATAAAGGAATGTGGTTATTGTTTTTAAATAGTATCAAGGTATCGTCGACATATCTCATATACAGTTTTGGGTTGTAGAAGTTGTTTTCTTTCATTATTTTATTTTCTAAGTTTGACATATAAAAGTCCGCGAAGGTAGGTCCTAATGGTGTGCCCATAGCAACACCATCTATCCGTATGTAGGTTTCATCACAGAATCTAAACGGAGTTTTTGTACAACACAAAATAAGTAATTGTTTCATAAGCACACCGGACAAAAAATTAGTCACCCCTCTCAGAATGTACCTAATAACGTGACGGCGCCTCTGGCCTTGATAACCGCACCAATCCGGCGAGGCACAGACTGTACGAGGTTGTGCATGTACTGAACATCGATTTGCTCGTTCATCAGCCGGTCCCGAAGTTCCACCAGAGTCCGTGGGTGTCCATTCCTGCGCTTCACTTTCTGTTTCCAGCCTGAACAACACCTTCGACGCATTCAGGATTAAAGGCTTCATTGGACCTGCGATGTACTCGTCGCCTCCCATCATTGGAGAACAAACAAAAACGGGACTCATCGGACCAAATTACACGTTTCCAATCCGCCGCAGTCCAGTTTTTGTGCCTCTGAGCCCATTTATAACGTGCAATTTGTGACTTGCTGTTAACAGCGGCCTCTTCCGTGGTACCCTGCTCCAGATGTCCATCGCATGCAGTTCTCGTCGCAATGTCCGTTCGGAAATTGGTCGCTGGAGAACCACATTGGTTTCTTGGAGCAATTGTTCTCTGGTTTGAAAACAATTTGCAGTTACTAGACGAGAAACATGGCGGCAGCCCCTATTGTCGAGAATTGTTTTCCGGCCACAGTTACGCCGTCGATTGTCAGTTGATTGCGAACTACACCACTCTTTGTAAACTCGCTGGACAGTACGCGTTGACACACCAACAAATTGGGCTACTTCAGACATTTTGTGTCCGTGGGCTCTGCCAAACACGATGGCTCCTTTTTGCCACTGAGTAACGTCTGCCTCACGACCCATTTTGCAGACTATATCCAACACACACTTTGTTCTTCACCACCTCACGAAACAGATCTGATCCTGTGTGCTACGTCACCGCTACTTGTCACTTACCAATGCTACATCAGCGCCCTCTGTGTGAGCTTGAACTTCCTACTATCGGTGCTATTAGGGGGTGACTAATTTTTTGTCCGGTGTGCTTATCTTCTTTTTTTAAGGTTGGTGCGATTAAATTTTGATTATTGTAAACATTGTCCAAAATTATTTCTATAGTTTCCATGACTGGTACATTTGTAAAAAGTGATTCCACGTCAAGAGAAACAAGTTGTTCAGCGTTGGCTATTTTTAAGTTAGATAATTTAGCTAGTGTTTCGGTTGTAGAATTTACAATAAAATTTTTGTTAAGATACGGTCTTATTATCTTATTTAAAAACTGAGCGATATCATGTGTGACAGTTCCGCTTATTGAGATGACAGGGCGTAATCCACCATTACGCCCTGTCATCTCAATAAGCGGAACTGTCACACATGATATCGCTCAGTTTTTTAAATAAGATAATAAGACCGTATCTTAACAAAAATTTTATTGTAAATTCTACAACCGAAACACTAGCTAAATTATCTAACTTAAAAATAGCCAACGCTGAACAACTTGTTTCTCTTGACGTGGAATCACTTTTTACAAATGTACCAGTCATGGAAACTATAGAAATAATTTTGGACAATGTTTACAATAATCAAAATTTAATCGCACCAACCTTAAAAAAAGAAGATACTTATGAAACAATTACTTATTTTGTGTTGTACAAAAACTCCGTTTAGATTCTGTGATGAAACCTACATACGGATAGATGGTGTTGCTATGGGCACACCATTAGGACCTACCTTCGCGGACTTTTATATGTCAAACTTGGAAATAAAATAATGAAAGAAAACAACTTCTACAACCCAAAACTGTATATGAGATATGTCGACGATACCTTGATACTATTTAAAAACAATAACCACATTCCTTTATTTATTCGAAGACTTCATGAACTAAGTAAATTAAAATTCACATTTGAACCTTCCTTGAATAATACACTCTCTTTTCTCGACATTAATATATTCATTGGTCAAAATGGATGCTTAACGACTGGTGTACGTGTTAAACCAACGGACGAAGGAACGTAGTTAAATTATAATTCATACTCACCAGAAAAATATAAACTATGAATAATTAAAACACTCGTGCACAGAGCTTTCAATATATGCTCAAGTTGGCAACTATTTAATCAAGAAATTGAGAGAATAAAGCAAAATCTAATAAACAGTGATTTTCCGCTATTTTTAATCGAAAATAATATAAACCGAACTCTAACAAATTTATATAACAAAAATAAGGAGGAGGATGAAAATAAAAATAAAAATACGGGTATAAAATTTTACTTCGAAACAAGAGACCCAACAAGACTAAAACACGAAGAAAAATGTCTAAACAATATATTAAAGAGGCACATAAAACCAATGGATAAAGAAAAAACTATCGATGTTAACATATACTATAAAAACAAAAAGTTATCAAGCCATTTTTCGACACGTAACAAAAAGCCTGATAAGCAACATCGTGTGGTGTACCAATTTACGTGTCCTGTAGTTCACTGTACGTCGACTTACATTGGTTACACCACAAACCAAATTAAAGAGAGAGCGTACCAACATAAATATCGTCCAAGTAAAATTAATGAACATTACAGAGTAGATCATAAAATATTAAATTTAAAAAATATCTCGCAAAACTTTCAAATCTTATATACTCATCACATAACGTACAAAAACTAGAAATTGCCGAAGCCTTTTACATTAAAATGAAAAAACCGAAAATTAATATAAAATTTAATGAACTTTCGAATATTCTTAAATTAATTTGAAATTGTATCAAATTTACAATAAAAAAATATATATATAACCCATTTTACTTTAAAATCTATTATATTATAATAAGAGAGATGTCCGTCTGTCTGTCTGTCCGTCCGTCACACTTTCAGAAATTGTGAGAAAAAATTGAGAAAAAAAATCAGAAATTGTAAAAAAATTTCAGAAATTGTATTACGGGCGGCAATGTGAAGCTCAAGATTTTCATGACTGTTCTTTTCTGTAGTTTACCATTGGGGGAAGGGTGGGGGTGGGGGTAATGGGGATGGGTGGGGTAATGGGGAGGGGTGGGGGTAATGGGGGAGGGGGTTAGCCCCCAAGTTGTATGAATGGGGGTGAGGAGGTTGTTGTTGTTGTTGTTGTTTAGCCGATCAGCCCACCCTGATCGAGCAAGCCGGCGGCACGCAGGTAACCGATCGCCCTCTCCGGAGTGGACCAGAGGTTCAGCGCACTAGTGATGTGTGTTGTGTTCGTTGTTGTGCTAGAGCGGTACGTCCGTCATAATGTGTTCAATTGTTTGTGGTGTGTCTGGCACAGGTGGCAGGTGTCGTCTATGGAGTTGTCTAGTCTGTGTTTATATGTCCGTAAGTTGGGGTGATGTCCACATCGGAATCGTGCTAAGGTTAACTCGATCCGATCTGCTCAGGCTGATCTCTGACTGTTAATGGGTGGCGGCTTCGCACCTAGGACCGCATTCGGACCAGTCGTGTCAGTGCTTTGTGGGTTAGGTGTGTGTATGTTTTTCTGTACTGTGTGATGTCTGTGGGGCGTGGTATGAATGGAGTATTTGTTATAATGTCTCTCTGGTGTTACCTTAATGGTGCGAGGTGTTGGTGCATGATTGTACATGTAGTGGCAAGGGTGTTGTGGGTTAGTTGTCGCTGCTGCCATGAATTGTGTTCCCCTCATGTCTAAATGTTCCCTAACTTTCAGTATTTTTGTTTCTGTGTGCAGGTGTTCTATTGGTGTTGTTTGAGTGCATCCTGTAATGATACGAAGTGCGTTGTTTTGTATTGTTGTAAGGTGTTTATGTGTGTGTTTAGAAATGGGTGCCCAGCATGGGCTAGCATAGTCCATAACTGAGCGAATATATTGTTTGTATGAGTGATGTTTTTCCTGCTGGTGTCCAAAGTTTGTGCCTGTTAGTACCCTAAGCGTGTTAAGTCTTGAGTACATTTGTTTTAATGTCATGAATGTGGTTTGCAAAAGATAATGATGTGTTGTATGTGACACCAAGTATTTTGGTTCTGTGAGTGTGTGGAATGTTGGTGTTGTTTAGTGTAAGCTGTGGAATCTGGTGTTCTTTTGTGTTGCTTGTAAGCAAGGTGATGGTTGATTTTGTGGGCGCTACTTTGAGTCTATTGTGTGTGAGCCAGTCTTGTATACTGTTTATGTATGTTTGTAGGTTATTTGTAGCGGTGTCGATGTTGTTGTGGGTGGATGTTAGAGTGATATCATCTGCATATGATGATAAGGTAAGCTTGTTATCTATGGGTGTTGGAATGTCATGCATGTATAAGTTGAAGAGTGTTGGTGAGAGAACAGAGCCTTGAGGGACCCCGTTCGGAAAAAGCTTGTTTTTGGATGACTTGCCATTAAATGTGACATGTGAGTATCTTCCTGAAGATAGTTGCTCAGCCACCTTTTGGGTTATTGTGCATGTTTGTGTTGAGTATTTTGTTTATGAGAGGGAAGCGTGGGATAGCATCAAATGCTTTACTAATGTCTATTGTTGCTAATAGTGTACGTTGAGCTGGTCTTCTGGAGTTGATGCCATCCATGATGTGCTGCGTGAGGTTAGTGAGTAATGTCGTGGTTGAGTGGTGAGGTCTGAATCCATGTTGAGTAGGCGATAGTGGTATGTGTGGGTTGGTGATTTGTAAGATTAGTCTTTCTGTTACTTTGGAAGGTGTGCATAGTAAAGTAATGGGTCTATAGGAAGCTGGTTCTGTTGGATTTTTGTTTGGTTTGAGTAGTGTAATAATTTTTACCTTGTTTCCATATGTCAGGAATAATACAGTGTTGGTATGAATATGTGCTGATATTTGTGAGAGCTAATATTCCTTGTGGGCCCAAGTGTTTAAGGTGTATGTTAGATATGTTGTCTGGTCCAGTAGCCTTCGAATTCTTAATGTTTTTGATGATCTTGGTGGTCTGGTCTGTATTGAAGGGTGTAATGGTCATGTCGAGTCTGTAGGTTTTCTTGTGTCTGGCTGTTTGTCTGTCTGCATGTTTCTGGTTGTTGTCTCTGTTTAAGTGACTTATCTTTGCGTAGTGATTAACTAGAATGTTAGCTTGTTGTGTGTATGTTGGGATATTATTTTGGCTGCGACAGATAGCCGCGTGTGAGGTGTGAATGCCGCTGTTAGAGTGGGTAATGCTGTTTATAGTCTTGTATAGCCTGTATGTATCTGTGGAGTGGTTTAGTGTTGTTATGAATTCCCTGAATGTTTCTGTTTGTTTTTCTTTGAGTTTGTTGTTTATTTCTGTGTTGAGCTGTTGTATCTGCTGTTTTATGGCTTCTGTGTGTGGTGTTTGTGTGTTATATTTGAGGTTGTTACGTTGCCTTATGAGGTGGGCTATTTCTCTAGTGTAATTTGGGTTGTATTTCCTAATGTTGCCCTTGGGTATGTATTTGTTTGCATTATTGATATCTGATTAAATGTCTTGAGTGTGTATCGATGTTTATGATGGGTGTGCTGTTTAATGTGGTGAATTGTTCCTCAGTCTGTATTTTGAACTGTTCCCAATCAGCTTTCTTGTAATTTCTGTAAGTGTGCCTAAGGCTGTTGGGGCAGAGTGTAGAATGTGTTGTAATGATGATGGGCAGGTGGTCTGATGACAGTTGTTTTTCTGTTCTCCATTGTGTATGTGTTGCTAGTGAGGGGGAACAGAACGTTATGTCTGGGGAGGAGTTTGAGTATCCTGCTTGATGTGGTATGTGTGTATGTTCTTCTGTATTGTTAAGAATGAAGAGGCTGTTTAGTTGTGTGGCTATGTTTGGCGCCTCTGGTGTTGTTTTGGTTGTGCAGGTACCAACTAGTGTCTTTGGCGTTGAAGTCTCCTCCTAAGATGACATTAGTGAGAGAGGCAGATTGTGTAACTGTGGATTGTAATTGGCTGGCACCTGAGGTGAACTATCTGGTGGATGTAAATGTTGATTAGTGTGGTGTTGTGTTTTGCGCGTGTTTTAATGTTAACTGCCTGTATTTCTATCGTGTTATCTGCTTGGATGTGTTTGTAATGTTTTGGGTAGCATCAGTGTAGCTAATGCTTTTACGTATGTAAGTGATGAGTCCACCCCCGTTACCCCCAGTACGATCTTGACGGATCGCCGTGAAGTCAGGGATGGTGGGTGTTTTGTGTGTGCGTTTTAGTTTTGTTTCTTGTATAGGGTGGGGCACGGGAACCAAGTGTTTTTGGAATAATCAGGAAAATGATATTTATTTTTGTAAAGAAAATATATTGGTAGAACAACATTCGTAAGAACATAGCATTTCATGTCATAATAATCATGTACCGAAAATTATATCTGGCATATGATGTCCTTGGCCGTCGACGCATTGTTGAAGGCGTTTACGAAAATTGGCCTCCACTCTTCCCAGCAGGTCTCTGTTGATTTGGATGATTTGTTGACGGATCGCTTCCTTCAATGCATCTAATGTACGGGGCTTGTCCTCGTAGACACGTGACTTGAGGTACCCCCATAGAAAGAAGTCACATGTGGACAAGTCAGGGGACCGAGGGGGCCATGCAATGTCACCAAATCTCGAAATGAGATGGTTGGGAAACAGGGGGCGAAGAACAGCCATTGACGCTCTGGCGGTGTGTGGCGTGGCCCCATCTTGCTGAAACCACAAATGTCGACGAGCAATACGCCTTCTTCGTAACTCAGGGATGAAAAAGGTGTTCACCATCTCAATGTAACGCCCAGATGTTATGGTAACGGTAACCCCATTTTGTTCGAAGAAATAGGGACCGATGACGCCAAACTTTCCCACCGCGCACCAAACTGTAACCTTAGGGCTATGCAGCGGTTTTTCATGGAGTTGTCGCGGATTTTCAGCAGCCCAATACCGACAGTTTTGATTGTTGACGGCCCCATTAAGGTGGAAATGGGCTTCATCACTCATTACCACCATCATGTTTTCATTCTGCTCATAAAGTGCAAGCATTTCCTGTGCAAAATTCAGTCGTTGGGGGCAATCGTTTACATTCAATTCCTGCACCATCGCTAACTTGTATGGGTGAAAATGTAATTCTTCATGCAAAATCCGTCTAACAGTACGATTGCTGATTCCGAGTGCAGCTGAATGTCTCCGAGCAGAGCGGCCTGGGCTTTGCAACATCGCTTGTCTGACCCTTTCAACGTTCTCTGGAGTACGCACAGTGCGTTGCGGCCCCTTCGGTTTTGTTTTCATTATTGAGCCTCCTGTTCGAAGATTGTTAACCCAACGTAAGATTGTGTCACGAGCGGGAACAGAGTCATTTCGATGAATGTTGAATCTGCGGCGAAACGCACGCTGAACTGCTGTCACTGACTCGCCACTCCTAACAAAATGATCATACGCGAACATGCGGTGTTCTAACGTCCACTGCTCCATGATGGCACCTGAAAGATAAAGGTGAGTGTTAGTTAAAGTTAAATGCTATGAACCCAGGAATGGAATGCTACCTACCGCACGCCCCTCCCATTCCTAATGGCCGATTACTAGCTATTCAAAAAACACTTGATTCCCGTGCCCCACCCTGTATAAGTGCTATGTGAATGTTTTGTTTGTGTACGAATTCCCTAAGCTGCATGATTTTGTTTGTGAGGCCACCTACGTTGTACTGTAATATGTTAATATTATACTTCTGTATGTGTCTCATGGTACTATTGTGTCTATGTCTTTGTGTATGGTGACATGTGTAAGTTGTAGTGGGGCCTGGATTAGTCTTAATGTCGCCAGAGAGTAAGAGTAGTTCGGGGAGCACGCAATTGTTCCCTGTAATTGAAAAAAATAGCACGCTGAGAATAGGTCCGGCCCCGGGAGCCGATCGGCACTCTGACCGTGCCACGCAACAGGCCGTCGACTGCCAGTCTGGCCAACCGTAGACAGCCCGCTGCACGGAGGTTTTGGGAGATACCAGATTCAGAAATGTTGACGCAATGTGAAGCTCAAAATTTTCACGGCTGGGTTCTTTTTTTGTAGTTTAGCCTGTCTAACCGTCAGCGAAGCGGCGGGAACTGTAGAGCTGTCCGTCTGTCCGTCACACTTTCAGAAATTGTGAGAAAAAAATTCAGAAATTGTATTACGGGCGGAAATGTGAAGCTCAAGATTTTCATGACTGTTCTTTTCTGTAGTTTAGCAATGGGGGAAGGGTGGGGGTGGGGGTAATGGGGGATGGGTGGGGTAATGGGGAGGGGTGGGTAATGGGGGAGGTGGTAATGGGGTGAAGGGGGAAGGGTGGGGTGGGGGTAATGGGGGATGGGTGGGGTAATGGAGGAGGGGGTTAGCCCCAAGTTGTATGAATGGGGGTGAGGAGGTTTTGGGAGATACCAGATTCAGAAATGTTGACACAATGTGAAGCTCAAAATTTTCACTGCTGGGTTCTTTTTTTGTAGTTTAGCCTGTCTAACCGTCAGCGAAGCGGCGGGAACTGTACTAGTTATGTATAAAGCTCCGAAGATGTTCAAAGTATATGAACGAAACGCGTCAGCAGAAAAAAAAATGAAGACAGTATTCTTAGCATACTGTAAATTCTTATCTAGAATTATTATTAAGAAACTCAGTACTGAAAATAAAAAACTATTCAGAATATTGAAAATTAAATGTAAATCCTTTATAAAGACATAGGCTGATATCGACTTTCTATTATTATAATTATAATTATTATGAGTAGTATTAGTAGTATGGGTCATGATATTTCGCGTTGGTGGTTAGATAATGTTAATTTATGTATAAACGAAAAAATATAAAAATTATAAATATTTATCTCGCCTAATTTGCAAACTCCTTTGACGTTCATGAAGCTCCATTCGAAAGCCGAGTTTGTCGATTCGAAGAGGAGGAAATTCGATGAGAAAGGCGCGATACACGATTTCTTAGTGCTTTACAGATTTTGACATATGGTAAATCCGTTCGTCCGTTTAGTTATTGGAATGCTGCAGACTCTATCGACAAACTGAAATAAAAATAAATTGCAAAGATTTGAAAAACAAAGACATTACAACCACGGGTAATGTGGTGATTTATACGATCATTGAACGAATGTTGTTTTGGTGCGGAGCTTTTTATTAACCAAAGTTAAATTTTAGGCGAGATGCGTTTGTTTATTTTTTTTTTTCAGCCGAGCTAATTTTAGAGATAAATGGTAAATACAAATTAAATGGAATTCTTCATAATCAGTCTTTTTTACTCACTCGATACTAGCTACTATTCATTATAATCAGTTAGGAAGAATAGAAAGTGGCCCACCGCCGCTCAGCCCTCGCTAATGGGGTCATTACGCTTACTCCTGGATTACTATTAACTACCACCGAGAGTCGAACCCGCGACTTCAGTGTCTTCACTTCGCGTATAGAGAAACTATGATACCCACTTAGCCACTGCCGCTGGTGGCTTCTACTATAGGTAACTGGGCATTGCGCGTTTTGTCACTCATTACGTAAACTGTTACGATACAGTATTTAATTAAAGACTTCGAGATGCGAGAAACAATTATTTTATTGTCTTATTGTACAGATTCATTATTTCGAGGAATTTAGGTAATTTAGGGAAAAATGTATCACATTACACGCTCACGCACGGAGTGAATGATAAAGATGTTGAAATAGTCCTTAAAATTCAGTGAATATAAGAGAAGGCGCACTATCAAACAAATTAGTCGCGTTTGATCCGTACACGAGTCTGTTTTTTTTTTTTTTTTTTTTACATTAAACATTCTTCAAGCTATAACTCGAACGATATTATCTCATAAATGAAGTAACATCGACGTAATTGGAGGTCCCTGTATGTCGATTAAGCAGTAAAAATTTAAAGTAGAAAATATATGTACGCGAGTCCATAAAAGGCGTTTCACGAGGAATCCAAACTTGTGGATAAAACGCGCAATATTTATAATATTTATTCGTAAAATATATTATAGCCAGAAAATCTTTCGATGCAATTTTGTCAACAAAATTCTCTTCTCTCTACTAAAAATATTGTCATCTTAATTTAATACATCCTATATGTATATATACAATATACAGGATCTCAAAGTTCATTTTCCATTCCCGATGGATGGGCGGGACGATTCAACTTGGGACTGGAGACACGCCACCCCTTTACAAACACGGGATCATCACTGGGAATAAGCTACCACCCCAAAGTTAGGGATCCACTGTTACCTTTCATGAAAGGTTGGGGTCATACCTCTTGTGGTATGCCGAGTGAAACCAGTCTTCGTTTACATACCTCACAAACATTCTGCTCTTCTATTTTCTAGTTAATTCGTGTCCCATATATATATATATATATATATATATATATATATATATATATATATATATATATAGGGGAGGAGAGGAGGGGGCGACAAGCTTGACCTTCGCGAAATGAGAAATCATCGCGCGGAACCTTTGTAAGGTTGTAAGGTATATATATATATATAATATAGTGTGTGTGTAAGGTAAAATTAGTACAACCTGGCGCATATTGCCTCGGGGGGGGGGGGGGTGAAATATAGGCCCGACTGTATTAACTTTTACCTTGTCTTAGCGCGATGGTGAGCGCTCTCACCTTCTACTGAAGAGATGCTGGGTTCAGTTTCTAGTGGCAGGAACGGATTAAGGTTTAGTGGTGTCCTAGGCCCTGATAATATCTGTGGCCCCTTCATACTCTTCAAAATCCTGAAATTCATAAACAAAATAACATCATTTTTATTATGATATATTCACAAAGATACTTGAGCCAACACAGAAAATAATAATATACGATGGTACAGCATATCATATTAACTGTTAAAATACGCCAAAGAAACGTAAAAATAATTAGCTCTTAACTCATTAATATCCGTACTGCAAACCACCTACGGTCCATAAAAAATATACCTCATAATTTTATTTATTTGAAAGATTTTTTCTGCTTTTTCCATTAACAAAATTATCAATTATACTTTCAATGTCAAGTTGGTTCGTAGTTTCACTTTCTATTCCTGGCACACACAATCATAAGATAATAAAAAAATAATAATTTTATTTACTTGGGTGGCCGGCGAGCCCCTCTTATAGTCAGGGCCATAGACCCGGACTTAGGTGGGCTGTACGTTAATCCGGTACGTACTGCCTAGTGGAGGTATTTTTGTATTACATATATATATATGCAGTATATATAACTCTCTGCAGCATCCCACCTCATTTTGGGGGATTTTTATAGTATCCCTCTATTTACCACCTAAAGGAAGGAAGGCTGAACAGTTGGGAGAGCTGGTCGCCGCCTGCCCGCGACGGGACTCAACCCAGGCTGATGGATTGGTTGCTAGCGATGCTAACCATTATAACCATTACACTATAGCGTATTATTTCTTAAAAGGGAATACTTAACTTCCTCAGTCACAAAGCCTCCTGCGACAATTCATAATTTTCTTCGCATTGCTGAATTCCTCCCCACGACTTATATATACAGGGTGGGCCGTAAGTTTCCATACATAGGAAAAATAAACATTTTTTTATGGACAACCATTTTTATTTATATAATATGCTCTACATGGTTGCCATTGTTTTGAAAACACATTTCAATACGTGTTCCCCACTGTTGATGAACACGCATTAGCACAGTTGACGTTATGCTTGTAATGGCGTTGGTGATACGTTCCTTTAGATGATTTATGTCTCGTATCTTTTCCTGATACACCATGGCCTTCAAGTGCCCCCAAAGATAGAAATCAAGGGGGGTGAGATCTGGGGATCTGGGAGGCCACTCCACAGGACCACGCCGACCAATCCAAGCATCCGGAAACTGCTGCTGATCCAAATACCGACGCACGTGAAGACCATAATGAGGTGGATCTCCATCTTGCTGGAAGTAAACTGGGAAGTTACCTTCCTCGTTTAGCAGGGATGGGAAAATCTCTTCTTGCAACATGTTAAGATACCTTTCGGCATTAAGATTTCCACTGACAAAAATTGGTCCAATAATTCTGTCACCCCATATCCCGGCCACACCATCACTTTACCGGCACCTTGCATCTTCGTCGGACTCAGCCAGTTAGGGTTAGCATTACTCCAATAACGTATGTTTTGCCGATTAACCTCTCCATTGACGTAAAAATTTGCTTCATCAGTAAACAAGATCTTAGTTGAAAAGTTTGCATCCTCGTTCACTTTGGTTAATGCCCATTCACAGAATTCCATCCGTCTATCCGGGTCGTCTTCACTCAAATGCTGTGCCATATGCAATTTGTATGGATGCCATTTGTTTGCTTTCAAAATGCGCCTGATACTCGATCTGCTGACACCACTTTCTGCAGACAACCGTCGTGTACTTTTTCTGGGACTCCGTGTAAGCGCTGTAAGTATCGTAGCTGTTGTGTCTTCATCGGTGGCTGTACGTCTTGGACCACTTCGCGGTTGATCTGCAACATTTCCAGTTTTTCTGAAACTTGTTAATAAGTTTTGCCACAGTGTCGTGTGTGATGTTCGTTCCATGTTGTCTGTTAAAGTTCATTGCAACCATGCGACTGCTTCCCGACCCAGCCATCAGTATGATTTCAATTCGTTGCTCTTTCGTCAACGCATATTCTTAGGGTATCTGAAACATAAAAACAAACGTTTAAATTTTCCTATGTATGGAAACTTACGGCCCACCCTGTATATATATATATATATATATATATATATATATATATATATATATTATATCAGCACGGATTCCGATCAGGTAGATCATGCCTATCACAACTAATAGAACACTACAACAATATCCTAGATGCACTGGAAGGCAATGACAACTACGATGTCATATACACAGATTTTGCTAAAGCTTTCGACAAATGTGATCATAGCACATAAAATGAAATATATAGGAATAACAGGCAAAGTGGGAAAATGGGTCGACAACTTCCTCAGAGAACGTCTAACATGTCGTCAAAATTCAAGGTAATCATCATCAGAATCGGAAGTACGCAGCTCGGTACCACAAAGGACAGTACTGGCCCCACTCCTGTTCATTATCATACTAACAGACATAAACAGTGGAGTAAACAGCAACAGTACAGTAACATCCTTTGCAGACGATACAAAGATCAGCAGAAAAATCAGCGATGTAAATGAAGTGGAGGCCTTGCATTGGGACACGAACAAAATATACAAATGGTCAGAAGACAACAACATTTCAGCTCTTGAGATATGGTAGAAAAGAGGAACTTAAACAGACTGCATATTATGCTCCAGATAATAATAATAATAATAATAATAAATAATTATTGGTTTTGTTTAACACCCTTCGCAACATCTAAGGTCATATGACGGAGGGGACCTACAGCTTTACGTGGAATCCGAACCACGGGTCGCTACATAGTCTGGACGCAGCAGACGGTCCCGATCCAACTACTATCCGACCCAATGTCGCTTAACTTCCCTGATCAACGGGAAGCGGTGTTACGAAATTGGCTACGACGTAGCCCTTATGCTCCAGATAGACAGGAAATTCAGAGAAGCGCAGAAAACGATCGATCTTGGGGTAATAATGACCGATGATGCGAAATTCGAAGCACAAAATCAGATAGCGATAAATAAAGTGAAAAGAGTAGCTGGACAGGTACTAAGAACATTCAAAAGAAGGGACAGGACAGTAATGATTCCCCCGCTAAAAACACTGATTATACCAAAACTTGAACATTGCTCAGTTTTGACGTCCCCATATAAAAGGGAAGAAACAAATAATGTAGAAGAAACGCAGAGACATTTCACAACCAAGATTGATGGCTGCAAAGAACTCAACTACTGGGAAAGACTACGTAAACTTTATAAATCTGTACTCCCTGAAAAGAAGACGAGAGAGGTACACCATAATCTATATGTGGAAAATGATCGAAAAACTGGTACCAAACCTCAAACTAAACCAAATTACCATCTAAACAACGCTGGATAATAGGAAATGCAGAATGTATAGTGTTCCCAAATTAAAGGCCCGACGAGGGACCTCCTCAACACTGAAGGAAAATAGTTTGGTTGTCAGGGGGTCCAAGACTTTTTAACCAGCTTCCAAAGACCTCAGAAACGTTACAGGGGTCAAAGTTGAAGTCTTCAAGAGAAGACTAGATGCCTGGCTCAGGACGGTACCAGATGAGCCGGGTGTACCTGGTTATGTGCGGTGGAGAGAGCAAGAAACGAGGTTTTATATATATATATAATGAAAATTATTTCACGAAAGTAACATGAATAATATTTATGATGAAAATAACCACGAAGGAAAAAGGAAATACACAATGGTGCTCAAGCGCTTTCGTCTATTTCGTCTAGACATCCTCAAGAACAACTCGTCATATATAACCCTACCCTACCCAGCACCATCCTGTATTTCCTTTTTCCTTCGTGGTTATTTTCATCAGGGAATGAAGTGTGGAGGCAAGATGACCAAAAATACATACAGGTATATGGATGATATTTTATGCCTTTGGCCTAATAAAATAATTTGGATGTTGACTTATTTCTTGGTAGGCTCAACAATTTAGTCCCATCTATTAAGTTCATGGTTGAAAAAGAAAATGACGGAAGCTTATCTTTTCTGGATCTAATAATTCGGAGATGCTTTAATCAGTTTAAATTTGAAGTTTATTGTAAGCCTGCTACTAATAATAACTCTTATGTGCATTTTTATTCCGACCATCATCCCGCGATTAAATCTTCTATTTTCTCTGCTATGTTTCTTAGAGCAATGAGAGTTGTTAGTCCTGAATTTTTAGATTCCGAGTTATGCAATATCATGAATATTGGTACTAAATTATGTTACCCTATTTCATTTTAGATAACTGCCTTAGGAAAGCCAATAATAGGTATTATAATAGTGTAACTGTAAAGGAATTTGAGCGTAAATATCCTTAGCCTACCTTACCATGTAAATTTTCAATATCTTCCGACTTTACTAAAAGCAATTGGTATCAATGTAGTCTTTAAGTATAATACTGTTAAATCATGTTTAATAAAGAATAGCCCGGATAATCTGGTTGGTTGTGTGTATTCGATCAGATGTACACAATGTGATTTAGTATGTATAGGCCAAACGGGTAAAACGTTAGATATTAGGGTAAAACAGCATAAATATGCGTGTAGAACAGCAAATAATTCTAATGCATTGTTTAACCATATGTATACATCATACATGTAATCATAGTATTAAGTGGGATAGTTCTAAAGCTCTCGTCAAAAACACAGATATAATCGAAAGGAATATTCTAGAATGTGCATTTATCCATTTTAAAAATAATTTCAATAACAGTGCGGGAATGTGTATAAAATTGACAATATCCTGTTAAAATACCTTTTGCCCCTAATCAACTCTTGTTAATCTTGTGTTAATCTTTTTGTATTTCTGTCCCGTTGTATATATTTTTGGTCATCTTGCCTCCACCCTTCATTCCCTGACGAGGTGTACTTCTGAATACATGAAAGCCTTGGAATCACTTTTCTTTTTCCTTGTGGGTTTGCATCATAATATAATATATTATATATATATATATACAAGGCCACACACCAAACCCATATTCAAAATTTTTGGAACCAGGATGGTTGCCTCTCCAGGCAAGAGGTTTTGTATTAATGGTCGTCCGCTAGTGTCGGGGGTGGCCTAGTAGATAATAATGGATTCAGGTTATCAGTATTAAGGAACTAGGCCCTAATTCATCCACAACCAAATATTAGTGATTTATATTAAATGTTAATAACTTCGGGCTATTTCATTATCATCATCTCCCAAAGTGTAGAGTGCTTATACCACCGATCATGAGTGACTACATAACTACCCAGACTCTAGAGCAGGGATTCTTAACTTGGTGCTCGCGAGCACCGAAGTGCTCTTTAAGTTGTGTAAAGTGCTCTCCACCATCACCTAAAACTTTGCTCGCGAGCAATTAAAGTTAATTTTTACTTTTAAAAAGGTATTATTTTGGTTTGCTTTTTAGTTGAATATCATTGGTGCTCCTTGAGAAAAGTAGAGGCATTAAAGTGCTCACTAAGAAGAAAAGGTTAAGAAACCCTGCTCTAGAGTCTAGACTCTAGACGATAATCCCGTCAACAGACAAAAGTAGAACCCACAAATTTTTCTTTATTATAATAATAATAACTAGCTAAAGTGGACCCTATGAACCCATTCAGCTAGACATGCGGGCCTCCAATTACTGGTGAGCCAATAGTTTTCGGTCAATAAAACTACAGAAAAGAACGCAGCCATGAAAATCTTAAGCTTCACAAATCTTGATACAATGGGTTCAGATGTGAAGTTTAAGATTTTCATTGCTGCGTTCTTTTCTAGTTTTACTGACCGAATACTTGAACCCTCAGGAATTTGAGGAGTCAATTATTCGGTCAATAAAAGTATAGAAAAGAATGCCACAATGAAAATCTTAACGCACTAGACTCTAGAGTAAAAAGTTGAAACAAAGCAAAGCATATTTAGGTAGACCAACCATGAGTGGATTCTACGGTCTTTGTTGGTCTGAAGCATTATAACATTATAACATTTCTATGTTCAGAATCACTTAATAGTAAATATATAGTGTCTAGACGGACAGACAGACAGGACTGGCTTTTATAGTAAAGATAACTATATATATATATATATATATATATATATATATATATTATATATATATATATGATGTAATGATTTTAGGGAAGACACCTCCTCAGAGAACGTCTAGAGGTGGTCAAAATTCAAGGTGTATCATCATCAGAATCAGAAGTACGCAGCTCAGTACCACAAGGTACAGTACTGGCCCCACTCCTGTTCATTATCATCCTAACAGACATAAACAGTGGAGTTAACAGCAACAGTATAGTAACATCATTTGCGGACGATACAAAGATCAGCAGAAAAATCAGCGACGCAAATAAAGTGGAGGCCTTGCAGAGGGACACAAACAAAATATACAAATGGTCAGAAGACAACAATATGACATTTAACACCGAGAAATTTCCGCTCTTGAGATATGGTAGAAATGAGGAAATTAAACAGACTGCATATTATGTTCCAGATAGGTAATTCAGAGAAGCACAAAAGCGGTCGACTCGGGGGCTAATAATGCCGAGGATGCCAAATTCGAGACACAAACTCAGATAGCAAAAAACAACGCAAAAAGAGTCGCGGGACAGGTACTAAGAACGTTCAAAAGGAGGGACAAGACAGTATGATTCCCCTGCTGAAAACACTGATCATACCAAAACTTGAATATTGCTCAGTTTTGACGTCCCCATATAAAAAGGAAGAAATTAATAAACTAGAAGAAACGCAGACACATTTTACAGCCAAGATTGATGGCTGCAAAGAACTCAACCACTGGGAGACTCCGTAAACTAAATCTGTACTCCCTGGAAAGAAGAGAGAGGTATACCATAATCTACATATGGAAAATGATCGAAAAACTGGTACCAAACCTCAAACTAAACCCAATTACCATCTAAACAACGCTGGAAAATAGGAAAGGCAGAATGTGTAGTGTTCCCAAATTAAAGGCCCGACAAGGGACCTCAATACTGAAGGAAAATAGTTTGGTTGTCAGGGGGCCAAGACTTTTTAACCAGCTTCCAAAGGACCTCAGAAACGTTACAGGGGTCAAAGTTGAAGTCTTCAAGAGAAGACTAGATGCCTGGCTCAGGACGGTACCAGATGAGCCGGGTGTACCTGGCTATGTGCGTTGGAGAGCGCACATAGCCAGACCTAGAGGCGGGGCTACCAGCTTGACCGTCGTGTGAAGAGAGACCGACGCACGAAACCGCAACGAGGTGTATATATATATATATATATATATATATATATATATATATATATATATATATTATATATAGTATATATATGATAACTCAGAATGATCCCCTAGGAACTTTTATGTTATACTCAGACCGTGCATGGAATAAGGAACTCTTCTAGGAAATTGAAACCACTAAATGCAGTTCAAATAAATAATGGTAAATGACAAATACTATAGTTTTTCTTTTCCATGATAGAAGGCCCAATGTGGGCAGCAGGTTACTCGCAAAGAGGCCCCAAAATATAGCTTTCCTCATCAGCTACCTGCCAAACAGATAGAATCCAGCTTTTGGACAGAATCTAGGATTTACAGCTACATCTAGCTGAACCTCAATATACGCAAGAAACTCGTTGCATTCACGTCGAAAAGGGGTAACTATTGTATTTTTAGACAAAAACCAAAACTTAAACTTCTCTTTGCGAGTGACCCGCTGCCTTCGTTGGCCTTCCAACATGAAAAAGAAAAACTATAGTATTTGTCACTTACCATTACTTATTCGAACTATAGTGGATTTAATTTTTCCAGAAGAGCTCCTTGTTCCATGCACAGTGTGTAGCATATATATATATATATATCTTTGATAAATTACTTGATAAAAAAAATTTGTAAGAATATCAGTAAATTTATGCAAGATGCAATCTTGCTCTCTCACTCTTAGATTGGAGGTTCTCAATTGCAGGAATTCTTGACGCAAACGAAGAAACACGCATTAATGTAGGAAACACTTCAAAAGCATCGCGTACGTGACAAATTTAACGAATTAACGACCTTTCTTTATGTTACGAACTTTAATATTGAAGCAATCGCGAATCGTGAGTTAAATGTATGGGAAGAGGAGGATTTTTATAGGAAAATACGACGAAGATTATTAACATTTTAGTAAGAATAGAATGGATGAAACGGGTATCGGCGTCCTCGCGTAACTGTAAAGGAAAGTCTTTGAGCCATTCACGTCCACTTATATATAATTTTTGAAATTAACACGCGTAATTTTGCATAAAAATAAAATTAGACTTTAAATTATATAATTTTTTAAGCGATGAAGTCACGTCAAAATATGAATTAGAGTCAGGAACGTTTCCCAAATATTAATTACGATTCCTTAAACGTTTCGCAGACCTTTTACGGAACTTTATTTTCTCTTTCAAAAGAGCATCGCAAACGACGTGTGGTGAGAATAAATTACCTCTAATTTAAACAACAAAAAGAAGTTTGTAAAGTTTATGTAACTGTAATTATGACATCATTACATTTTTCGCTTAACGTCAAAACTAATAAAAAGTTTTAATAGCGTAAAAACCACCCAATTTTAAGTATGCAATTTGATGAGTTTATATATATATATATATATACACACACACACACACACGAGTGTGTATATATATATAAACTAGTCAGTTCCGTTTCAGCGGTGCCACTCCTCGAAAAACTTTATTAGATCTTGAAAAATCGACTCCAGCTTTGAAAGATAAAAATGAAAAGTTTGCAAATCTTGGAAGAAATGAATCCTATTATTTGTTAGTTAGTTCTTATTAGTTCTTACCCATTTCTTGATCATTTTTTAACATTTTAGCGCTTACCATCCGAGCAGAGCCGTTTTAAGCATTTATGGAGCCCTGGGCAACCCTCTGCCAGTGGGCCCCCCCCGTCATCCAGAGGGGTCCTTTCAATCTACGGCTTTGTTACAAAATTCTGTGATAATGTAAGAGGTCTATTACGTGATGAAGGAGCTCATACACTCCAATATGTTTTAATTTCATTGAACCTTTGACAAAATAATCAGTATAAATGTGTATTGCAGCCTGTTTTTTATTTTCAATTAAAGTTCTAATGAAAATAATTACACAGTAGCAAATTAACGGTTCCCTGAAAAATTTTTAGCCATCTAGAAAAAAATCTCGTGCGTGTCTTGAAAATTTTGTTTTTTATGAGTGACAACGCTGTTCCTTCCAATAATAATAATGATGCGAAATTCGACACACAAAATCAGATAGCGATAAATAAAGCAAAAAGAGTCGCGGGACAGGTACTAAGACGTTCAAAAGAAGGACAGGGCAGTAATGATTCCCCTGCTAAAACACTGATTATACCAAAACTTGAATACTGCTCAGTTTGACGTCCCCATATAAAAAGGAAGAAACTAATAAACTAGAAGAAACGCAAAGGCATTTCACAGCCAAGATTGATGGCTGCAAATAACTCAACTACTGAGAAAGACTCCGTAAACTAAATCTGTACTCCCTGGACAGAAGAAGAGAAAGGTACACCATAATCTACGTATGGAAAGTGATCGAAAAACTGGTACCAAACCTCAAACTAAACCCAATTACCATTCAAACAACACTATAAAATAGGAAAGGTAGAATGTGTAGTGTTCCCAAATTAAAGGCCCGACAAGGGACCTCCTCAACACTGAAGGAAAATAGCTCGGTTGTCAGGGGGCCAAGACTATTTAACCAGCTGCCAAAGGACCTCAGAAACGTTACAGGGGTCAAAGTTGAAGTCTTCAAGAGAAGACTAGATGCCTGGCTCAGGACGGTACCAGATGAGCCGGGTGTATCTGGCTATGTACGGTGGAGAGCGCAAGAAAGCAACTCGCTCCTCCACCAAGCCAAACCTAGCTCTGGCGGGGCTACCAGCTTGACCTTCGTGTGAAGAGAGACCAACGCACGAAACAGGAACGAGGTTAACAAGGTAATACTGTGTGTGTGTGTGTTGTATTATATATATATATATATATATAATATATATAATATGTGTTACGCCCAAACATCGAAATCGGTCAGTGAGCGAAAAAAACAGCCACAACGCGTTGTGGATGCACCTAAGTCACGCATGACTCCAGATTCCTGGGATCTTGGGAGCATTGCTCCAGTAATTTGACCATGAGAAAAAGTAAATTTGGGTTTGGGTTTTGTTCATCCGCTAGACGTTATGCAATTTTTTTTGCGTATACGTTCTTGTACAAACCAATTTTTTAAATTACAAATTTAGTTATTTTAAGTTTAGTTGGTAATTCCATATTTAACAATTATTTTTATTTTTTGTTAAGCTTCAATGTTTTGATAATTAAAATTTTATTAAAACGTATATTTTTTTAATATAAAATTATCAGGATTGGACTATGTTCCATTGATCTCGGCCAGGTTTGATAAATTGGCCAGATAATTACTTGTGCGGTTTTAAGTAATCCACCATGACTCTAGAATTGAAAAGTTTAGTTAAGTTTAAACTTACTTTTACTTACTTTAACTTACCTACTTTTACTTACTCTTCCTTACTTTTACTAAGTTTAAAGCACTTACTTTTACTTACTTTCATTGTACTATATTTACTTACTTTTACTCACTTTTACCATACTATATTTACTAACTTTTACTTATTTTGCATTTTTTCAGGTAGTCAATAATCAATAATGGATCCTAATATTGATGAAGTTGGAGAGAAAAGTGAGGGTGTTAAAAGGGGTTACTTTTGTGGTCAATGCAAGAACAAATATTCAAAGAAGCAAAACTGGGAGGAACATTTTAATTCCAAAAAAAATATTTGTTACAATACAAGAGGTCCCAGAGTTTGGGCCCACAGCTTAGATATTGCAGTAAAGAAATACCAGGATGAAGTGCAGCAAAGAGATACGGCAAAGCAGTCATTTAGTTTGTTCACAAAATGTGCTAGTGCTAGACCTCAGAAAAATGAACAAACTTCATCAACTGCTAATCTAGAAAATGAAACTTTTTCACTAGATGTTTCACAGACTGAAGAAAGTGCTTCTCCTCCACCTAAGAAACAAAAGGTAAGTGAGGAATCTGCGCATCAGACTAACAAAACTGCTTTAGAGGAATTTGAAAATTCCCAAATCCAGAAGACATTGAATGCAATTTTGCGCCTAACAAAAGAAACTCACCAAGCTGTTGTGGTTAATAAAGAGAAGAGTCAAAATATGCTTCAAGTTCAAGTGTTGCATCCAAATCTAATAAAGCAAAAAGCAACAAATTTGACATTTCCATAGCCCATTTAAGCAAGTGTAAATCAATACAAGAAATCCTGAACAATGATTTGATCAAATCTACATTCAAATTGGTGGAAAAGAAGGATCTAGGGCATGCTGATGATTCATTTTCAGTACCAAGTGATATAATGGAAAACATTGCAAATAGTGATACTAATATGCCTGATGTAGATATAGCTGTTGAGGATGAAGATGATGATAATCAAGAAGATATTGATGATGCTTCTGATGATAAAATTTACATTATATTGCTAGCTTGCACAGACCCCAAAGCATGTGCTGTCAGACAAACATTCTAACATAAAAGGTTACTTCAATGTTAAAGATTTAACCTATGTATGCAAACAAGGAGAAAATCAAGAGAGATGGTTTAGAAATCTGAAAACCCACCTGAAGAGGACATTTAAGTAAACTTCAGCATCATCAAAGAGCTGCTGTTTATGAAATGAAAACATCTTCTCGGAACACTACTAAACGCATAGAAGACTTATGTGGCAAACATCTTATACTACATAATGAAAACAAACACTGCATGGGCTCTATATCCAGTACTTCTAGCTGTATTACATAGGTCAGGTTGTGAGGTTGGAAATTTGAAATCATAGCAACATGCGTGCGAGACAATTTGTGAGCTATTAGATAATCAACTTAAAGAACAAACTGTAAAGTGGTCTTAGAACAAACTGTAAAGTGGTTCTTAGAACAAACTTCAGTAACAATAACAGCTGACATTGGAACAATTTTGGGATTAAGCATGCTAGTTGTATTAGTTATGAGTGAAGAAGATAAGACTGTAAAACTTGCTGGGATAAATTTAGTACGCAGCAAATCAGGAGTATTTTTGGCCAATGAAATTTTTGATGTGTTGAAGTCTCCTAATCACTTGAAACTACCTGAAGAAGCAATTAAATCCAAGGTATCTGGAATGGTGTGGAGATGGGGCTTTTTATAAGGACAACGAGCCATTTAAAAAACGAAATGAAAAAGTTGTTTGGAGAAAATTTCAAATTTCGATGGACTTAATGCATCTTTGAACAGAGCCCACGTTGATGCAGCATTGAAGAAAATGTGTAAACTAAGTGAGCTTTTAGACTTTATTCAGAATCACTCTTCAAATCTGAGATCAGGCCTTGACTATACCAATATGGTTCTTGACAATATCATTGGTTTTAAGAGACCAAAACTCAAATCTGATACTCGCATGGTTAATTACGAATTTGATCAATTTGACAGATTTGTGGAAAATTGTGTGTGTTTTTTGATCATCCACAAGAGAAAGAAATTAGTGCAAGTTCTATGTATTGATTTCCTATGTAACAAAGATTATGTTGCAAGTAGCTCAAAAAACACAGTTAGTGCAGAATTTGTAGAAAATATATTTTATAAAGAAGGAGGGAAAAACTGTTATGTTAAGAGTGATGGAAACAATTCCAAATTAGCTAATGGAGGAAATGCAAATGATGTAGTTTCTGAATTTAAGCACGATACCACAGGGCAGCAAAAGGAACTAAAGCTGAGGATTACATCCTAAATGAAGTTTACAAATACATCAAGAAACGTTCTGATTACTACCAGGTTGCTGAAGTTGCTAGACCATCCAGAACCAGATCTGAAAGAGTTTTACAAAAGACTCAGTGATAAATTGGCTGACAGAATATATAGAACAGCTGTGGAAAGGAATCACAGAGAGATTAAAGCATTTTGATAAAGATGGATCAACTGCCTGAGTGAAGCACCAGCTGAAGGGACATTCTCCATTCTTGGTTACATTGTTGAACACAAAGGATCCATTGAGCCATCTCATTTGACTAAGCTGTGCAGAATTGTGAAGGAGGGTCCAGCTCCAGGCACTAGATCTGCTGTAATGATCACACAGAAAGCCATTGATCAGTGGCCAAGCATACATGGTGGTAAATTCACAACAAATGCCTACATGCAAGGTCTAACATCGTCCACTGTTGCTGCTGCAATGAAAAATAAACTTAAGGTGAGTTATAAACTGTACATTATTGTATTATTATGTTTAGCTAAAAATTTGTAATTGGTATGTCGTCAATTCAAGAGTTTACTATCATTAACCTATCTAGTGGTGTAAGGGAAAAAAAAGTAAATTCAGAGCTGTGCTCCAGCAAATTTTTTCAAATCTGGAGTCATGCCTAAGTGACCACACACCGATGTTATCATAGATATTTTTTCGCTTCATGGCCGTTCTCAAACAACCGCAACGTGTTGTGGACGATTCGGATATGACCACAACGCGTTGTGGACGATTTGAAACGACCACACACTGATGTCTTTCATCGAACTCCGTTTAAACACGACGTATATTGAAATGATATAAACACGACGTATATTTATCGACGTATTCACCGATTAAAAAGCAAAGTTAAGCAGATATGCTAGAAAAAAGATAAAGTCCTTTAAAAAATGATTCTCAATAATTTTCCCGTAGGTTTCGATTAATTTTAAGCAACTTTAGAATAAGACGTAAATGTAAAAATTAACCAACTGGTTAGGTCACCTGAGTGCCTGGTTAGGTTAATTGTACGCCCTTGACGATTGGTTAGGTTAAGCCGTGATATTTTCGTTAGTTTTAGCGAAAATATCACGACTTAACCTAACCAATCGTCAAGGGCGTACAGTTGACCTAACCGGGTATTGCAATTAACCTAACCTGGCATTCAATAATTTTCAAATCGTCCACAACACGTTGTGGTCATATCCGAATCGTCCACAACGCGTTGTGGTCATATCCGAATCGTCCACAACGCGTTGTGGTTATTTGAGAACGGCCATGAAGCGAAAAATATCTAACATCGGTGTGTGGTCACTTAGGTGCATCCACAACGCGTTGTGGCTGTTTTTTTCGCTCACTGAGCGATTTCGATGTTTTGGCGTAACATATATATATATATATATATATATATATATATATATATATATATATATATATATATATATATAATCATGCGGGTTGCTTCTACAGAGCTTCAATTTAATATTTAGGAGAAATCCAATGACAAGGAGAAATGTAAATGCCATGAAAAGTCTTCTTTAATGCAACGTTTCGAGCAATACGCTCATCTTCAGGCTGTTTAATAACAATGTGAAATTAAAATCAATATTGAATGAAAAACAAAACAGAAAATTTCTATAACCTATTCATGAAGACAAATTTTAAAGACTGAGAAAAGAGGGTTAAATTCTAAGTTATACAGATTTACATATAAAAATTAAGAAGCTATTTTTAAATACATATAGTAAATGTGAAATTAATACACTGGAAAATTAACAATAGTACACTGGAATAATGAAACTAACTACCTTACACTGCAGTTTCCGAGGCTAACTGAATTGAGCCGAGGCAATACGGAGAAAACAAAAGATGGCGAGGGCGATTGGGGAAGGGGGGATTATAAGGAATTGGGGAAGGAGGAGGGATCATAGCAAATTGAGGGGGACGGCGGATGAGTCAACATTTAGACTCGGGGACAATGTTTTGATGAAAAGCGATTCCAAAATTCTTAGTGGGGGACAAGTATTACAACCAAGAATTTTAAAATTGTCTAAAGTGACATCAATTTTACATTCTATGCTGTGTTCGCGAATCCTCGAAACCTCTTTAGTTTTTAAAATTTTACCTGTTCGGCCACTTATTCCCATATGCGAATAAAATCTAGCCCTGAGAGAGCGAACAGTGCTGCCAATGTAATTCCCAAGGAGACACCTAGGGCAGGTAAATAAATATACAACACCGCTACGCAACGAGTCAGGGGTTCGATCCTTCGCTGAGAAAAAGCTACCTAAAGACGTTTTATTAATAAATATGATGCGGAAATCAGTATGATAAAAAAATTTCCTTAACAATTTTGTAAATTTAAGCTTAAATTCCTTATTCAAAGGACCCATTTCAGGTACCAAGAAATATTTTATATCCTTCGGCACTGTAATACATGGAAGTTGAGGGCTATAAACACTATTTAAGAAGGATCTAATTAGTTTGTCTACATATTGAACAGGAAAACTATTAAAACTCTCCCGTTCAGAGGATATAATTTGACCTCTAGTTTTACCTTACTTAATGATGAATTTAATAATCTAAGATCATACTTTACTAATAATAGTTTTCCTGTTCAATATGTAGACAAACTAATTAGATCCTTCTTAAATAGTGTTTATAGCCCTCAACTTCCATGTATTACAGTGCCGAAGGATATAAAATATTTCTTGGTACCTGAAATGGGTCCTTTGAATAAGGAATTTAAGCTTAAATTTACAAAATTGTTAAGGAAATTTTTTTATCATACTGATTTCCGCATCATATTTATTAATAAAACGTCTTTAGGTAGCTTTTTCTCAGCGAAGGATCGAACCCCTGACTCGTTGCGTAGCGGTGTTGTATATTTATTTACCTGCCCTAGGTGTCTCCTTGGGAATTACATTGGCAGCACTGTTCGCTCTCTCAGGGCTAGATTTTATTCGCATATGGGAATAAGTGGCCGAACAGGTAAAATTTTAAAAACTAAAGAGGTTTCGAGGATTCGCGAACACAGCATAGAATGTAAAATTGATGTCACTTTAGACAATTTTAAAATTCTTGGTTGTAATACTTGTCCCAACTCACTAAGAATTTTGGAATCGCTTTTCATCAAAACATTGTCCCGAGTCTAAATGTTGACTCATCCGCCGTCCCCCTCAATTTGCTATGATCCCTCCTCCTTCCCCAATTCCTTATAATCCCCCCTTCCCCAATCGCCCTCGCCATCTTTTGTTTTCCCGTATTGCCTCGGCTCAATTCAGTTAGCCTCGGAAACTGCAGTGTAAGGTAGTTAGTTTCATTATTCCAGTGTACTATTGTTAATTTTTCCAGTGTATTAATTTCACATTTACTATATGTATTTAAAAATAGCTTCTTAATTTTTATATGTAAATCTGTATAACTTAGAATTTAACCCTCTTTTCTCAGTCTTTAAAATTTGTCTTCATGAATAGGTTATAGAAATTTTCTGTTTTGTTTTTCATTCAATATTGATTTTAATTTCACATTGTTATTAAACAGCCTGAAGATGAGCGTATTGCTCGAAACGTTGCATTAAAGAAGACTTTTCATGGCATTTACATTTCTCCTTGTCATTGGATTTCTCCATTATATATATATATATATATATATATATATATATATATATATATATATATATATACACCACCCGGACATTTGCAGAACTTACGCAAAATACGGAACCTGCAAATTCGGGAATAAATGCTACTATCAACATCTCCCGACGGACTCAACGAACAAAGGAAAAAGTTTAAATGACAATAGGAATAAAAATAACAATAGGAACAACAATCGGAACACAATAAGCGAACAAGAAAATTTTTCAACATCTCAGACACCTTACGAATGCTAAATGTCATCCACATGCAGTTGACACAGCTGGAAACCCCCGAGCCAAATCGCTACCAGGCAAGAAGCTACCAATACAAGTAGGAGGAAACGGATCTCTTTCGGAGGATCATAGAGCAACGAATCAAGCGATATCGAAGGAAAACGAACTTGAAGTGCACAAGGGGCAACGAAAAACAGAGAACATAAAAATTGTCCTGGCTAATATTCAAGGAATAAGACCAAACCAATCACTCAATAAGGTTTCGTACCTGAAAGGATTTATGGACGAAACAAGGGCGGACATCGCATGCCTCACAGAAACTCATCTTAAAGATTGCCAAGGAAATTGTGAAAACTGCGAACATTGTATTGATAAGAAAGAGATAAATATAGAGGGCTTCAACTTACTAAGAGCGGATAGAACGACGAGACGGAAAGGTGGCTGTGCTATATATGTACAGGAAGGTCATATGACAGAGACGATAATAAGTAAATCAAACAGCTATGTGGAACTCCTAGCAGTGAAAATAGAAAAACTAAACTTGATAGTAATAGTCATCTATAGACCTCCAAGCACCCCAACCGAAAAATTCTCGGAGGCCATTGATGACATTAGAAAGCTAATAAAGGCCATAAACCCTCCATCCCCCAATATAATGATCTGCGGAGACTTTAACTTCCCATTTATAAAATACAAAAAGGTGAATAGGAATATATATATTCACCAGGACAAGGGGGGCACAAGAGAAGATCAGGAACAAGCAAAAATGTTGATGGCTCTCACAAACGAGTTTATGCTGACACAGGAGATAACAGAAAATACCAGAAAAAATAACTGCCTGGATCTGGTATTCACGAATAACACGAACTTGATTGCTGATATAAAAATAACCCCAACCATTATCTCAGACCACAACTTAATCGAGATATCAACAAATATGATGGCAGCATTAGAAGACAATACACATATTGTGGAAAGAAGTAAATTCGGGGCCTTTAACTTAAACTCGAAGACTATAAATTGGGAAGCAATCAGATCGCACATGGCCCAAATAGAATGGAGAACAATTTTCGAGAATAAAACAACGGAAGAAATGCTAACAACTTTGGAGGAAAAAACGCTGAGAATTTTAGAAAAATATGCTCCGAAATCACAGCCAAAAGGAAAGAGGAGCTGGCTAGAAAGGCAAAAGAGAAGACTATTCCGCAAAAGAAAGAGAGTGGAGGCGAAGTTAGGAAACTGCGGAGATAATGGCAGGAAAATAATAAAAGAAAAACTGGAGGGTATCGATAGGGAAATACAAGCCCTGATTAAGGACCATACAGAGAGGGAAGAAGAAAAGGCGGTAGAAGCAATAAAGGAAAATCCAAAATACTTCTATAGCTATGCAAAAAGGAAAACAAAAACGCGCGCCGCTATTGGGCCCTTAAGGACGGGAAATAATGAACTAACCGACGATCCAAAAGAAATATCTGATACATTGAGAGCTCAATATGAATCAGTTTTCAGTACCCCAAAAAGTGACAAAGCGATACCTGACATAAATGCATTCTTTGAAGAGGAATTGCAAGAAGAGTATATAACAGACTTTGAGTTTACACCAGAAGATGTAGCGAGAGCTATAGAACAAATGAAACTACATTCAGCTGCAGGTCCGGACAATTGGAACGCATTATTGATTAAAAACTGTAAAAATGAAACAGCTACACCTTTATACTGGATATGGAGAAGATCCCTAGACACTGGGGAAATACCGAGCATCTTGAAAAGAGCAAACATTGTCCCTATATATAAAGGAGGGGACAGATCTCAAGCAAAGAACTATAGACCAGTGTCATTGACGTCCCACCTCACCAAAGTATTTGAAAGAATAGTTAGACAGAAAATTTATGATTTCCTGGAGATACGGGAAAGATTCAACGAAAATCAGCATGGATTCCGATCAGGTAGATCATGCCTATCACAACTAATAGAGCACTACAACAATATCCTAGATGCATTGGAAGGCAATGACAACTACGATGTTATATACACAGATTTTGCTAAAGCTTTCGATAAATGTGACCATGGTATAATAGGACATAAAATTAAAGACATGGGAATAACAGGCAAAGTGGGAAAATGGATCTACAACTTCCTTAGTGATCGTCTGCAGGTCGTCAAAATTCAAGGTATATCATCATCAGAATCGGAAGTACGCAGCTCAGTACCACAAGGGACAGTACTGGCCCCACTCCTGTTCATTATCATCAGAGCCGGATTTAGACGTGTGGAGGCCCTGGGCAGCCTCCATGTGGAGGCCCCCCTACCTTAGGGGAAGACATAATTGAAGTCATCCATAAGATTCATAATATAATTAACATACATACACTTTCAAAACATCGTGCACGCTTGTGTCTGTCCATTCCACTCATTTCTGCAAAAAATGAAAGCCTCGGGTTACTCGGGTATTCCATTATAGTGAGAGGAGGCCTAAAAGAGTAATAAAAACAAAATAATAATCAGTACACAACAAATAGTAATTGGTAAAAGTTTATGTACTGCAGTGGTATTGGCGCGTGGTGTTTTTTTGTTGATCATCTATCGGGTTTTTCTAGTTTCGGGTTTTTTCTATTTTGATAATGGCATGTCAATATGTGGAGGCCCCCAAGATGTGGAGGCCCATGGGCAGCTGCCCACTTTTCCCACTCCTAAATCCGGCCCTGATTATCATGCTAACAGACATAGACAGCGGAGTAAACAGCAATAGTATAGTAACATCCTTTGCAGACGATACAAAGATCAGCAGAAAAATCAGCGATGTACATGACGTGGAGGCCTTGCAGAGGGACACGAACAAAATATACAAATGGTCAGAAGACAACATGTCATTCAACGCCGAGAAATTTCAGCTCTTGAGATATGGTAGAAAAGAAGAACTTAAACAGACTGCATATTATGCTCCAGATAGACAGGAAATTCAGAGAAGCATGAAAGCGATTGATCTCGGGATAATAATGACAGATGATGCGAAATTCGAAACACAAAATCAGATAGCGATAAATAAAGCAAAAAGAGTCGCCGGACAGGTTCTAAGAACGTTCAAGAGAAGGGACAGGACAGTAATGATTTCCCTGCTAAAAACACTGATTATACCAAAACTTGAATACTGCTCAGTTTTGACGTCCCCATATAAAAAGGAAGGAACTAATAAACTAGAAGAAACGCAAAGGCATTTCACAGCCAAGATTGATGGCTGCAAAGAACTCAACTACTGGGAAAGACTACGTAAACTAAATCTGTACTCACTGGAAAGAAGAAGAGAGAGGTACATCATAATCTACATATGGAAAATGATCGAAAAACTGGTACCAAACCTAAAACTAAACCCAATTACCATTCAAACAACACTGGAAAATAGGAAAGGCAGAATGTGTAGTGTTCCCAAATTAAAAGCACGACAAGGGACCTCCTCAACCCTGAAGGAAAATAGCTTGGTTGTCAGGGGGCCAAGACTTTTCAACCAGCTTCCTAAGGACCTCAGAAACGTAACGGGGGTCAAAGTTGAAGTCTTCAAGAAAAGACTGGATGCCTGGCTCAGGACAGTACCAGATGAGCCGGGCGTGCCTGGCTATGTACGGTGGAGAGCGCAAGAAAGTAACTCGCTCCTCCACCAGGCCAGACCTAGAGGCGGGGCCACCAGCTTGACCTCCGTGTGAAGAGAGACCAACACACGAAACAACATAAGGTTCATAAGGTAAGGTATATGACAACACGATGATTGTTCTCAAGAACAAACAGCAAAACTCCTCAATGGAATGCCAGAACGTGTGTCAGCTCTACATAAAGCAACTTAGGGGAAAGCAACACACTTCTAAATATATTGCTTCAATAAACCTATTATTTATTGACTTTTATTATCAAATCAAAAACTATGGAAGAACCAAAAGTGTCTCTTTACTTTTGTCAATCCTCTGTACATTAAATTTAATAAATTTAGACAGACGTTCGGGCGTAGATCGTGTAGTTAGCAAATGGAATAACTTTAAGTTTATTGGTAACGGACATGGGGTAATAGTAATAGGTAATGGGTAATAGTAATAGGTAATAGTAACAGGGCCACCGAGAGCTGCCACGGGCCCCATGGAAGGATTTGTATATGGGCCCCCCCTGTTTACTCAGTATTTTATTATGAATGGTTTTTGTGTACATAACGAACAAACTGATTATATGTCCGAGTCACTATTCAAAACACAGAGTATAAATAAACAACTCGGAAGAAAATGACCATTTTATTTTTCGAATCAATTATATTAATTGTATCACCATACAATTTACAAATGCAGTACCAGTCCATGCGGGCAAGACAATTGTTTACTACAAGATTTTCATAATTAAAGTGTACTTTCTTTGCCTTCTCTCTAGCAAAATGGTAAATGGTTCTGATGAAATTTAAAGTACGGCTGACTGGCTTTCAATTACGATGGTTCCCGGATCTGTCAGTCGGTCTTGGGCATTGGTGAACCGCGGATAATATTTTATCCGTTTCAGTTTGACTATGATAATCTCTATAAAATGTATGTTCATTAATTATATTTCCTCTCTGTTATTTAATCAATTGCTTTATTAATATTTTTAGATTTTATTTCCCCTATTTCTGGGGCCCCGGGGATTTAACCCGGCTTCCCCGCCCTCTCGGCGGCCCTGAATAGTAATAGACTATTGCAGGATTTTTCAAGTAATAGTAATAATAATGGTTCCATGTAAATTCCACCCCTGAAAATTCCACCCATAGTAAATTCCACCCATAGTAAATTCCATCAAAAAATTTAAGAATTTTAACAATTATAACTGTTATTTTCTAAGGTCAATTTTTGATAGTGACTGGACAGTGTTTTCCATCACTGGACAGTGTTTTTCTGGTGTGTTTTTAGGTGATTCGAAGGATTTTGACCATCGTTTCGATAGCAAATCACTTGTTTTTGAGTTAGCGTCATTTTCGTTAGTTTTAACCAAAATATCACAACTAAACCTAACCAATCATCAAGGGTGTACAGTTGACCTAACCTATATATTTTACCAGTTTTTTTATTTTGCATAAACTTTTTAATAAACTTTAATAAACTGTAAACTTGATAACCCTTTGCGTGGAATTTAACATGGGTGGAATTTACCATGGGTGAAATTTACCATGGATGGAATTTTCGGGGGTGGAATTTACTGGGTGGAATTTACGTACAACGATATTAATAGTAATAGATCATAATTTTTTGGCTGTAACAGTAATAGTAACAGAAAGCAAAGTAATAGATAATAGTCTATTACTTTTCTATTACAGTGGCACTTCATTAACGCTGGGTTGTCAAATATTTTCTCATAGTTACTGCTCTCATTCAACCGTTTTCTTTGACGAGGGAATAACAAAAACCAACCACATCATGCTTGTTTATTACGCACCAAAAACTAATAATGTGGCAAATTTTTCAAGACCCGCAGTCTCTGAAAATGTAGTGATTTGGTTGATGCAAATATTTGTTAAGAGACTGCTTCTAGTTGTATTTAAATAAATAGACATAAAGATCCTTTTCAAATGAGTGAAGTACTCCACATACAAAAGTAATAGAAATAGATGACCAAGTAATAGTAATAGATGAAAAATAAAGTAATAGTAATAGAAGAAATCAAAAGTAACAGTAATAGAAATAGTAATAAAAACCCAGTAATAGACCCCCATGTCTGATTGGTAAATACTGATCCCTTAAATATTGATAAAATCTAAGACAAAGGCAGAATTAGAATAGGAAAAACTATTATAATAACAATAAGTAATAATCAGGTTAAGAGTTAATCGGTATTCGCGATCTTTCATCTATTCAACCAGTCAACTCTGGAACAACCTTCCTCAATCCATCTTCCCCCCCGTCTGTGACCTTCAATTTTTCAAACGCAAAGTATCCAGGCACCTCGAAAACTTTGGATTTCGATATCGGCTCTCTTCTTCCTTCTATGGGGTGGTGCGTTTTTGCGGGCGTTCGTCCTTGGCCCCCCTCTTCCCTGCACAAAAAAAAATAGTAGTAATAATAATAATAACGTTCAATATAGACGCGATATATGGAAGAGCGCGAGTATACTGATCCCCATCACGTGACAAAGCACGGAGTTAAAGTAAGTTCCAAACTAAAACATTTTTAAATATTTTATATATTACACTTTTAGATTTAAGTTTACGTTTTGTAATAAACAAAAACGAAATAATTGGCCAAGTTTTTACGTTCCTAACAACTTTTCAACGTCACACACCACTAACCATTCCATTACACTAAAATCACAATGTTAAATCGACAAAGATACCCAATTAGGTTACGTGAAATGGGTGATTAATCAGTTTCTATAATGTTTGCGCGCTTGTTATGAAAACTGAAATAACTTAGGTTGTTCCGCGGCTACATTATTATTACTTGTTACTAATAAATTGTAATTATTATCACTAAACTGTAAAACTTAGTTTATTTATGGTTAATGAAACCTAACATTAACCGTTCTTAATGAAAAAAGAAGAATTAAAAATAACCTATGCAACAATGTCGCTGCTAATAAGGCGCCACTAAAGTGGAAAGTTTGAGCGTGTCCTTTGAACGAGTTAATCAGAGTTATACGAGGCAATGAGTTATACGAAGCAATGATCATTCTTGCGCGCGAGTTTGCAGTAATAAGATACGCGAAAAGCGCACTCATTGGATGTCATAAATAATGATAAAAATAAATAAGTAAAAACAAATATTTGTACTGTACATTCATTATCCTCTGTTCTGCATTGCGTACAATGAACACTATAAACTTTGATATTAGCGTCAGTACCTCATTAGGTAACACCGTTTCCCTAAAAACAAAGTTAAGACACTGAGGTCGGAAGTTCGAATTTTAATCATGGAAATTCATTTCGCTACTGTATGGAACTGGGAGTACGTCAAGGGTCACCTGAGCCAGCAACATGGAGGAGCGAACCCAGAACCTCATCATGCAGAGTCCGACACCGATACCACATACCAGTGAGCTACCGGGAGCTTCTAATTCCAATCATTTTGGTAATAATAATATTATTATTGTTATTATTATTAAGAAGTAGTAGTAGTAGTTCCATATTAATTGACCTGAGCGCTGTGCCAGTTTCTGGATCTCCGCACTCATTATTAGTATAAGGTTTCTCTCTCTGTTTTCTCCCCCCCTACTCCCTCTTCCTTTTCCTCCTACTCCTCCCCTTTCTTTCTCCTTTCCTTTCATTTGTGTTCTCCCTTTCCTCCTCCCGGTTGCCATGACAACCATCGTGGGAGGGCCAGGATCTATTTGGAAAATAAGGAGGGAAGGCTGCGGGAGAGTAGGATTGCGATGTTGCGATGTTGCGATGTTGCAAAGCGGGAGGAAAGTCATCAAAGGATAAAAGTTTGCGAGCGTAACACGCAACATACTACTCGCATCAGGATCAGAATTTGAAGCCGAATGGCGCGACAAACAACACTCGTTCCGCTTTTATTCTTCATCATACTAACAAATCTTTGATAGATAAAAAAAATATACGATATCGTATTTTGATAAGAACGCGCAAATAAGTAAAACGCCAAAGATTCAGGTAACGTTGGTACCCTACCGTCCAATATCGCAAACACTGCGACTGGTCAGAAGAAAAGAGAAGAAAGAAATACATTTAATGGCAGCGAGTTTAAAGTTTTAAAGTTCAGTTAACCCATTAGTGGCCATTGGTAGAATTTCCTACCGACAAAATTGTTCGTCATTATCGATTAAATTAAATACCCGACAGTTGACACTAGACCATTTCCAGTTTGATGCGTCTGACAACGTCGCGAGGAGCAACTTTTTACTCGGCAAGCCACCCCAATTATGGGGCAACAGGCAACAGCAACACCCATTACGTTCGAGAATATAAACGTTCGCTTTCAGTCATTGACAGTTTGACATTGCACATACAGTACGCCACCACCTCCTTCACACGCATATACGGACGAATTAAATTTAAAAATTTATAGAAAGAGAGACCTTTATGAAATACGTTTAGTTTCATTTTGAAGAAGACTATTTAGTCTACAATTACTTTCGTACGTCATTTGTTTTTGTTGGATTTATCACCTAAGTACGCGTACCCAATTTTTAAATTGATACACTTCTTAATGTTATACAAATTGAAGCGTTAATTAACATTATTAATTTTAAAAAAAAAGTAGGCGACTCTGTCGGATCAAAGTAATAATTAATTAATCAATATTATGAGAGATATTTTGGTAAAATCCGACGAGGAGTGGAGTCGTTTTCGAAACCTTCAATAAACAGCGCAAAAAAAAAAAAGTCTTACGAAAAACTGTTTCGAGGATTGTTCTCGATCGTGACTTACCTTTTAAGTAAAGTACACGCAAAATATTTTTTACAAAAATCTATTAACATCACGTTTGTTTAGATCCTCCCATTTTCACTCCGAGAAAAAATAACTAAATTTGTTTAAAGGAGTTAATCTGATTTTCAATTTTCATTTGTTTGTCTCTCGCTTTCATCGTATGGAATCCTCTTTTTTTTTTATTTAATTTTATATTAATATATATAATATAAATATATATATAATATTCCGTCTGTGGTCCAAATGAGGCTTCCTGAGCGACGGTGTGACGGCATGTATGCGATTTGTTCGCTTAAGCGAGTGAATATTCAGTCCGTGCTTTCAGTCTGGGCGGATAATGTAACTTTTATGTAAATAGCATTTTAAGCCAATTTGCTTCGGTTGAAAAATCTAATTTCGTACAAATTTTTATTGTTTCTTTTTATACTTTTTAAGATACGAAATTACATTTACTGTTTTTTTACGCCTTTAAAAATTAGGGATGAAAAATTAAATAATTTTATTCAAAATTCTTTGAATGAATTTGTTTGAAGCATTTTAAGTTTTAATACTTTGCCTCGTAACGGTTTGTTACTTTATTATTTTTGCGCGGGAATTGAGTGATACCGCTCTCCGAACACCCTTATATATGGGGTACACCATCTATAAGCCGATTGGTCGCGAGATCGATCGATCGACGATGATGCCCATTCCGTGGTGGTTGATTGATCGGTTAGTGGGTGGATGATCAACGTTAAAATACGGCAAATTTAACTACCGAAACTGTACAAAGTACGTCTTTAACGTTCGAAGGCATTACGCCACATCCATGGCGGTTACGGCCTTTCTCTCACAGCGCGTTCGCCGTTTATGAAGTTACTACGAAAACATTCCACTCGTTCTTTTGACGTTTTTATTCATTAACACTTTCATTTTTCAAACCTTTTCTACATCTTCTTCTTCTTCTTCTTCTTTTCAGGCATTCATATTTTCGCTTCATTTCACATTCTCGCATCCAACAACTCTTAATCCATCTTCTCTCGCCTCTCCTCTCACTCGCATCATTTTAAACTTTCCCGTTTTGCAGCCACAGTTCCTCCTCACTTTCAGACACGACGGAGTAGAATGTGAATAAATTTAATGGAATAAAAACTCTCATCGATCCAGAGGTATAAATGCATATATGGTCGAATCGGTGGGATCAACACCGCGCGTTTCTCAGAAACGTTCAGATTTTTTTTTTAAATAATTGATTGTCGGAAAAGGCTCGTTTGTTGATAACCCAAAAAGCAAAATTAGACCATTTAAAATGTGAACAGAAACCAGAGTTAGATTTAATTATTATTATTATTATTATTATTATTATTATTTTTATAATTTTGAAATGTTTTCAGATAGCTCTCTATAATTAAATCGATTTCCCGACATACAATTCCCTCCCACACCAGACACTAAAAAATGGGTCGTATTTCAATTTCCGAAGCTATTGAAGAATAGGGACCCCAGCCTTCTTTAGTTAGGCTTATAAGGCTAACTAACGAAAATATCACGACCTAACCTAACCAATCGTTAGGTTAACTGTACGCCCTTGACGATTGGTTAGGTTAGGTCATGATATTTTCGTTAGTTAGCCTTATGAAGCTAACTAAAGAAGGCTGGGGTCCCTATTCTTCAATAACTCCCAATTTCCTCTTGTTTCTTTGCATAAAAAAAAAAAAAGGCACAATTTTTCTATAAGTTACCAAATAAACATAAAATTGTGGAAACTTGGAAATTGAAAAAAAAAAATGGATGATGCGTTCCATTTGCGGATTGAAATCGATCGTTTTATTTGTCTCTTAAAAAGAAAATATAATCTTAAAATTGTAAAAAAGTTTTTCAATTTTGTTTACATTTCTAGACATTTATAATTTAAATAAATATTATAATTTACTTTATTTTTAGAAATTTAATGGCAATAAATCAGGCGTTATCGACGTAATTTTGGTTCATTTTGATCGTATTATTTATTTCTTGGTGTAGTTATTTTAATTTTTACCTTTATTATATAAGGACATTAGATCGATTATCCAGTTTGGCATTCATTTCTCAATGACGAACGTGGTGTTCAAAACAAATTACTTATCACTTTATTCGGAAGAAATTAACATAATAGTATAAAAGCTTGTCATCAATAACCTGTAAACTTCTCACGAGTAATTTTATTTTTATTGGTACGCAAACTATTTATTCAAGTCGACAAAACTAATATTATATATGGTATAATATATACAGGGTGGGTAAAAAAAAGTGACCCCTTAGAGGTAAACTGTCATATAAAAAAAAAATAAAGGGACTAGAGCTCCCAAAATTCAGAGACGCTTACCTTAGCGTGTTGTTCGTCTTAGTTGAGAAGTTGCTCGATCTGTCCCTTTTCCTGCTCAACGCGGGACTCCAAACGTGGACGCCATTGATCAATACACCCGATTACATATCGCTGAGACACCTTCTCCCAGCCGAGCAGAATTCTTTCGCAGTAGTTCAGCTATATCTCTCATACTGGTAGTAGGGATGTAATCTTTGGACTTCAGGGCTTCCCAAATACCATAATCTAGTGATGAAAGATCGGGGCTACTAGCCGGCCACATATTGGGTTCGATAAAATCCGGTGTTTCGTTCTCAAGGAATGTAACAGTTTGGAGTGCTCTGTGAGCAGGGGCTCCATCTTGTTTGGAAAGTATGTATATCTTTCACCACTAATTCGTCGAATATCAGTTTTATATATATATATATATATATATATATATATATATATATATATATATTATATATATAATATATATATATGCACTAGAATCACAAAATAACACGTGACCTTATTAATAAGCAAACAACCACAAGGAAAAGGAAACACAAAGTCCGAGCGCTTTCGTGATATATTCACATTATCAAGGAAGAACAGAAAATAGGAGCGCTCGGACTTTGTGTTTCCTTTTCCTTGTGGTTGTTTGCTTATATATATATATATATATATATATATATATATATATATATATATATATATATATATATATAACAAAAATGCCCCAGCAAAATCAGGACCCGGGACCTCCTGAGTTTAATTACACGACAGGTTGTTTTAACTTTTATCCTGTCGTAGTGTGATGGTAAGGGGTTCCCGAGTTCGAGTCCTGGTGGGAGTATTTTTGTTCCATACGAAAACCACGAGTGCTCATTCGTGTTATAACACACACACACACACACACACACACATATATATATATATATATATATAGTGTTTATCGATATGAGCCATAAGGCCCCATACATCGCATCGTGTCCATTATTCATTCGCTTCACCCTACCAAAACAAAGCCTTGGTAAGGGTGTTCTTAGGGTAGGACCCTCTCGTGCCTTTAAACACGTATAGGAACTCCCCTCATTTTGACCCTTACCCTCTTCCCCCCAGTGGGAATATTTCTCTTCTGGCCAATCGCTCCCAGTTATCATTAATTTGAGAATTACGCACTTTTAGCGTAGTCTCGTTATGAAGAAAATCTCGTTAGTAAAAATGGCGGCAGATCTCAATCTCGATATTGTATAAAGCAAAGTGAAAATATTGGATTTATTATCATTTATATCCTGCCAATAAAGCTTATCATTATCATCATTACTCAGAAATCAGTTATTATTATAAGCAACCCTTTTAGTTTTAATGACGCTTACAAATGCGGAAGTGTTAATTAAGTCTTAATGTACATCAATTTCTTAATCAATGATATCCTACACTTAAGTCTAAATATAAAACCCGCATCCCGTTATCAGGTGTTTGAAGGACCCATTTGATAATTAACATTATAAGCCATATCCTTAATCCTTAATTGGCAGTGAATTTCACTTAATGTATCCAATGGATTAGGATGAAAAAAGGATCAGAATTAAGAATTACTCGTATTTTAGCGTCTTTATGCAGTTCTCGTTAGCATCATTTGTATTTAATAATTTATTATATATGTCAAGTGATGGAAGACTGTTTACGCTGCAACATCGTATATGAATATTTCAGAAGAAGCCTAAACTCGAGATTTTTTATAGTCGACAAAATTATCTTGAAAGTTAGCCCAACTCGAGACGTAAAATGTTTACAGCCTACAAACTAAAAAAGAGAAATGGTCTAAAGTGGCCTATTTGAATTCATGGCCAGAGTTCAACCCTTTTATGGTCATAAAAATTTATTCCTCAACTTTCTTCTTCATATTTCCTTATAAAGAAATTCAATGTAACGGCAAGTTTTAAGTGTCTTTCAACGCTTAGAACCGCTTTTTTATGCAAAATACAGATTACCGAGTCACGTATCTTATATACACTAGTTTGTTAACACTGATTAGATTATCACTTTATCAGCAAGTGATAAAGTGATAATATTTAGGTTTGATTTTGTAACTATGTTTTTTTTCAAAAGTAATCAGTGTAATCCTGTTAAATAGATAGATAGATAGATGAACTTCAATTATTTTGTAATTTTTTTGTTTTTTTTATGCAGAAAGTAGGAGCCAAGGGTGAATGCCAGCAAAAACAGCTCCCCCAACAGTGTGAGGAAGAAGAGAACCAAAATCAAATTGGTACATAACAGATTTTCACCTTATTATTTTCATATATTTTTTATATATTTTTATTGTACACAATTACGGAACCTAATAACACATTAATAATTTGAAAGATTAAGTCCGCCACAAAATATTAAATAATTTGCATCATTTAATAATATAAAAAATGCAAAAGTATCCGATAAAAGGGAATAAAATGATCTATCTTCTATACTATAAAAAGCCAGTCCTACCTGTCTGTCCGTCCGTCCGTCCGTCTGTAAACACCCTGTATTTACTATTAAACGATTCTGAACATATAAATAAATGCGCTTTGCTTTGTTTCAACTTTTTGCTGTAACGCGTTAAGATTTTCGTTGCTTGATACAATGGGTTCGGATGTGAAGCTTAAGATTTTCATTGCTGCGTTCTTTTCTAGCGTTTTACTGACCAAATAATTACACCCCCCCACCCCCACCCCCCCACCCCCAATTACTGAGGGATCAAGAATTTGCAGCACATCGATAAGATATCGTAAGGTTATTTCATTAGCAGAATACTGAAGTATATATTGTATCGAGCTTTGTGAAGCTTAAGATTTTCATGGCTGCGTTCTTTTCTGTAGTTTTATTGACCGAATAATTGACTCCTCAGTAATTGGGGCGCCACAAGCCCCCCCAATTACTGAGGACGAAGGTTCCAGCATCGCAGGTCTAGATAAATGGGCCCGTAGAGCCTACTTTACCTAAGTAATTAGTGTCTACAAACTCTAACCACTATCTACTACTGTCTGCACTATCTGCTACTTCATCAAAAGGCGTAAGGGCAGACTTGTCGGCCATGACAAAGGAGGAGGATGCTCTGTTGCTGGTAGAGGCAGCACAGAGGTGTGAACTGGACGTCTATGTCCATAAACTAAATGAGGCGGATGGAAACTGTGGGTTATGGGCCTTTGAAGACCAGCTGGAGAGACCAGAAATCAAGGTTGATATTCCACCTGATAGAAGAGACCACAAATCTCTTAGAGTTGACATTGCCAACTTTCTGCACTAGACACGGATAGAAGGACTTTTTTAGTAATGGAAAAGGAGTACAATTACGCATTGACTAAGCATGAGCTTGAGCTTGGACTGGACTGGACTAAGTTTTGGAAGAAAATAAGTGGATGGACTTCCCAGTTTTGAGAGTTGCTGCCCTCTCCTTGAAACGGGACATAATTGTCATCTCTACAACAGGCTCAATGAAAACTCATACACACTCCTATCTGGTCATTTGGATGAATCAAAATCTGCTGATGTTAGGGCTGATAAATGACCGCCACTTTCAAAGTTTGTGGCCTGTTGAAGAAGCAATTCCCAATGAAATCACTGTGATTAAGGGTGCTTCCAAGAAACCCAATGAGAATCCTTCTCACCAGAAGCCACAGGGTCTCAGTGATTCTGATTCTAATTTTGACAAAAATTACAGTGTTGATGGTATTTTCAAAATTAAAGAACCACCAAAGAAAAAGTCTAAGGCTGAAAAGAAATAAACAATCAAACCTGACTCTAAATCAAAGTTTGAACCAGTCTCCAGAGCAGATAAACAACCACCAAAGAAAAAAATTGAAGATACGACTCCGGAAGAAAAACAGGAATATAGAAGACACAAACAACAAGAAAAGAGATTAAAAGAAAAACCTGAGCAAACATCAAAGAGAAAGTTGATGCTGACCTGAGCAAACATCAAAGAGAAAGTTGATGCTGAACAGGAGGAGGAAGCAAGACTCAAAATGAAAGAGGATGAAAATGAGCCATACTATGATATAGCTGTTAAGGTGAATCAAGCAAATTTCAAGGAGAATGATATTCCTGCTGATCTCATGTCCAGTCCTATTGGATCTCTTGTGACCCAAGCACCGCAGGTCTAGCAAAAGATCAGCGCGTAGTTTTTGTAATAAGATATAAAAAATTCTCCTTCTTCTTTTTCTTGGTACCGTTTTGAAGATCATACATAAAGCGTCACCATCGTGAAAAAATTAAGGTTATTATTTAACTTTTACAATAACATAAATAATAATTAGAATCTGTAGCGAGTATTTTCTGTTACGGACATTTAATAGTTCCAGGCTGTTTAACATGGAAAATACTCGGTACAGAATCTAACTAACTATGAATTAATTTACCATAAAAGTTGAAGTTAACGTTCCTTTATTCGTAATGTAACGTCACATTTTATTATTTGTTTCGGTACGTGATTATACGGCTCTATACTAAAAGAGAGAATGTCGTTTTGTTAATTAAAAACTTCGACACTATTCGACAAAGAATTTATTCTCCATTTAACGATTTTATTTTCGGCTAAAATAAACTTTTGAAACAAAAATTGAAATTGGTCCAGAGATTTTTTTTTTTTTTTTTTTTTTTTACATAAATACGGAATGTTTTCATTGAAAACACGCGTTCCCTCTCTGGTAATATACTTTGCACGGGGAATTCTAACTTTGAAGGTGTGAATTTTATCCCCATAAAATCAATTCTTATCCCATCAGAGAGAGATTAAGAAAATAAGAGAGATTCCTTTTCAAATTCGGGAAAAAATTTTTTACTTAAAAAAAAATTTTTCATTCGGATTTCAATTAAAAAATTTGTTGAAGTTCCAAAACGAGTGAACGAAGCGTAACTTTTAATTTTATTTAATAATTGTTTGATGTTGAAAATTAAAGAATCTCGTTTTCTCTTAATTTTTATTTATGTATTTATTTATTTATTAAGCGAAAATTAATTCAGTAAAAAGTGACGTTTTTATTTCCAGTCCATTGCAGAAGGCTCTGTTTATTAAGGCAGCAGCAGCAGCAGCAGCAGCAGCAGCTCCGTCGTGGTCTACAGATTTAGACGTTCTTTAATTGTAAAGTTATTATTAAATTATATGTACCAGTTACCAAAACTAAAATAGGCTTCATTTCATAAGTGTTTTTTATTAATGTTAAAAATGTATTTCCTCTTTGCTCGCATGTAATTGTTAACCGAAATATATAAGGACTTTTGTGGCGGAAAAATTATTTCCAAAACTGCAAAATGGTTGACACTAAAAACTGTTAAACCTTCATAAACCTAATCTATAACTTAACGTAACCTACGCGCGCTCCTAACCGTGCGTATTCAACAGAGAGGCTTTCTCTTCCCGAAACTCCACGCACAAAATAGAAGTTGCCACGGAGTTCGCTGTTCACCAAATTAGTCTACTAGTTGCGTAGCAACCGAATGTCTTATATACTCAATTCAAACCCCCTCATTCATAATTAAAGACATACTCGAGCTAAACTTAAACCTTGTCTCTATTTCCTACTTGAATTTACACTCGTAAAGTTCCAGAATAAAGATTAAACGTAAGTCACACTAAAAACCAACAACACGATTGTTCACCAATACTCGGTAATAAACAACCACTGAAAACTTTTAACAAAATAAAACTTGGCCTTCGTAAATATGCTACACCTTTTCTTATTTTAAATTAAAAAAAAAATAATAATAAATCTGATTCTGATTCCATTCCAAGAAAGAATGTATGATTCCAATTCCCATTCTGACCACTAAAATAATCTTCGTTTCCGATTCCAATTCTGATTTCGGGTAAAATTCTTCATTTTCATAATCATTTCTGACGTCCATACTTCCTTTATTTGTATATATATATATATATATATATATATATATATATATATATATATATATATATATATATATATATTTAACTGCAATGACCACGCAGTATATAAATGAATAGAAACGACGTAAATAAGGAGCGTCTCTGCACACGGGGAAGAGAAATAACGAATAAATGAAAAATGAGGCGAACCGCGAACCGCCCTCATACCGCTGCACAGACTAGAAAATGCCTTCAAGAACTTAAATTTGAAGTTCTCGACCATCCAGTCTACAATCCAGACCTGGCACCTTCGGATTTTTACGTGTTTGGACCACTAAAAGACGCTTTGAGACGTCAGCGATTCAAAGGCGATGATGACCTAAAGGAGGCGGTGCATGACTGGCTACGCACACAGCCAAAAACATTCTTTTGTGATGGCATTAGGAAGCTTGTAGATCGCTGGACTAAGTGTATTGAGAAACAGGGAGACTATGTTGAGAAGTGATGTTTATAATCTATCAGATGTGAAAATAAAATTGTGAAAATAAAAAGTGCGGAGACTTATTGAATTACCCTCGTGTGTGTGTGTGTGTGTATATATATATATATATATATATATATATATACACACACACAAACTCAGAATGGTCCCCTGAGAAACTTATATGTTAAACACAGACCGTGCATGGAACAAGGAACTCTTCTGGGAAAATTAAATCCACTATAGTCCGAATAAGTAATGGTAAATGACAAATACCATAGTTTTTCTTTTTCATGATGCTAGCCCGACGTGGGCAACGGGTCTGCAAAGCAGACAGGATCCAGCTTTGGGACATGGATCTAGAGTTTAAAGCAAGCCTAGTCCCACTACATTCAGAACCTCTATATAAGTAAAAGACTCGTTGCATTCACGTCGGATTGAATAAATCAAAGAAAAAGGGGTAACTATTGTATTTTTAGCCAAAAAAAAACAAAACTTAAATCTCAACCGGGAGATTGAGCGTCCACTTTTCAAGGCACGTAACACGTCCGTTTAATATACACAAACTCAGAATGGTCCCCTGAGAAACTTATATTAAACGGACGGGTTACGTGCCTTGAAAAGTGGACGCTCAATGTCCCGGTTGAGGTTTAAGTTTTGTTTTTTTTGGCTAAAAATACAATAGTTACCCCTTTTTGTGAAAATAAAAACCCACTCTAATAGACAGAGTTTATTTCCACGACAGTTTCGACGCCCACTGGCATCCTCCTCGGGTGGATACAGAAACACGAATGAACCAAAACAAGAGGGAAAAACAGTCCAGGGACCGACCGTTAAGAAATTCACACCTAGGTTAGATCCCATTCTCCCGACACCGGAAAGGCATTTTCATTAAGTACATTCGTGCAAATTTAAAACTATCTTCCTGTTCTAAACATACAGATTCTATTATATTTTTTTTTACATAATTATTACATTTATTATTAAATTTATTACATTTAATATTGCATAATTATTTATTACAGAAATTATAAATTTATTATTACATTGGTTATTACATTATTGTTTATTATACAGAACTTATAAACCGAAAAACGAATGAAAAAAGCCAATAAGGAAACAATCCAGAGACCATTGAGAAATTCGCACCTAGGTTAGATACCGTTCTCCCGACACTGGAAGGGCATTTTATTACAGGGTCCGCTTATAAGTACATTCACACAAATTAAAACTATCTTCTTGTTCTATACATACAGATTCTAATATTTTGACATAATTACTGCATTTATTATTACATTTACATTTTTTTAACATTTATTATTATTACCTTTACCCTAATTATTAAATTTATAATATTACCTTTATTATTACATCTGTTGCATTTATATTTATTTCCACATTTATTACTTCCATTATTACATTTACTAAAGGCGAGTAAGGAAACATTCCAATCCAGAGACATTTAAGAAATTCACACTTAGGTTCGAACACGTTCCCACGACTCCGTAAGGGATTTTTTGACCAAGAATCTCATTAAAGGGTCTAACTTATAAGTACCTTCGCACAAATTAAAACGGGGAAGAATGATCAGTTTTGACGTTGAGTCCTTGTTTACGAAAGTTCCCATTGATGATGTACTTAGTTTTTTAGATAGAAAATTGCCAACATGTAACGTAGAACTAGGCATGCCCACATCTGTATTTTTAGAACTGATAAAACTCTGTGTCACCAATAATGCCTTCTCCTTCGGTGAAGAATTTTATTTGCAACGTTTTGGTATGGGAATGGGGTCTCCTTTATCCCCAATACTGAGTACATTATACATGGAATACTATGAGTCGGAATTGTTGCAAACAATATGTCCCAGGAATCTAATTTGGTTTCGTTATGTAGATGATATTTTCTCATTTTGGCCTGACCACTGGAACAACTTTGACACTTTCTTTCAGTCATTAAATAATCTTGTTCCCTCTATTAAATTTAAATATGAATGGGAGAACGACAAACAATTACCTTTTCTAGATGTTTTGGTCATTAACGAAAGCGGAAAGCCCAATTTCACGGTCTATAGAAAACCTACTCATTGTAATTCGTACATTCATTATTTTTCATATCATGATGAAGGGGTTAAAAGCTCAATTATTTCTTCCATGTTTCTAAGAGCACTCAGGATTTGTAGCCCACATTTGCTGGACCCGGAAAATTAAAAGATTTGGAACATTTTGAAGGATTTAAAATATCCCGAGTGGTTTATCAGAAAGGCGTATTTTAAAGCCAGAAAATCTTTTTATGCCCCTTGGGAACCTTCAGTTAACCAAAAACAAAATGTGAGTTTGCCTTACATTGCTGGCTTAGAAAGAGTAAAACCGTTGACGAAAGATTTTAAGTTTGCTTTGGCGTTCAAATATTCGTCTACCGTCAAAAGTAAATTGGTTAGGAATAACGTTGCAAAAGAGGAACAAGCCTGTGTCGACAGCATTCCCTGTAAAAGTTGTGATTTAGTATACGTGGGAGAAACTGGAAGAAATATTGAAACCCGTATTAAAGAACACAAATATGCCTTCAGAAGTTGTAATACTAATAATGCCATTTTTTATCACGCCAGCCAAAATAATCATGCTATAGATTGGGAATCAAGTAAGGTACTTTATAAATGTAATAATTATGTCAAAAGAAAAATAATAGAATCTGTGTGTATAGAAAAAGTAGATAATTTTAATTTGTGCGAAGGTACTTATAAGTTAGACCCTTTAATGAGATTCTTGGTCAAAAAATCCCTTACGGAGTCGTGGGAACGTGTTCGAACCTAAGTGTGAATTTCTTAAATGTCTCTGGATTGGAATGTTTCCTTACTCGCCTTTAGTAAATGTAATAATGGAAGTAATAAATGTGGAAATAAATATAAATGCAACAGATGTAATAATAAAGGTAATATTATAAATTTAATAATTAGGGTAAAGGTAATAATAATAAATGTTAAAAAAATGTAAATGTAATAATAAATGCAGTAATTATGTCAAAATATTAGAATCTGTATGTATAGAACAAGAAGATAGTTTTAATTTGTGTGAATGTACTTATAAGCGGACCCTGTAATAAAATGCCCTTCCAGTGTCGGGAGAACGGTATCTAACCTAAGTGCGAATTTCTCAATGGTCTCTGGATTGTTTCCTTATGGCTTTTTTCATTTTTTTTCGGTTTATAAGTTCTGTATAATAAACAATAATGTAATAACCAATGTAATAATAAATTTATAATTTCTGTAATAAATAATTATGCAATATTAAATGTAATAAATTTAATAATAAATGTACTAATTATGTAAAAAAAATATAATAGAATCTGTATGTTTAGAACAGGAAGATAGTTTTAAATTTGCGCGAATGTACTTAATGAAAATGCCCTTCCGGTGTCGGGAGAATGGGATCTAACCTAGGTGCGAATTTCTTAACGGTCGGTCCCTGGACTGTTTTTCCCTCTTGTTTTGGTTCATTCGTGTTTCTGTATCCACCCGAGGAGGATGCCAGTGGGCGTCGAAACTGTCGTGGAAATAAACTCTGTCTATTAGAGTGGGTTTTTATTTTCATATTTTGACCTTCACGTAGAAAAAAAGTGAAGTTTTTTGCATTTATTACCCCTTTTTCTTTGATTTATTCAATCCGACGTGAATGCAACGAGTCTTTTACTTATATAGAGGTTCTGAATGTAGTGGGACTAGGCTTGCTTTAAACCCTAGATCCATGTCCCAAAGCTGGATCCTGTCTGCTTTGCAGATAGCTGGTGAGGGACCTCTTTGCGAGAGACCCGTTGCCCACGTCGGGCTAGCATCATGGAAAAGAAAAACTATGGTATTTGTCATTTACCATTACTTATTCGGACTATAGTGGATTTAATTTTCCCAGAAGAGTTCCTTGTTCCATGCACGGTCTGTGTTTAATATATATATATATATATATATATATATATATATATATATATATATATATATATATATTATATATATATTTCTGACTAGATTGCTAAATGCATTTATTTTACATAATTAACTAAAACTGGAAGAGGAGGCTTCAAAGAGCTTCAAGGAGTCAGAAGAGGATGGAAGGAGCCTGAAAGGGGTAGAAGGCCTCGTATATTTAAGGGGAGGATTGAATGAAGCTGGGGGAAAAAGTCATCATTCTATTCGCAGAAAGTCCTTTAACAATAATTAGATATGCTAAAATAAAAAAAAATAAAAATATATATATATATATATATATATATATATAAAGCGCCTCATGAAAGCGCCTCGGTGGTGTAGTGGTTAGCGTCGCTGACTACGAATCCATCGGCCCCAGGATCGAGACCCGGTGACGGCAGCCGGCGCGCAGCAAAACCCAGCTGTTCATCCTTCCATACAGTAAAGAAAGTGGTTGCTAGATAAATGGGTACCCCAAGTACCCTGGGTGGCCTAGTGGTTAAGACGCTGGGCTGCTGATGGGGCGTGGTTCAGATTCCACGTTAAACTGTAGGTCTAAGGTGGAGTGAAAAGCTTGACCTTCGTCAGAATGAACAATTCTGGCGGAAGCTAACCAAAGGTGTGTATGTATATATATGTGTATATATATATATATGTGTGTGTGTATATATATATATATATATATATATGTGTGTGTGTATATATATAATATTTCAAAGTCTGAACTACGGAAAAAGCATCAATATTTACGTTCTTCGAATAGGTCCTTTGGAGTTGATGTTGAGTTTCTGATCGAGGACTCTAAAGGGAGTTTTAAGGGTTCTCTTGTTTCAAAATATGACGTGCTAGTTTTAGATTTTTTTTTTTTTTAATGACTTTCCGAAACTCACTTATTCCAATTATTCTATACGAACCTTATGAATTTATAAATGATTTATTTATCAACAGTCTAAATATATTTTATTTAATGCGCGTTATTTTGCATCATTTGTTAAAAGTGTTACGAAAAAATTTACCACAACACTGTACTGACCACTTTTACAGTAAAAAAACCATTAAACTCGGCCAGAAAACTGCATTGGTTGTGGAAACTGTTCAATTTGGCGCTCTCATTTAGAAAAAAGCATTTTCGTGTACTCAAAGCCTACCTGTTCACACTCGCATTATAACGCGTAAACAAATTTATATGAAAGATTTTGAACGGAAAATTTTAAACCAGTGAAACCTTAACGATCCACTTAGATTTTAAGCGGTTTCATAACTTTTGACCCATTGACTTTCAATGCGAAGCTTAGAAACATTTTGATGACCATTATTTTTGTAGATTTATTGACTAAATACCTTTTCTCGATTTCACAAAAGAATATAAGACTTTGTACGAGTTTGGCTAAACTAGATAGAAGAAAGCTTACGCGTAATCAAGTTCCGATGCGTTCATTTCGTTCGAGCAGTAAAACTGTATTATATTTTAAAAGTATATAAACGCGAACGCAACATGGACGTTTTGCGTAGTTAACTACATACTCTAATGTTGTGAATATAATTAACCCATTACTGCCCAGTGCCGAGACGTCAACCTTGAAGTATGAAAATCCATAACATTTCTCAATGTGCCTGATTTTGATAACTGGAAACATAGCCCACATAAGGGAGTTTGAGACATTCTCCCCCAATTTTATTATTATTATTATTATTATCATTATTATTATTATTAATAATAATAATGAGACCGTGAGATAGACTTAAAATCCGTGAGAGTTGACATGTCTGACATTGGTAGAATTTCCTACCGCCAAAATTGTGTCATTATTGCATCACTTTTTCTTGTATTCATGTTATCTTCGGTATGAGTCACTGATATGACGCAATCTAAAAGTTGATTGCGTTATATCAATGACTCATACCGAAGATCACGTGAATACAAGAAAAAGTGATGCAATAATGACGAACAATTTTGGCGGTAAGAAATTCTACCAATGGTTATTAATAGGTTAACTTCAAGTTTGCTAATTCCGCACCACATCAGTAAAAAAGCTGAAACCCGCAATCCAAATTTTTAAAATAAAATGTTTAGCTTGTTATATTTTCAACTGTGAGTTTCTAACATTTAAAGAGAATCGATCCTGTACAGTTTTAAAGGCTGATAAAAGTATCATTGGTATTACTGCGCGTTATGCAGTTAATAACGCTCCCTCTCCGTTGATTACTGAAAAATAATGCATCTAAATGCGGACAACATCTGGTAAATAACGATGCCCATTGACTGGCTTTGAATCTCCCCTCAACGCCATTGTTTACATCTATCTCTCCGCTATGACGTCATCACCCCTAGAGTGACGCGTGTCGCTCCAACCGAATTGACTCGAGCGGGAAATGAAAAGCGAATGGAAGATTGATCGAGATTTATGGGTAATAATCCCTTTAATCGGAAAGAACGGTGCCACGTAATCGAAACTACGGAGTCCAATAAAGGATATACAGCAAAGAAAGGGGCGATATACACGAGCATAACTTCGAAATATCACTCAAGGACATTCCGTGATCATATACGTATATATTGATGCTTTGAATCGACGAAGCGTTATATAAAATAGAGAATATTTGTGGTATTTCAAGCAAATTTTGTTTTTTTTTTATAAAAAACACAATGGAAGGTAATGAGACTTTGATCCTTCTTCAGCGTATTTTAATTTCCCAGCGAACACAATTTAGGAAATATCCTGAGAAACATTTCACCTCTTCAGGACACGAGAACCAGTTATTTTTCCCTCTCATTTATGGGATACGATTCAGTATTGTAGATAATTAAACGATTCAGTAAGTGGACTGTATTGGCAAACAACCAATTCTTTACCATTTTTTATGGAAATTCACCAATAAATAAAACTAATTTGCATTAATTTTATTATCGAACGTTTTATTTGTTTTTGGATATCGGAACTTTACACACACACACACACACACAAACACAATATATATATATATATATATATATATATATATTATATATATATATATATATATACACTCATTTAACTGCAAACACGCAGTATAATTAACGTAAAGAACGACGCTTGTATAGGAGATATTCCGCGCAAGACGAGAGAGAGAGAACGAAACAAATGAAAAAATGAGGTAATATATTTTAGGCCGGGTCGAAAATGGGAAATTTTCTTATTTCTTAAAAAGTACACTATGTAAGAAGTTTCATTTTATCATCTTAACAAAATATTAAAATATCAAGAATGTGCTACCCATGCTACCCCTAGCACATACCCTCCCCCCTTTTTTACTCTCATATTTGTATATATTTAAATGGGAAAAAATGTTATTTCTTAAAAAGTACACTATGTGAGAAGGGTTTTTTATCACTAACAAAATATTAAAAAATCAAGCATGTGCTACCCTACTACCCCTGTCACATGCCCCTCCTCCCTTTTTTACCTTCATATTTGCATATGTTTAATGTTGTTATATGTTACATGATAAGTTGTTTGTTTAATACTTGATATTTTTATATTTCAGATAAATATAAATAATTTTTCAGATAAATAGAAATAATTTGCATTTGCTTTAATTATAATTTGAATTATCATAATTTATAAATTACATATAATTTGATTTTACTTCTGAATATAAACTATGACTACTAGAAGCAAGTCCTCAAATGCAGCCTTTGGATATCCTACGGAATTCCCAGCAGCCATGACTCCTTCAAAAGCAGATGTTAGATGTTGTGAGACACTACCTTTTTGTGCGCCGTCGTGAAGAAGCTAAATCAAAAGGATCAGCAACTGCTAATGATTGTTTACAGGGTTGTTGTAAAAGATATTGAAGACATTTGGATGAAATTTTCTTTTCATACGATTAACACCAAAGGTATCTACCTTAAATTCAGTCGACTAATAGGAGAAGCCTCAAAATTGAACAAGGTGCCGTTACATCGAAAAAATGAAAGTTTTGCCTTAAAAGTAGCTCAATATGATGAAATGTTTGATATATCTTCTTGTGAATGCTATGATAAGGGAATTGAGAGGAAATCTTACGGGTGTAAGGATAAAATACCAATGGCAGAATGGGATTCTTTTGTGGGTCAAAAACAAAGAAAAAAATCAGTTAGGACCAATTGATCGCACAGCTGGTTCAACAAAGAAGAGATCTTTAGCCAAGAGCCCAAGAAGCACAAAACCGTCAACTAAAAGCACAAGAATAAATGACTGAAGCCACCAATGTTTTACCATCGGAATTTATAGAAAATACCGAAGAAGACATGGATGTAGATTCAGAGAGTCAGGATGTAGATTATGAGGCCGATTTAGAATTGACTGAGAATATTCAGAACAGGCACTCCTATAAAAACCTAGCATTAACAGCAGATCGTTATCGTGTAAGTTGTAGAGCTGCAGCTGCAATAGTCAGTGCAGCTTTAAAAGATATGGGGATCCTTAACTACACCAACATGCTTGACAGAAAGAAATTAGAAAGAGAAAGAAATCGCATGGGTAAAACAAATACTTTTAGGTCTAAATCCGAAAATCTGAAGATGAAGTGCCTTGGATTTGCTGGAAGGAAAGATAACACATTAACTAAAAGTGGAAAGATAAAAAGAACAGTATGTTATTGTGAAAGAACCTGGAAGCATCTATGTAGACCATGTCACATTAGATAATGGAACTGCTCGCTGCATAGCAAAAGAGTTGATAACTATTATTACAGACTCGAACAGCACATATACTATCAAAGCTTTACTGTGTGATGGTACTCCTGTAAATACAGGAAAAATTGGTAGAGACATAAAACTGGTTGAAATTCATCTTAACAGACCAGTGCAGTGGTTGGTGTGCCTCTTGCATTTGAATGAGCTGTCTTTTATGCACGTCTACAAAGCCATTGATGGTAAAACAACAGGTCCAAATACTTTTGTGGGTTCAATTGGGAATAAACTGAAAACAGATTTAACAAAATTGGAGGTAGTCAAATATTCTCGCGTAAAGGGAAACATTAAAGAAATTCCGGTACTTACGTATTAACGGGGGGCCACCACATATTGATGATTGGTTAGATTAAGTTGTAATATTTTCGTTAGTTGAAAATTTCTAATATATACATCATATTTTTCAAAATATTTTTTTATACAATTTTCTGGAAAAAAAAAAATTTTTTTTAGGCTTATTCATGATGAAAATTTGGGATCTACCAAAAAGTGACGATGCGGTCTCTGTATTAATCATTGTAAATATTTTAAATATAAATCATTGTAAATATTTTAAAAAATATTGCTATTTAAAAAATATGATGTATTACAAATTTTCAACTAACGAAAATATTACAACTTACCCTAACCAATCATCGATATGTGGTGGCCCCCCGTTAATACGTAAGTATCGAAATTCCAGCGAATGTTGTGAAGGAGCTAAGCAGTGATCAAAGATATATCTATGATATGTGTCTGGCAGTGCAAACTGGAGACACTTCTCAAGATCTGTCCACTCGATCCCCAGGTACCCTTCACCATGCTCGCTGGCTAACACTAGCCAACAGGGTCCTTCAACTATATATCTCAACGCCAAATCCCGATAAAAACCTTGAAGATATAGTCAAGATGCAGTTCTATGCTCAGGGGGGTTTTGGGTAAAATCTCATCCTAATGCAACTGATGGTGCATATGACTTTTGGTATTTAATGTGCTTGCTTTGAAATTTAGATGAACATAGAATCATAGATCAATCATAGAACCTGTATTAAAGAATAACGCCTACTTTGCCCACCCAGAAAATATTCTCATATCAATGGTAACTGACAAGAGACTAGAAATTAGGGAGCAAGCTATTCAGAAAATCATCCTTTCAAGAACAGGATTTTCAGGTACCAGAAACTTTGAGTTGCCTCAAACCCCCAATTTCCAATCTACTGACTACACCGAGATGATCGATTGGGAAAAAAAGAGATCATCACTCCTCCACCGCTACTAAAAAATTTTAGCGACGATGAGCTACTACAGGCTCGATGTAAGCCACTGGAGATAGCTTCTTTTCCATGACACAGTCAGAGTGTGGAAAGGGCAATGAACCTAGTAACAAAGGCATGTCAGGAAAGAATAGGATATGACACCCGTCAAAAGTTTATCTTAAACTCATTAGAATCAAGGCGAAAACTGCCCAAGTTTGAATGGAAGGCCCAATGGAATGATAAAGAAACATATGAAATAAAGTTTCCTAATGATATTGAAAATTTCTTCCCTTTTGATGTGATAAGGAACAATGAAAAGTGAATTGAATTTTAGCACATTTATTATGCCTCTAATTTTTTCTTCGGTGGTGTAGTGGTTAGCGTCGCTGACTACGAATCCATCGGCCCCGGGTTCGAGACACGACGGCAGTCGGCGCGCAGCAAAACCCAGCTGTTCATCCTTCCACACAATAAAGAAAGTGGTTGGTAGATAAATGGGTACCCTAGGTGGCCTAGTGGTTAAGACGCTGGGCTGCTGATGGGGCGTGGTTCGGATTCCACGTTAAACTGTAGGTCTAAGGTGGAGTGAAAAGCTTGACCTTCGTCAGAATGAACAATTCGGGCGGGAGCTATCCAAAGGTTTATTGTACTTAATTAATTTTCCTAATACTGTACATTATTAAATAAAATATTATACGTTAATAAAGATTTATTTCGTCAAAAAACCTGAATGTAGAGTAAGTCTCGTATAAATGGAATATTCTTCAATATAGGTCAAAAAGTGAAAAATTGTGCCAGGGGTAGGAGGCTTTAAACAGCGAAAATAATTTATGAGGAGATTCCTGTGTTCCATTCAAACCCCTCATAATATGTACCTTTTCAATATAAAATTTCGACCCGGCGTAAATTATATATATATTAGTGGTGGACCGGATGTCAGTTTCTCAACATCTGCGGATGCGGATTTTTTATTTCAATATCCTCGGATGCGGATATTTAGTTAATCTATCAATATAATATAGAATTATGAATACTGCATATGACATAATTTTTCAAATTTCGTGATATTACTCTTATGGCAGGCAATGCATAAGAATTAAAATTAATATTAATGTTTTCATTATGATAAAAATAATAACTTTCTCGAGAGTTTCAGCCACAGAAAATTCAATGAAACAAGTTTCATTCAATTTTCTGCGTTACCAGCTATTTATATTTTCAGGTTTATATATTTGTTTGTTCATTAATAATTAATTAATACTTTACATGAAATGTGCATGACTGGGCCTTATAAGCTACTTTATAAGCTAATTTAATTGTAAATTGTGTAATTTATTAGAGGTAATATCCGCACAACATCCGCAGTCAGAAGTGCGGATGTTAAAAATGACGCGGATATCCGGTCCACCACTAATATATATATATATATATATATATATATATATTATAGTGTAGAGTGTGAAAATTAGTGAAATATTTGTGTGAGAAATGAATTTAAGATGAAAGAAAATAGAAAAGACTAAAATTCCTGAAGAGGATAAAAATAAAAAAAATGATTTTTCAAAATATCATAAAATAAATCCTTTAGATTTTCCTTCATTCTTTTTTATGTTAATTTATTATTTAATTTATTATTTTATTTTATTTTCTATATTTCTTTCTTTCATTTATTTAATTATTCAGCAATTTATTTCGTCGATTTTTGCGATTTTAAAAGAGCGAGAATTAAATTGCGGACTTCAAACTACGATTTAATATTCCATTCCGGCGACGTACAATTTTTCGGTCACTGGAACAAAGCCAATTTACGCAATGTCGATACTGAAAAGTTAGTTTAAATTAGGTCAGGTTAGGTTACGTTACATAATGCCAGGTTAAATTAGGTTGTTAGGTTAGTCATTTTCAATGAAAATGTGAAATGTAGTTTGAAATGTGAAATCCATATACTCGCATAAAGGTTGAAGGAGGTTAACATTTTATGAAATTCGATTTTGTTCGTGTAACGTTAACCTTTTATCGTAAGGAAACTTCACGTGACCTCGACTCTGCTTGGATAAGCGTGAAGCGCCATTCTAATAGCGGTTCCCCCCTCGTACCTCAATCCTAATACTGTATCGCGCTTTTAAATACTGAAGTTTTTTTTTTCGTATGGGCTGGACAGACAGAGGTAATAAGCTAACGTTAGAACAATTTCAGTCTTGCAGTGAAATCTCAACGTGTTCCACTCGTCACAATGAAATCATCATTGAAATTCGGCGATATTTTTTCCTTATGTTGTACGTAAATACGAACCGAGTATCGCGAAATGTGTGGATTACAACTAGACCTTGAGAAAGTGTTTCGAAATAATTACTGTTCTCTGTAAGTGGCTGTATTTTTGCCTCAGTTCGATGGGAGGGAGGCGAGATAAAGATTAATTAACAATGAAATCGCTTCTTTCCTTCGTTGTTTATTAAAAAGTTACTCGTTCGGAGATAAGAACTGATAAGGAGGTACAGTTACGCGCGAAATATGATTTCTCCCCTTAAAATTGGAATACACTAAAAAAAATGCTCATTAGAAACCATGAGACATACGCAGTAGCATTTTACTTCCCAATGTAATAAACTGAATCCCATTAATTTTGACTAAAAAGCTTCCACGCTTCCTAACGACATATTTGAATTAGAATACTTTAAATACATTAATGTCATATCAGATATCTAAATTGTACGCAAAATATAATGAAAAATATTGTAATGTTTTATAAGTCGTTTCTAGATAAAGGTTTTGAAGTTTTGAAATGAATCATTGTTAGTCCTCTATAGTGAACTATATGAGAACTCTGTCCCGAGATAAAATTCTTCGCGATCTTGTCACGATATAAACCCCTCATGACTCTCTTCCCCATCCCCTCACCATTACTCAGTTTTTTCTTAGGATTTTAAGATTATTGTAGCTCATCATGTAATTTAATTTATAAATATGTTAGTGCTGCTTTCTTGTATTGAAGTTTAATCGCTTATTATTAAAGATGAAAATAAAAAATACATTATGTTTTTTCCTTTTAATCGTAAATGCAACAATTAAATTTACTTAATTTACAAAAATGTTGTCGATTTTTATATCTAAACTAAAAGAATGATATCAAATACCAGATTTTACGCCCACGCCCACGTGTCTTTGACTTCCAAAAAGGAGTTTGCTGGAGTAAAGGAGAATAAATTAGATTAAAGATCCTTTAAAAAATATATAAAATCTGGATCAAGTAAAGATAAGCACCCCCAGCCTTCTTTAATTAGCCTTATAAGGCTAACTAACGAAAATATCACGACCTAACCTAACCAATCGTTAAGTCAACTGTACGCCCTTGACGATTGGTTAGGTTAGGTCGTGATATTTTCGTTAGTTAGCCTTATAAGGCTAATTAAAGAAGGCTGGGGGTGCTTATCTTTACTTGATCCTAAAATCTTAACCAAGTCAGAGAAGTATCGCGTACGTGATATGGGATATTATTACGAATAATAATGTACTGATTTGCTTTGTTTTCGCATCTAAACACACTAATCCCATTTCTATTAATACTCCAATAATATAAAAAGGAAAATTGAAGCGAGTGTAGTTTACGTCCCCCTGCGCAAAAGGGGACACAAACTACACTAGGTCAAAGTTGGGGAACGTAAACTACGCTAGGATCTTTAGGAGACATTTTTTAAATGAATCCATCAAATAAAACGTTAAAACTAACGAACATATTAGGGCGCACCTAAAGCGAAAGCACCCCCTATATGATTTCTTTATTTATGGTCAGATTTTTATGAAATTTTCAATATAGAGGTTTTCAAGGCGGACATCGGAATAACAAACACCATTTTTGAAAAACATTTTGAAATTTTTTAAAAATGTTAAAAAAAAAAACCGGGCATACAGTTGACCTAACCGGGCCTTCAATATTATTCCGATGTCCGCCATTGAAGGCCCGGTTAGGTCAACTGTATGTCCTTGACAATTGGTCAGGTTAAGTCGTGTTATTTTCGTTAAAACTAATGGATCTTTTCGGTTTGACGGCCTGTAATATTTTTTAACATTACTTGTTTTTTATTGTCCAGTTTTAATCGAGGATTTAAAAAATGACATTCATGTTTTAGAGAAACAAATAGTGAGGCAGTTATACGCAATTTAACAAATTTAAAATATATATTTTTAAACCGTATTGGGATCTTTTTGATTTGACGGCCGGCGGAAAAAAACGAGTCATGGCTACGGGACCATCAAATTCTAGACTCTACCGACTGGTTAGGTTAACTGAATGCCCAGTTAGGTTAACAGAATGCCCGGTTAGGTCAACTGTACGCCCTTGACGATTGGTTAGGTTGTCATGATATTTTCGTTAGTTTACTGTCAAAACAAACGAAAATATCATGACTTAACCTAACCAATCGTCATGAGCGTACGGTTGACCTAAAACTTTCAGGGATTTTTGAATCTTAAAGCCTATATGATATTCTCTAAACTAAAATGTATAACTGCCTCACTATTTATTTCTCTAAAACATGAATGTTATTTTTGAAATCCTCGATTAAAACTGGACAATAAAAAACGAGTAATGTTAAAAAATATTACAGGCCGTCAAACCGAAAAGATCCAAACTAACGAAAATAACGCAACTTAACCTAACCAATTGTCAAGGGCATACGGTTGACCTAATCGGGCATACAGTTGACCTAACCGGGCCTTTAATGGCGGACATCAGAATAACATTGAAGGCCCGGTTAGGTCAACTGTATGCCCGGTTTTTTTTTATTTTTTAGAAAACATTTTAAAAAAATGGTGTTTGTTATTCCGATGTCCGCCTTGAAAACCTCTATATTGAAAATTTCATAAAAATCTGACCATAAATAAAGAAATTACACAGGGGTGCTTTTGCTTTAGGTGCGCCAATATATATATATATATATATATATATATATATATATATATATATATAAATTGAAGATTGGTTAGGTTAAATCGTAATATTTTCGTTAGTTTTAACATTTTATATATATATATATATATATATATATATATAAATTGAAGATTCGTTAGGTTAAATCGTAATATTTTCGTTAGTTTTAACATTTTATTTGACTAGGTATACGGGTCATTCCATATCAACTCAGCCACAAAATGGCACTTTTTGCACTCACCCCTTTCAATTTTGCTCATACTTGGCACAATAGCAGATATACATGCCAAACTTAAATTCCCAAATTATTAGAGCTGACTGACCTTTGGTTACTGAGATACAAGGTCACAAAGTTGTGACATTTTGACCTTTTTTGCGTTAAATGACTATTTTCAAAATGGTGTAACTAAAAAACTATTAAAGCTAGAGCATTGATTTTGGTCTCATTTTAAAGCTCTTTAGTAGCCCCTTGTTTATTGTCTCTTGTTAAATATCTCTACTGTGAAAAATAAAAAAATCCCTTCAAAAGTTGACCTTTGACCTTGAATAAAAAAAAAATACCTTCTCCTAAAAAATTCAATTTTTTTACATTAATACCTTGAGTCATGTACAACAAAATCCCAAGAAGCTGTAAGTGGCTGATAACTAGTTCAATGTATAAAAAATAAATGAAGTTGGCATCATTCTTCAATTTTAGATTTTTTTTGTCAGTTCATTTATTTAAAAGTTCTGTTCTGATATAGTGTCAGTGAAGACTTAGTTCAACTTAACATTATTAGTTCAAAAACCTTTTTGTGACCTGTGCCAAAAGAAGTCTTTTAAAAGACAACCAGGGTTAAACCCCTCGACAGCCCCAAATCTACTGGAGTAGCGCTGATCCAAAGGCCCAACTAGTATATAAGTACTGTCAACTTTACAGAGTTGACTCCTGACTTCAAGTTAAAGTTAATTTATTTTTACTAAATACATGTATAAAAATTTATTTAATAATTCATTAATTGTTCATTGTTTTCTTTTCAGGATTTTCTTTGTGCTTTTGTGATTTCAGAGTACAAACATGGAACATTTAAAACTGAAACAGAAGTGTGCTGATCCTTTGCTGCGTCACAAAGGTCAGTGTCGAAAGAAGAGTTTGAGAATTGTACCACAGGAACTTGTAAATAAGTTTCCCGATCTGCACTTAACACTACATCACAGACTTTGTAAGCAGTGTAGAGAACATCTTGAGTCCTTGCCTGAGAAAGGAATAGGCACTTTGAATTCAGACATAAATGATGATTCTTCTTGTAGTAGTGAACCACCTGAAGATCTTGAGAAAATTGAAAATGTTGACAATAGTGATGCATCAACTTCAGAGCAAAACCATGAGATGTGTACTTTGAATGCTTCTTTTGTTTCAATTGGTGAATCACCCATAAAAAAGAGAAAGCTTGTAGAGCAAAAGTCATATGGAGCTAAAAAACTAAGCAAGGTGACAGAGACAGTTAAGAAGAGAATGGAAACAGTTGCAGGAAAAGAGATTTCTGACTCACAATTTAAGGAGCCATCTGGAGATGTAGACTGTTTAGAAATAATAAATCAACTCAAGGAAAAATTCAAAAATGAAAATACTAAAAGAAGTGATAAAATAAAAATCCTCACTGTATTGCCCAAAAGTTGGAGCATTAGGAAAATTGCTTCAGAATTTAACACAACAAGGCATACAGCATCTATTGCTAAAAAAATAGTTGAAGAAAAAGGTGTCCTTTCAGACCCAAATCCAAAGGGTGGGAAAAGAATTAAACAGGATACTGTTGACGCTATTAAAGCATTTTATCTTTCAGAAGACATCAGTAGAACAATGCCAGGAAAGAAAGACTATTGTAGTATCATTGACAATGAAAGAGGAAGGATACATTTGCAAAAGCATCTTTTACTTTGCAATTTAAAAGAAGCCTATCATATTTTCAAAGAAAGAAATCCTTTGGTTAAGGTGGGATTCAGTAAATTTGCAGAATTGCGTCCAAAGCAGTGTGTTATTGCTGGAGCAACAGGAACTCACTCAGTATGTGTCTGTACAATTCATCAGAATGCCAAACTTATGTTTGTAGGAGCTGAATTAGAAAAACTAACTGCAAATGATGACACACCTATTAAGAATGTACGTCATTGTGTTGCCTTTATGGAATGCAATCCTGCCTCACAGAAATGCTGCCTCAGACAATGTGAACAATGTGGAGATCCATCAGATTTAAAAAACAGACTACTGGACATATTTACAAACAACTTCATTGATATCATAAATTTTAAAAAGTGGACCAATACAGATCGGTCAAATCTTGAATCAGTAGAACTGAATACAGATGAATATATTGACCAATTCTGTAACCAACTGAAAGAATACCAGATACATGACTTCAAGACAAAGATGCAAGCAACTTATTACCGTGAAACAAAAATGTCTTTGAAAGATGGTGAGGTCCTTGCTGTGTGTGATTTTGCTGAAAATTATTCCTTTATTCTTCAAGATGAGGTTCAGAGCTTTCACTGGAACAATGAGATGGCTACTCTACATCCATTTGTTATTTACTATAAAAAGGAAGATGAGATTGCTCACCTTAGCTTTGTTATTATTTCAGAGTGTAACATCCATAACACAGTTGCTGTACATTTGTTTCAAAAGCATCTGATAAAATTCCTAAAAGATAATATCTCATCCATCGGTTCCATCCACAAAATAATTTACTTTTCAGATGGGTGTGCAGGACAGTATAAGAACTGCAAAAACTTTTTGAATCTTTGCCATCACAGAGATGATTTTGGAATTGAGGCAGAATGGAATTTTTTTGCAACAAGTCATGGAAAGGGACCCTGTGATGGTGTTGGAGGCACAGTTAAGAGATTAGCTGCAAAAGCTAGTCTACAACGACCTTATGATGAACAGATCCTTACTGCAGAACAGTTATATACATTTGCAAGTGAAAATATTGTAAATATAAAATGTCATTTTTCAACCAATAAAGAGCATGAAGAGGAAAGCCAACTTCTCCAAGAAAGACACTCAACTGCAAGGACTATTGCTGGTACACAGAAATTACACCATTTACAGCCAGTTTCATTGACTTCTCTTAAGGTTAAACATTATTCATTATCAGATTATTCAAATATTGAGAAAGTTACTGAAAAGGAAGAAGTTGTGACTGAGGAGAAAATACATGGTTTTGTTACTGCTGCATATGATGGCCATTGGTGGGTGGCATATGTGCTGGAAAAGATACCAGAGAATAGAGAAGTAAAAGTCACATTCCTTCATCCTCATGGCCCAAACCCATCATTTGTGTATCCTGGTCGACCAGATGAATTAATCTTACCATATTCAGATATTCTAACACAAGTTGAGGCATCTACTACTAATGGACGAACATACAGGATTTGCAAAGAAGTTACTTTGAAGGCATCCAAAGCTTTGGCAGATCTACAGCACAGAAAGGTAAGAATTCAAAATTAAAATGGTCATGTAACTATATATACACTGCATACATTTTAAGTTGTGATAAATGGAAATCAATGAGCACTATACCTATACATATTGTATGTACATTTTAATATGTTACTTGTATTTGTTAATTAGGTAGCTATCTAGGTATACATTAAAAATTGTTTCTCTAGAAATCACAATTAAATTGGGGGCCCACAAGAATCTTGTCAATACTGAAAACCATCACATACATGCACAACATACAGTGAGGGGGTAAAGAACAAATATTTTAAAATAAGCATTTGCTTGTTTGTAGAAGGCTGCAGATAGTATGTAGATATGGGTTGTATTTGTAAGAGATGAGCTGACCTTAGACAAAAATGGTTACTGACATACAAGGTCACAAAGTCATGACTTGACAATTTTGTATAAAATGACTTTTTTCAAATGTGATTGAATTCATTATTTTTATACATTGAATAGTTATCAGCCACTTACAGCTTCTTGGGATTTTGTTGTACATGACTCAAGGTATTAATGTAAAAAATTGAATTTTTTAGGGAAGGTATTTTTTTTTATTCAAGGTCAAAGGTCAAACTTTTGAAGGGATTTTTTATTTTTCACAGTAGAGATATTAACAAGAGACAATAAACAAGGGGCTACTAAAGAGCTTTAAAATGAGACCAAACTCAATGCTCTAGCTTAATAGTTTTTTAGTTACACCATTTGAAAATAGTCATTTAACGCAAAAAAGGTCAAAATGTCACAACTTGTGACCTTGTATCTCAGTAACCAAAGGTCAGTCAGCTCTAATAATTTGGGAATTTAAGTTTGGCATGTATATCTGCTATTGTGCCAAGTATGAGCAAAATTGAAAGGGGTGTGTGTTTTAGGTGGCTGACTTGACATGGAATGACCCATACGCAAACAAAGTTGGGGAACGCAAACCACACTAGGATAATGTAGGGGAACGTAAACTAACTACACTAGGCACCACAGGGCAGGGTTGGCAAAAACCCAACTGGGTTTTTGCTGGGTAGTTGGGTTTTTGCCAACCCTGCCACAGGGAGACGTAAACTACACTTGCTCCAGAAAAGTTTATAAAAAACGTTCGTAAACTAATCATAACAAAGACTATTTTGGCTTAATCTTACCCTTAAATATAGACTATTTTTGTTTGATTCTAGGGTGTAGGCCAGATGTTGTAAACTGTGCGAGCTCTTTGCAGTTTTATACACTAATTGGTACGTTATGTATAGGGTGGCCACAAAGTCCCTTTGCATAAAAAACAAGGGCAATGTACAGATATGCTGTAATTTCACTGCAAAGGGACTTTGTAGCCACTCTGTACATTAAATCGTAATGAGATATCTTGAATTAAAAGTTACTTTTTACATGGGTAAAGGGTCCCGTGGGTCAAATTTTCAATATAAGCTACTTATACGCTAACAGTCATTAGTGGTCTGAGGTAAAGGATTAACTTTTTCATAATTAACGTTGGAAACGTTCCCAATTTGGCTCGTTCAGTTGGTTCACTAACTTAAAGAACGTATTACACGACCGTTTATTGCCGTTTTTCACCGCTGAATCGTGTCCCTCTTAAAACCAATTAGAGCCGTTTACGCATTAATCGGCAACAATCGGGTTTGAAAGTGTATCAATACGTATTAATAGCCATTCAGCGACAACGTTTTAAAAATTTTCAAACCTCGAATGTCGCCAATTAATAAATATGGAGGTCCGGTGCTAGTGTCTCCGAGCAACTGATACAATGAGAAAACGGACATAACTATGTAAACGTCCGCAAACAGTTTTAAACGGGCCACGATTCAGCGCTGAAAAACGGTTACAAACGGCCGTGTGATACGAGCTTCAGGCATGACTCGGCTAGACATTGATACTTTATAATCAACTTTTATATAATTTCGTTCTTACCTTTCATGTATGTATGTATGTATGTATGTGGCAAAGTAGCAGTTACTAAAATCACCAATCCCCGTACAGTCTCCAAGCAATTCGTTATACATCAGAAAAAACTTAGTGAGCGTAAAACAACGGTTATTACGTTTGATTATTACGTAACAGTTCATTGAATTCTAATATGAAAAAGTGAATTTGAAATCAAAGATTTTCACTTTAAATGAAAATGATTCTACGTAAAACGGAATCTTATTTCAATTTGGGTTCAACCGATTTTACATTATTCATTTGAAATAACTGAATATACATTATTCATTTGTTTAATATAAAAAATAAACATATACGAAAGATAACGGATAAGAGAGAGAGAGTCAAATGACAAATCAGAACAGATGCGTGAAAACGTAAAAAATGAGGCCCTACGATCACCATCGGGGCCTACCAACATCACTCGTCCTGAAATTTTTTTTATATTGTAATACTGATGATGTCTTAAGGAAGTTCTTTACAACAGACGGTGAAATCGTCGTGAGTCCTCTCGACTCTCTCACGATTTCCAAAGGATACTTTTTACGGTTCACTTTGATAATAATTTATACCTTGGTTAACCTTGGTTTTGCTTCCGCCCGAATTTGTTCATTCTAACGAAGGTCAAACTTGTTGCTCCACCTCAGACGTATGGCTTAACGTGCAATCCGAACCACGACCCACCACGGCGTCAGAAATTACAAAGTACTTGTCCGGATTCAACCTCACGACCTCCCGATCAGCAGCAGCCAAGCGATTTAACTACTAGGTTACCCAGGGTACCCATTTATCTACCAACCAATTTTTATAATTTTTATTGTGTGGAAGGATGAACAGCTGGGTTAGCCGCGAGCCGCCTGCCGTCACCGGGAATCGAAACCGGGGCCGATGAATTCGTAGTCAGCGATGCTAACCACTGTACCACCGAGGGGCATATATACAGGGTGTTCCATAAGTCCGGCATCATAGGAAAAATTCATATTTTTCTATTTCTACAAACCATAATTCATATTTTTCTCTTTCTACAGGCCATAATGTCTGTGAGCAAGGAAGAATGAATCCAGATAATTCTACTCATAGGAAATCGGAGTCAGAGAGAGGCCGCTGCTGAATTTTACAGACTGCATTCAGACCGCGAGCCAATAACACAGAGTTGTGTTAGCAGACTTGTTGCAAAGTTTAAGGAAACAAGATCCATAGAAGATAAACCACGTAGTGGACCTTCAAGGAGGTCCACTGACGATGATACAGCAACTGCTATCCTGGCTCATTTTAACAGAAATCCCAATAAGTCTCTTCGGCGATTGTCCGCCGAGACAGGAGTGTCGAAAAGTAGCATCCATCGCATTCTTCAGGCTCACAAATGGCATCCATATAAACTTCAGATCCTACAGAAATTAAGCGAAGATGATCCCGACCGGCGGATGGAATTTCGTGAATGGGATACGGGACAATATGCTCAGGATGCCAATTTTCCGTCCACCATTCTGTTCAGTGACGATACTCTTTTTTATGGAAATGGTGAGGTAAATCGACAGAACACCCGCTACTGGTCTCAAAACAACCCTCACTGGTATACCTCTTCAAAAGAACAAGGTGCTTCTCGGGTGATGGTATGGTGTGGCATTTGGAAGGATCGCATCATAGGCCCCCTCTTTTTCGATGAACATGTCACTGGAGGCACCTACCTACGTATGCTCAAGGAAGAAGCATTTCCCAACATGATTCCAGCACCCAAGTAAGGGAATACCTGTACCAACAATTCCCTGGTCATTGGATAGGACGTCGAGGGCCTGTGGAATGGCCAGCTAGAAGCCCGGATCTCACGCCACTAGATTTTTATCTCTGGGGCCACTTGAAAGCGTTGGTATACGCAGAGAAAATTAGGAGTGTTGAACATTTGCAGCAGCGCATTATTGGGGCATGTAACACCGTTACTCCTGACATCATTCACCGTGTGCTTGCTGACTGGGTATCACGTCTGAATTTGTGTATTGAAAACAGTGGTTGACATATTGAGCACGTTCTGTAAATAAAAGCTTTTGTTTTGCCTTTTTTTATTTTTCCTATGATGCCGGATTTATGGGACACCCTGTACATTATACAGATATGTATATATAAAGAATTAGGAATATTGTGAATAATAACTTTAAAAATCAGGCTTTGGCACTCCAAACTACTCGTAGGGAAGGAGAGTGCCATTTGAACTTACGCATTGACTCTGTAGTTCGATTTGAAATATTTAAACACTAAATTATTATTATTATTTTCTCCCGTACTTTTTGTAATACTGCGCCCGTGTTGATAAACCAGAGATTTAACCCTTTACAGCCGAAAGGTACGGATTGGTAACGTTTCAAATATACATAGCCATAATTTAATCCTACAAAAATTTCCGTCGGTAAAGGTTTAAAAAGGTCACAAGATTCTTCTATACGAGATTCCCCCACTCCTCGCCCCCACTTTTATGGACTTTAAAATTCTCTCGTGTTTTGTTTGTATTATCTTGACAAAGTTTCCACTAACTGTATTATTTAAGGAACTTCTTCTATCTTCCGGAATAAACTTTCTAACTTTTGGATAATCATTGCACGGAAATAGAAACGTTTTTCTTCTTGTCTCATTTCTTTTAAACTTTTGCGAGACAAACAAAAACATGAGGAAAACTTTGGGAATAATCGTGCTTAAAGGAAGTTATTTCGGGATAAAGAAATTCAGAGCCCAGAATTTGGGGGTCTGATGAACGAAAAGGCATCGATCGGGTAGAAGCCTCTAATAACCGCTTTATTTGTTGAATTTGAGTGAAAGAAAGGTTACGCGTATAAAAATCATAACGGATGGAAGTCTACATCGAGAAATGGCAGTGTGACGTTATTTTCAGATTCGATTTTGGAATTAAATCAAATAAAAGTTCGTCGAGATCCATAACTTTTAAGGAACAATTGCTAAGCCACTGTCTTCCGAAGTCGTATACACACATCATTCCTGGCTATGTTTTTCCCAAATCTTCTATAAAAAGATTGCTGATGGCCAGGGGACGGGTAGTCCCCATGCTAAGGTCCTCTTTTTATGAATAATACTTCGTCATAAAAAATAAATTCTCTCATAGCAGTGGCGTATCCTGAAAGGGGGGCAAATCCCTCGAAACACTTGCCATATTTATGTTTAATCTTTAAACAGTAATATAATAAAAGCGGATGAGCGCAAACACAAACACGGAACTGGTTAGTAGCACAGACCACTCGCAGAAATGAGCGATAAACGAAAACCAGCTGTAGGCGCTCGCTGATTGGCTGATATCCCCTGCGTCATGCCACTTCGGTACTCGCATAATTACTACGATCAACCATGGCTGTCGCTCATCTTTTTAAGTACCTAGTTTTAATGTTTACTAAAAATAATTTTTGAATTCTCTGAGGTTGGTTTACAGCCGGTAAACGTGATAACACAGAGAATACGCCACTGTCTCATATATAAACAAAATCAAATTAACTATAAAAAATACTTCATTTGGTACCGAAGAATATAATACAGTTAAAAATTTCACAGTCACTTGCACAAAACTTTCTAGTCGACATCAAAAGAGACCACTTTTGCGTCCTTTTGAGCAAATGAAGAAACCCTCCCAACAAAACAATTTATTACGAGTTCAAAATATTCCTAACTATAGCCTAGACTCGATATATTTGTAACTCGTAATAGGTTGTAATTAATGGAACCATTTGGCGAGACAATTGGTTTCAAAGTAATATCTTATTTATTGGGTTTTATATATAACAGTACAGAGTATATCAAAACACTATGACTCTATAATCATATATTTCAAAGCTAAAATCTTAAACGTAAGACCAGCCATTTCCAGATCTTTTTTTTTCTAAAAGAATCCCATGTCGATAATACAGGGTGTCCATAAATTATCTTTACAAATTCAATTTACTTTCGAATGAATTTGTAAAGATAATTAATTTAAGATCCCGTATTAAATTTCCTAACAGCTAAACTAAGAATGCGGTTCCAATTAGTTAACGAAATTATTATCTTTTACCCTGTAGGTATATGATGCCTGATGCCTACGAGTGATTTGGTCATTTTCACACAATAATTAATATAATTGTTCGTATAGCATTTTTTTAATTAATAAATTCCGGCTGTTATTCTTTAATTAAAATAAGATCGCCATATTATGTAGCGTATTTTAGCCGCATATTCGTTTACTCAAATTTTCCAAGATTCTTCATACGTGCCACATTATACAGTATATAAGTAAAGTAGCTCAGAAAATCCACCAAATCAATGCATTTACATTAAGCTCAATCGCTTCCTGCCACCACTATCTTCACTTTTAACCCAACTCGGGGTTAAATTTAGCTCCGATCCATTAAGTAACTAAGACTAATAAGATTACTAATATACGCAACTTCGATAGTTTTTAAAATATGATTTTTTTCTAATTCATAATTTTCAGAATTCTCTTTTGGTAATGTAATAATCTTAACGATTTAATGGGGCGGAGCTTATCTGACACCAATTTTGGTTAAAATTTTAAATATAGTTTTTAAAGTGTATACGTTTTTATGTCTCGCATAATTGGACATCTTGTAGTAACATATTGCCATTCCTGTCACACTTCTTATTATCATTCACACCAACACACTTTATTGCTTCATCTACTTTTCATATCTATCTTTTAAGCGATAAATTTTCCTCATATTCACGCTACTTTTGTAAGAGTATCAACTTTTCTTTTAGTTCCTTATTTTATCCTTATGTTCCTCAGCTTTCCCTTCCCTCCTATATGTGTGTGTGTGTGTGTGTGTGTGTGTGTGTGTTACTAATGATCCGAAACATTCTCACTTAGGATGAAAACAAAAAAGGAAAGAGGTCAACTGTATAAACGTCGTAAAGGGTGGCGGCGACCTTCTCTATATAAGTGAGTTTTTGTATGATGGCGCGTACAAATTTTGTCAGAGTTCAAGTATTATTTTTCTCATTTATCTTTTTTTTTATTTATCATAAATAAATATGGGACGAGGTCTTCGTTTTCCCAATTTACAATCAAGGTACACCCAGATGCGTCCATTATAGTTTGTGTTAAGTCCCCCGAGGAGGTGTGACGCGTAGCTCAGTTTTTTTTGCAGTCACTGAGTATTTGAGTGGAAAACAGTCTTGGAACACAGACATGAATGGTTGCGTATTTATCAAAAGTAAAACGTCCCTCTATGAATGCGAGTCAATAATTTTTCCATCATCCAAAATTGCTGCCAATATCATCGCGCAAAAACCATCAGGTTACCTTTTCTTGACTGAGTTAATTTTTACTTAGTTGACAGGTGGGAAAATCTCTCGAACCAACAAATACCTAGTACTGATCGAATTGGTACTGTACCAATTCAGGAACCAACGTTTCATAATTACTGGACTATATTATAACTTTTTCGACCCATTTCTTTGTCTTCTTCTTCTTCTTCCGTATTAGGTATGCATTCAATTCTTGATTAAATCTTAAAGAAGTTCCGTTCATCTGTTTCACTTTCCTCATATTAAAATCTTCCTCATCAACTTTTGCATTTTCAAATGCTTCCAACTTTTTCAATTAAATCGAACAGCTTTTGTTCTACACACAAACCACTACCTAATTACTAATTTCCAAATTATTATTAAAACTTTCACATTATAAACTTTGGTCATTCTTATGTAAAGTAACAAAGTTTATATATATATATATATATATATATATATATATATATATATATATATATATATATATATATATATATATATATCAGGGATTAAAGTATACAAAAATCTGAACCACCACGGCTCGGTGACTCGCGTGCGAGCAAGCAAGGAAAAATCTCAAAAGCAGAACTGTCTTAATAATGAAATGTGGATGTTGAAATAATAAAATGATGAATAGAAAATTACAATTATACCAAATTTACTTTTCATTCATTTCTTTCACCAATTAACCTGAAAATGCATCATTTTCATCCACTCTTTACGCACTATAATTCATTAATACATTACGCATAACTCAGTCATGGGAAGACAACTCTGAGCATATGGAATGCGTCCTTACAGAGTGGGAACGTAGTTTTCCATCTTCACAAACATAAATCGTCTTTGTAAGAATTCAGTCATACAACAGAAAAGAATTAAGAGCTTTTTAGGCTTGATTTTTTTTTTCCTTTTTAATTTCTACTTGAAATTTGTACGGGAACGCAGCGTTCCTGCTCAGTGGGGTCATTTAGCTGAACCACCACTGCGTTACTGACCGTTCCAATGGACTTTATTACGTATAATTACCTGAAGATCAGGGCCCCCAGCCTTCGTTAGTTAGCCTTGTAAGGCTAACTAACGAAAATATCACGACTTAACCTAACCAATCGTCAAGGGCGTATAGTTGCCCTAACGATTGGTTAGATCAAGTCGTGATATTTTCGTTAGTTAGCCTTATAAGGCTAAGTAACGAAGGCTGGGGGCCCTGATCTTCAGGTGATCCAAAAACCGTCCCAAAACAAGGCATTAATTTGAACATTTCTTTTAGTTTTAATGTATTACTTTTGTAAATTCAATTTAAAGTAAATTTTCCTACAAGCCTGACTTATGGGACACCCTGTATATATTGAAAAAATCTCTAAACTTTCCAGAATATTTTGCTTATGATAGATCAAACCTTCGTACAGTACTTCCTTTTATAAAGTATATTCTTGCGATTTAGGGTAAATATGCTCTTAATGATCTTAATGCGTCTCAAAAACAAACGTTACGAGACTATAGTTGAAGTTGAAAATCCGTTACGTTTACTTTAAAACTGCTATAAAGTTATTGAAAGTCAAAGTTATCGTTAAAATGTCACGTACATTATTCGTATATAAATACACGAACAAAAATCCATTTTGGATCAATAAACATTCAATCACGATACTAATAAGTAAGTATAGTCGGTCGATTTCGCTATAACCACGTTTATCAGTTCTCTCTTCGCTCGGTCACTATAAAAGCCGTCGCCGTTACCCGCAAAGACGCGTATAATTAATATTTCGTAATTATATTTCAATTTTCGCATCAACATTTAACAAAACTCTTAACTATTTTTGTTATTCTTTGCCCGCGATTTTGCGTTATTGAAAATGTTGGCTGGGAATTTTGACGGGATTCTAAGGTTTTGAGGGGTAATTTACCGGGTCAACAAATAAAAAAAATAAAAAAAAAATAATAATATATACTTACGAAACAATTGATTCTTTTTCAAACAAATAATAATAAGAAATGAGTCATCCTCCGCGCACACTCGCATCATTCCAAATATCAACAATATTTGTCGCACGCAAAAATTTCAAACGTCTTGGGAAAAACCTTCGATTTTTCCGGTTTGACGACCAGCGCGGGAAAAAAAAAAAAAAAAAAGCTTTTTTATTTAGTTAAAACTAACGAAACTATCACGACTTAACCCTTTACTGCCCAAAAGGACAAATTTCTAACCTTTCAAATACACAAATTCATAACTTAACCCTACAAAATATTTGGCCAGTAAAGGGTTAACCTAACGAATCGTCAAGGGTGTATAGTTGACCTAACCGGGCATTCAATAATTTTCCCGTAGGTTGCCCCTGTTGACTGTCATAATTGATTTCGTAGAAATGTGTAGCAGTCCGTCAAACAGAAAAGACCCAAAACCTTGAACAATATTGAAAATATAAAATACTTTTAAATAAAACCTAATTATCCCCTTTAATTACGACATTAAAGGGGATTAAGGCATCTTTTTAATTCCTACTGCCGTTACGCACAAAAAAAAAGTTTAAAATTTGAATTGTTATTAAACCCTTTAGTGTCCAGTGTTACTTTACTAATTTTGTTCTGGCTTACGCCAGACGATTTTATTCAGTCTCGGAAAAGACCTCCGGGCGATAAAGAGTTAAACGAATAAGACTAATAATAAATATAATATAATTTTTCTTTTAATTCTTTGTTAACAATTATTATATTTTCATCATTAATTTCCATTCATTGAAATCATTTAATTTGTCCATTTTGGAGTTATTTATTTAAGAAGTAAATTGAATTGATTGGAATTGTGCAGATCCATTTAGGCAAATTGAAAATTTCAATTTGCCAAACTCGGACCTCATTTTAAAGTAAATTAAACTGATTTAATGGTCAAGAGAAGAAACGAAGAGAGGTAAAATTCTCTCTCTTCTCTCTCTCTCTCTCTCTATATATATATTATATATATATGTGTGTGTGTGTGTGATTGGCAAGGGAAATGGGAGTTAAAAGGCTTTGACGATTGTGAGCACTTTAAGGAATTATTTTGTTTTCGCTCCATTTCTTGAAAACGTCTTAAAAATAATCTCAAAAAGTAGTTCCGCTTCTCGCCCTTTGTTTCCAGTTTAGCTTCACAAGTGTGTGTGTAAATGTGTGTATATATATATATATATATATATATATATATTATATTATATATGCGTGTGTGTGTGTGTAAGTACTTGCGCGTGCAACAACGAATATTGGGAGTGATTTTGATAAGACGTCGACCAGAATTTTAATTTATGAATCTACAGTATATCGATCATATCCTTCCTCCTTTGATGTGTGTGTGTGTGGTGTGTGTGTGTGTGTGTGTGTGTGTGTGTGTGTGTGCTCGCGCTCGTGTAAATGCGGTTACCTACAGGGAAAATAGTATGGCTGTACGTGCTGCGCCGAAGGGGAGTAATGTATATACATGCGTACGTAAACCTTTTCATAAATTCCGACATGTACACAACTCGTATACACATGTAGTTGTTTGCGAGTTGTTCTCATTGTTGTTTAGTGTCTTTTTGTTGTGAATTGATAAAAAAGTTAGATTTGTGTATGAGTCAAAGGGTGTTTTGTACGCTATCTAGGTAAATGTTGAGTAGCGTATTGTTTAAAGAAATGTTCATTGTATCTCCAAATGATACGCATTGCGTTATGCTTCTTTGGAGAAATGTTTGATATATACAAAATAGATACACTGCCCACACTGTGTGAGAAAATATAACACTCGTAGACTATTTTACTCGCAAACAACGCATTCATTATACGTAATAAATGTTACATAATACACACAAAATTACGGATCGCAACTTCAATGAAATTACAGGAAAAGTCACATTCAGGGGAAAATTCTAGCGGGAGAAATTTTTAAGGGAAATATTCCAGTACGGGGGAAAACGAAAATTTCCCTCCTCCTTTATAAGATTAAAGCAGCGAGGGTGGGTTGGCGTGGGGCCGTCGAATGGGGCCATATTAAAGAGACATGAGGCGAAGAGAAGGCACGATCGGATAGGAGTAGAGTGGGGGGGTGGGGGGTGGAATTATATAATGGTGCTAAAGATGAAGAGAAAAACTATTAAAAGAGGAAAAATCTGAACTTAATCAAGAATTTGTATTCAAATTTGCGTTCCAATGGCGGACCACTGTTGGGGGAAATATTTAATAGGTTTTATTCAGATTTTGAAAATTCTCAAATTTCAAATTAAATTTTATTTCGTCCTTTTTCTTCTATTTTTCCATATAGACGACTCCGATGTTCTGCAATTTCAGACGTGTTAATACTAATTCTTATATACTGTATATATATATATATATATATATATATATATATATATATATATATATATTACAACATGTTCAAATTATGGAAGAGTCTAATTCTACCAATAATTGAGTATTGCTCAGTACTCACAAGCCCATACAGAAACGAGACATTGCGAACATTGAAGCTATACAAAGGACTTTTACGTCTAAGATGGAGGAAACGAAAGCGAAGACTACTGGTCTCGACTACAATCCCTGGAACTCTACTCTCTCGAAAGAAGGCGCGAGTGGTACATAATAATATACATATAGAAAATACTTGAGGGCTCTGTCCCTAACCTTAGAAATGAAATAGAAACAAACTGGAATGAGAGAAGAGGCAGATTTTGTACTGTACGGTCCCAGCTGCGGTGGGACAAGGGGCCATGAAAACGAGGATGGAAAATACCCTCAGAATACGAGGCCCAAAGCTTTTCAATGTCCTTCCAAAAGAAGTGAGAAATCTCCAGCACACCGACCTGAATAACTTCAAGAACCAGCTGGACAGATTCCTGTGCAAAGTCCCTGACCAGCCATGCGTGGCTGGCTACGAGGGCAGGAGAAGATCAGACAGCAATTCCCTCCTTCACCAAATCCCGCAAATGAGGCGGGATGCTGCAGAGGGGTCGACCGCAGGTCGATCCTGAACCGTCGTTCAAACTCACCAAAAGTAAGCAAAAGTAAGTGTACTATATATATATATATATATATATATATATATATATATATATATATACACAGGGCGTCCCAAAAAAATGTATACACACTTTAACAGCTGATAGCTCAATTGATGTTTCTTTCTTTCCAAGTTAAACCCATTAGAATTAATAATGGCAGTCAGACTAAGCTTTGAACAAAGGAAATTCATTCTAAAATGCTACTGGAAGTGTGAAAACGCAGTTGAAGTGCAAAGACAGTTTAGGAGGGAGTTTGAAACAGATCCACCAACGCGACTTACCATCACTCGAATTAGAGATAAGTTTGAAGCCGATGGAACTGTTCAGAATGTCCACAAGAAGCGTTCCGGAAGACCACGGACATCGACAAGCCCCACAAAGCAAGAAAGAGTACTGGAAACGTATCACCAAAGTCCAAGAAAATCTGTGCGGCAAGCGAGTCGTGAGGTAGGAATTTCAGAATCGTCTGTCCAACGCATTTTGAAGCGCTGTCAATGGAAAAGTTACATTCCAAGATTAGTCCATGCTATTAATGAAGATGATCCGGACCGAAGAGTGGAGTATTGCGAGTGGTACTTGGCACGATGTGGATGTGGATTGGACGAAGGGGTTTCGTAGAATACCCTCCGCGTTCACCAGACCTCACACCACTAGACTTTTTTTTATGGGGATACTTAAAAGACAAAGTCTACGCTATAAAACCTGCAACAGTCGCTGAATTGAGAGCAGCCATTGAACGAGAATGCACACAAATACCAAACGAAATGTTTCGTGATGTTTGCGATTCCATTGCTTCGCGTTATCAGCAGTGCCTGGACCAGAACGGACGTCAGTTTGAAAACAGGCGTTGACAAAACAATTAAATAATGTCTGTAGATTCTATTACATTTTGAAAATGAAATGTATTTTAATAAACACTGCCTTTATAAGTATTTAAAGTGTGTATACATTTTTTTGGGACGCCCTGTATATATATATATATATATATATATATATATATATACAGGGTGGCGCAAAAGTCGCGCATCAGGAATTTTCAGTGTTGACTATATTTTTTTTCTTTCAGGTAGGGTATGGCTGCGAAATTAACAATAGACGAGGGAATGAGCTTGCTTTTAATGTATGGAATACCAGGTACAAGAAATCGATGAATCAGTACAGAATTTAAATTCTGTATCAATTCATCGATTTCTTGTACCTGGTATTCCATACATTAAAACCAAGCTCACCCTTTCGTCTACTGTTAATTTCGCAGCCATCCCCTACCTAAAAGAAAAAAAATAATATATTATAATCAACACTGAAAATTTCATGGGTCGCGAATTTTGCGCCACCCTGTATATATATGAGCCCAGTAAAGCCTAAAGCTTAAGGGCCAAATGAAATAAAATAAATAGTCCAGCTTCATAATTATTTATGTAATTGTAAATTATAAAACCAACGTATTTTTTTTTATTATTATTAATAAAGGTTATTAAATTCAATTCTATATATATACACAAAATGTTGTAGGCCTAAATGTAAATTCATGTATACTGCACACCACATATTTAATATTACGATTCTTTTTACAAGATTAGGCTAAATCCATAAATCTGGTCGTTGTGACGATAAATCTTTCCATTTGTGAGCGGTAAAAGAAAAGAATTCGAAAATGTTCTTGAAACAATTTTTCTATTTATTCTTTGTTCGTGGAAAAGTTTTTATCTCGACCAAAAAGTGATGACGTCATGCAAAGACGCGGTGTACGATTATACAGCGTGATAAACTCTGATAAGAAGAAGTACGGAGGCTTATTTTTCTCATTTGCGAAAGAATTGTGGTGGCAGTGCGTGATTTTAACCTTACACACACACACACACACACACACACACATATATATATATATATATATATATCTTCTGGTTTTCCATTGTTTAGGCGTAACATTTCGCTTAATGTTATTCGCATTGTCTATTGTTGTGTTGAGAATAGCATCAGGAAATGTAGTATTCACTATTAAAGCACCAGTTTTAGTGCTTATAGAATGTGTGTGTGAATGTTTGTGTGAATGTGTGTGTGTATGTATGTGTGGGTGTGTGTGTGTGTGTGTTAATAAGATAAATGAATTATTAAAATCCGATGTTTAATACATCCGACATCTGAACACCGTGAACAGAGTTAAAAAAAAAAGTAAAATTTTAACGATCATTTGCGAATAAACAAAAAATAAGTCTTTTTATATCTCAAAAAGTTGAAGTTGAAATTTGAGGAAATTTCTTTTTTTTTTTAACTTTTGTTAATTAATTTCGTTAAATCTAATTCGAATTCTGTCGAGGAAGTTTCGTTGAAGTTGAGTAATTAATTAATTAATTAAACTTTTATTTATATATAATAATATATATATATATATAAAAGGTTAATTACTACAAAAATAATGAAAGGAGACGAAGGAAGTTAAGTGGATAAAAGAAGAAAAAGAAAGAGTTCATTTCATAAAGTAAATGATAAAGAATTTACGATACTTTTATCGACTCTCTTTTTTTTTTTTTTTTCTTTATTTTAGTGGGGATTTTTTTATGTGGGTTAACATTCGCGGATATCGATTGAACGACTCGTTTCGAAAGAACGGCCCAACGCTTTGAATCATTCGAGATGGAGGAAAAGGAGATAAAATATATAGAAAGGTCGCGCGCGACACACACACACACACACACACACACACACACTCTTGCCTTTTATTTAAAGATCATCTCTGTGGAAAAGTCATTCGAATGGCAGAAAGAGTAATGAAATATTAAACAATAAAGAGGAGAGAGAAGAGAGGAGAGGAGAGGAGAGGAGAGAGAAGAGAGAAGAGAGAGAGAGAGAGATGAAACGACTATCACCGGACACATACAGAAGCACCGGATCTTAGCAGAAATGAACAGCATCCGAGGCACGTATAAATTCACAAATATAAAATGGTGAAGGAATAAGAGTTATTTAATGAGGAAAAAAAAAAAATTTTTTAGACGAAAAAAAATTGTTCAACGGATCTTTCAGCTTCAAAACGAGAGAAGGGAAGTTGTTTTTGCCGCAAAACGCGCCAAAAAAGGTTTTAGGGGGGTAGGTCTGTTCCCTTAATTTTAATTCATTTTATAGCTCGTGTACCTTAAGGGGAAACTCACGAACGGGCCTCGTAAATTGAACCGCTTAACCCGGGTCCCTTTCCTCTAATTGATTTTAATTTAAAATCAATACATTCGGACATTTTTCCCCACTGATCATGACCGACATTTCGGGTAAGCTAGTTAAACTAATCTTCCCTTTCCACCGAGGCCACTCGAGGCTTCGGTTTACGCTTTCTTATATAAATGCTGCATTTAGTGTATTATTTAGTAATATAACATTTTATAAGTTAGGAATTGGTTTATTTAAAGTTCATATATTCGATGACCGTAGTAGAACTGACTGAAATGCAAAGAGCTCCGAAAGCGGATTCAAATACACTCCCGGTGTGTTATATAGTTTGCCGAGGTCTCCTTTAAGAAATCATATCGGTTCTTGAGGAAACTGGTCTCGTAAGAAATCGTATCGGTTCTAGAGGAACCTGGCCTTTATACTCGATGGTTCTACAGATCTACAGATCTACAGAAGCTAAGGCTAACAAAGACCCTAAGATCCACTCTAAGGTTAGCCCGAGAGAAAGGAAAGAGTAGCGGGTTAAGAGAAGAGAATAAGGGGTTAAGTAAGAGCAACACCTATCACTCATGGGTTAACATTCATTCAGAAAAAGAGGAAAAGTGTCTCACCATCATCATCCGCCGGCCACTGCCGACAAGTCAGAAAAATAGTCGGAGAGAATAGGAGAGGGGTGAAAGATGAAAAGAAGTAAAATAAGAACGCTTACAAACCATGCAAACACAGTCTTAACTCACTGTCATACCATGCAAACTACAAACATGCAAGAAAAGAGTTAGACATGCAAAGTAAGGAGAGATAAGAAGAAAAAAAAAAAAGTAGGTAAAGTTAAACAAAAAGTGGGTTAGTTTACGCGATGAGCTACATCTACATTCGTGTTAGTCTAATTTTTTTTTTTTTTTTTTTTTAATAATTTTATTGCTGGCATCACACGCTGGCATGTCACAAGCTGGCATTCATCGTCAACAGACTCATCCTCGAGCACCACCACCAGAGCTTCTGTTGCTAACTTTGTTGTTTTTTAAATTAAACAACGTTAATACCTTTAAAATGTCTGTCAAGACGGTTCTTAAACATATTAACGCTGGTAGAATGAACGACTGACGCGGGAAGATTATTCCATTTATCAATTACTTTAAACGTAAAGAAGTTTTTAGCGATATTAGTAATAAACGCCTGCCACGCAACTTAAATCCGTTATTGCGAGTATTACTATTATCAAAAGTGAACAATTTGTCAAAATTTACGTTATCGATGTTATTAACAATTTTGAAAACTTCAATAAGCTCCCCCCTTAATCTCCTAGTTTCGAGTGAATACAGGTCTAACTCATTAATCCTATCTTCATAAGGCTTATTGCGCAATGACGGAATAAGTTTCGTGGCACGACGCTGAACCCTTTCTAACCTATCAATATCCTCACGCAAGTACGGGCACCAAAACTGAACTGCATATTCTAAATGAGGCCTGACTAGGGACTTGTAAAGGGGCAATATAATATCCTTCGATTTAAATTCGAAATTACGCGCTATGAAGCCTAACATCCTATTAGCCTAACATCTTATGTCCAGTGACATATTTTTTGGGATGTACGCGTAGAGTGAACGAAGCCTGAAACTAATGAAGTGAAGAACGTATTAATGGCTTTAAAATTTATGGCAGAAAAATAGCCTAAAAATGTTTTATAGATAGAGTTTCCTACTAAATACGCATTAGATTACTGCCTAAACAGATTTGTTATTAGTAATAGCATATAACTGCCGAGTAGGTGTACCACTCAATCCGTATACAGTAGTTCCCTTGGCCTAAGTTTAAATGTATAGTGAGGCTACAGAATAAATTTTTAGAAAATAAAATAAAATCGAAAACTTGAAAATTTTAAAATTTTAAATGAGATTTTAGTTTTTAACGGAATGAGTGACTGAATTGCATAATAATAATGGTAGGCCCTATATTAAAAATTTCAATCATTCTCTAGTCTAGAGAGTGAAAAATTCTCATTTTACAAAATTATCTTTTATTCACTTCTTTAACAATTTTAGTAATTCAACTTGAAATATTTTTTTCCATCTTTCGGTTAAGTATATTATTGCAGCAATTACCAAAAGTGTATCGAGATACACTCAATCACAATATACGTGTCGTCAACTTTTTATAAATAAAATTTTGTAATAAATAAAGTTAAATTTAATAAAAAATAAAATACAACATAAAATAATTGTACTCTTAATTAATAAACAAATGCATTAATTCCTCCCAACTCCCCCCTTCAGACTACGTACCTATATGCGCAAACACCGCGTATCTCTCACTGCGCATACAAGATAGAGAGAAGCATTTTCATAATTAAAAACACAGTACGAGTATTTACGCTTCACACACAATAAACGAATTACAAAAATGGAAAAAAAATGATTCGTCATTTGGTTAAACAATAATTTGAGAATCGGAATTTGAATTTTAACAGACATTTTTTTTTTTTTTTTCTACGACTAAAAAAAATTGTGAGAAAACGTTTTGTTTACATTTTATCACGTTCCTAATTCCTGTTTTGGTCATTCACAGACTCGGTTATATATACAAAATGATTAAAACGTTCTTTTTTTCTAGTATTCAAACTTAAAATATTTGTTTTTGCGTTTTTTCTTCTTTTTTTTAAGTCTTTGGTTAGTTCTTTCGGGTTTTTTTTTTATTTAAATTGTTTTGGGTTGAGGTGCGTATGTTTTTTATGTACACGTTTTTTCATATGATGAAATTGAACAATACTAAATATGGTCCGTTGTATTATGAAGTAAAATGTATTTTTTTCCTTCGCTAATTTCGAGAAAGATGAAATTTATATAAACTCTAAACAAAGATATTTTACTCGTATCACGCATATACGCACGCACGCGAATTTGAGTGCGGACGAGTCTCGGTTATTTTAGCGTTTTGAACACTCTTTGGCAATCATTTCTAAATGTTTTGGATGATCTTAACATTGATAACGAGACCAAACCTTAAGTATAAACTGTTTGTGGACCTCTAAATTACGTTCAAACTTCTACACCAAATTTGTCGAGAGAGAGTTCACATTACTAAAATTATTGAAACTTTTTATTTACTATTTTTTATAGTTTCAAATTTGTAGAAGATATGAAGATATGATGTATACTT